>CM071866.1:26112307-26126483 GCA_036759665.1 Gynandropsis gynandra | reverse complement strand
CGATTCTCACGGATTCAAGGATGTTGCAGTAGCGAATTACGTTGAACAATCCATATTCCAACACCTACAATCCGGGCTAGAAGAATCATCTGAATCTGTCCTACAAGAACGCCGATAATGTTTTGAATCCGTTGCAAGGAAACTACCAGCCAAAGTCGTTAAAAAGCCAGCCACAACACCAGAATTTTCAGCCTAGAACGCAAGGGTATCAAGGGTATCAGCCGAGAGGAGCACCATCGCCACTTCCGCAACAAGAAGAGGGGAACACCGAGATCATGTCTATGCTCACTCAGATTCTACATGGACAAAAAGATATAAATGCTGAGCTGATTATTGTAAGACGAGATCAAGAGGAAGCAAAGAGGCAAATGGCAGAAATGCAGACGCATTGAAAAATCCTAGACACCCAAGTGGCACAAATTACAGAAAATGCTCCTAAGCGACAAGGAGTTTTACCGGGAAAGCCTGAGCCGAATCCCCGTGAGTATTGCAATGTCGTCATGTTGAGAAGCGGGAAAAAACTTGCGGACGTCACACCCCAGAACTTACTGAGAGGAGAATGCTCAAAGAGTTCGACGAAGAAGCCTAGCGACCAAGAGCATCACAAGGAAGTACAAGTTGAGGATGAAGAAGAACCGTATGTGGCACCGCCACCAAGATGCCCTCAACTTCCATTTCCCTCACACCAAATGAACGAAATGACAATTCACAATTTGCCAAGTTCGCAGAAAGGTTAAAGAAGATGGAGATTTCTATGCCCTTCCACGAGGCAATCACGCAAATCCCTTCCTACTCGAAGTTCCTCAAAGATATACTTACCAAGAAGCATAGAGTGGAAGATGAGACAGTGATGATCACCTCTACGACACATGTCGTTATCCAACATGGGATACCAAAGAAGTTACCCGACCCAGGTACCTTCGTCATCCCTTGTTAACTCGGAACCGTTTTCATCCATAATGCCCTATGCGACTTAGGGGCTAGTGTCAGCCTCATGTCGCTTGCTTTGTAAAAGAAACTTGATTTGTGAGAGATGCAACTCATGAAGATGGTATTACATATGGCTGACCGTTCGGTGAAACACCCGATAGGTATTGTGAAGGATGTACCTCTCAAGGTAGGCGACTACTACGTCCCTGTTGATTACGTGGTTTTGGACATGAAGGAAGATGACATTACACCGATCATTTTGGGAAGACCATTCCTCAATACTGCCAATGCCGTCATCGAAGTTAGGGGGTAAAGTAAAGATGAAGATAGGGGAAGATACTGCAGAGTTCGGGCTGATCAAGAACCTCAAGCAACCAATTTTTGTAGAGTCCGTATTTCCGGTGGATGTGATAGACAAATTGGCAAATGAAGTACTCGAAGAGTCTATGAATGTTGATGTTTTGAGTGACTTATTGGATTCCACGACTAGAGATATGGATCAAGATGATGACCACGGTCACGGACAACCCTCGAGAGCTTCGGAAGAAACACAAGGCAAAGACGTACACGAACGGCCAGCACAAACCAGGAAGCAAAACACGACCAAGCATAAGCTGAACCCCAATCGTGCAACATTTTCAACTAAAACCAGCAAAATACGCTCAATCGTTCAGAATGAAAATTTGACAAAACGCTAATCTTGAGCAGCAACATGATCGGGCAAGAGAAGAGCATGGGAGAGCTAGCTGATTTGCAAAGCGGATGACAAATACCCGAGCGAAGGACACGACGTAGGAGGCACCGCACACGAAGGCGAGGACGTTCACCTCGACAATGATAGGAGAGCATTTGGTCAAGCTCGCGACCTTAAACAAGTGCTTATCGGGAGGCAACCCGACTTTTGTACTTTTTTTCATTTCATTTTTTCGAACCTATTCTTATTCTTTTCACATTGATGTACTCGGTGGATTAGTATTCCTTCTTTTTGATTGTGTGATTCTTTTTCACAGATTTTTCCACGTCGATATCATCCTTGAGGAGGAGACGCATACGACATCTAGCTGCATCACCAACTCAGGACAGCAAGATACACAAGGTGCACAAGTTCCAACCCTTATTTTCCCGTAGTTTGGTCTGCGAGATTCTCTTAGGTCTTGAACACCGGGACGGTGTTTTATTCAAGTCTGGGGGAGTACTCATCGAGTATTATGCATATTATTAGGATTACATGTTGATTTTTTTTATTTTTAGGAATAAACGGATGGATACCTAGCATGAAATTTCGAGCTTTAGTCATTATTTTGCGACTTTGTCGAATCGTGAATAATAGTCTAGGTTTGCTTAGAAGTCTTTTGGATACCGATTAGTCGAGTAGTTGTGCTTGAAACCATGATCTATAGTTGCATTCACCTCCTAGGTTTCAGTACCAAGTATCTATATCTCTGTGTATACTGATTGATCTTTGCTTTGTTTGATATATTTTGTCGTTCATTAATCATTAGATTCCACACGCTTATACTCCGCTGTCACCTTGGATAAGTTTCTAACTATTTCAGATTTTCATTGACATGAGTACATCGAGATCGATGGTTCGAGTCTAAGTGGTGGGTTGATGCGCTATTCTACGTCCTAAGGGTTAGAGTTGAGGCGTAATCTTGAAAGAAAAAATTAAAAAGAGAAAATTGTTCTTCAATGACATCGCTCTTCACTCCGCTAAGGTTACAAGACCTTATGAGTGTTCCATAGGCAGCCTGGGTCTAAGTAGAAAGCTATCCCTCTTCGACTTCGACGTCCTAGGAACCAAGCGTGGATCTATAAAAGAAAATGAGAAAAAAAAAAGAAAAAGAGAATAAGAACGAGAATACGAGTTTAATGATATCTCAAGCTTAGGAGAATTGGTATGGATATCGCTTGGACGTTGTCTAGGGGTATGAAATAGACTTAGGTTATTGGTAGGATTGCATGGCTCGTGACTTTCGGTTGATAGAAGTCTGAACTAGGTACGCTTAGACTTGTGTTCATGTGACGCGTTGTTTTGCATGATGGCTACCCCTTCGAAGTATTTGTGCTAGTGTCCATTGTTGTTTAACTCTTCCTGTATTCGACTCTAGATTTCCTCGAGGACGATCAAAGGTTAAGTCTGGAGGAGTTTGATAACATGTAATCCGTCGTAGTATTTACATGATTCTTAGATTTAGTTTTGATTAGATTTCTTGAACTTTACCAATTTATTGAGTTTATTCGAGGATTTCATCTACCATTTCGTGTTTCGTGTAGTAAATAAATACATGAAGGAAAACACAAGTGATTACGGAAATTCCACCCCGAACACGTGATTGAATGACAAGATAAAACATGTGCACGGCCACGGATCCAAATCTAACACTCAAGCACCAAGCGAAAGGAGCGGAAACAGCAATTGAAGTGTACACGATTGGGCTGTGTATTGGATCCGCTCGGGCTTAGGTTGCACAATTAAGACTGAAAATCCCCGAAACTCAGCCCGACTCGGGCTGGTAGACTGCATGGTCGGGCAAACAAGCCCGCTCGGGCTGAGTATTGTACACGACCGGGCTGCCTTCTGCATGACCGGGTGCATGTTGTACCCGCGCGGGCCGCCTAATCCGGAACTACCTATTTTGAATGTTTGAACGGGCAATTAAAGGAAAAAGGAGCCATCTAGGGCAAGGGGACGAAGCACATACCAGAGGAGACAACTAGAGACACAAGAAAAAGAGGAGAGAACACGGTTGAAGACTTTGGGCACCCAAAGGATTCATCCGAAGCCAACGTTCGGGATGATAGGGGAGATGAACACTTACTTCATTTTTGTTTGCTTCTCTATGTATTCCGAGTAGATCTGTTGTCATGGGTTAGGGATGCCATTGTAATGGATAGTTTGATTTATTAATGCTTGATTTCGGTTTTGTTCAATTGAATGGTTCGATAAGTTATAGATTTGTGCGTAATGCCTTCATACGTTGTTGATTTCATGCTTGAATAAGACTACATCTACTCTACTGAGATTAGGCACGTTTGAGGGAGATTAGTGATTCGTCTAGGCTAGGGAAAGTTAGGCTTGAGTCTCATGAATGAACCTTCGAATGAATTAGATTAAGGAGAATCTACCCGATCGGTTAATCTATTTAGGAATAGTAATAATCGAGGCAGAATTCCCATTGTTCATCATGCATCTAGAAGTTCCGCACTACATAGAGATATGAGTGACGTTGATTTCCTAGATAGAGGATTTAGGTTTGGGAGAGTCATTTCCGTTTATAGAGGTCGAGTTCCCATTCGACATTAGAGTTCGAGTTCCCCATTGTTCTTAATGCATCTAGAAGTTCCGCATTACATAGGGATATGAGTGACGTTGATTTCCTAGGTAGAAGATTTAGGCTTGGGAGAGTCATTTCTAGCATTAGAGGTTGAATTTACTGTTTTTAACGCGTCTAGACGTTTCGCACTACATCGGGAGATGAGTGACGTTGATTTCCTAGATAGAGGATTAGATATTAGTTCCCCATCGATTGATACAAACCGATATTATGATCCATAGAAACATCCATTGCATGTTCCGGTATTCCCGACACCCATGATACTCCTCATTTCCTAGTCTAGCTTCGTTATCTTTATTTATCTTTATTTTCTAGTTCGTTACTCATCTATTGATCAATCTTCTTCCTGTGACAATCTTAGTTCTAACGCTGCTCTAGTCCCCAGAGTTCGACCCTTGTACTACAGGAACCGTATACCTGCGGTAGAGTGGTCTTGGAAATAATAAAACTCTGATTTCCGACCATCACTTACCAACAATGATTTTCTCACAAGATTTAAATATATAGCCAAATTATTATTTGAATCATAAAACTCTTTTATATGCTCAAAACCCAGCAATCTAGCATCCACAACAATGATCAATGTGTAACATCTAGACAAGGTGTACGTCATAATATTTTTCTTACTTTGTTTGTATTTGATGGTGTACGAAAAAAGCCTCTATGAACTCCTTAATTGGCATGCCTACAATTAAACTTTTTTTGGCCTTTTAGATGCTTAAATGATTTATGCTCAATGTGAATCATGAAGTTCTTGGGCCACAAGTAATGTGGTCTTGTTTGAAGTGTCTGCACTAATTCGTATACCTCCTTGTCGTATGTAGGATAGCTCAACTCAGCTCCATTTGAGTTTTTTTGCTGAAGTAAGCGATGGGTTTACACTCTTGGCATTATCATTGTTGTGATTCCTACACCAGAGGCATTACATTTAATTTCAAAAATCTTAATGCAATCAGATAACACTAATAATCGAGCATAAGTTAGTTTATTTTTCAAGGTTTGGAACGAATTTTTTAGCTTTTCCCACTGGAACGCGATACTTTTCTTGATTGCCTTAGGTAAAGGTGCAGCGAAGGAATTGATGATCTTCACGAAATGATGGTAGATATCGGCTAAATCATGAAAATTTCTTACCTCTCCAATAGTTGTAGGGCTTGGCCATTTCGTGTTCTCTCTATCTTCTCCTTATTGACTTGTATTCTCTCTTTATTTACTAGAAAATTTTAAGAACATAAGCTTGTTAGTACACATTTTTAATATTAGCATAAAATTTCTCGTTTCTCAACAAGCTAGAACCGATCTCAGATGCCCTATATGCTCTTATAACGTATCATTATAGAATAAGATATCATCAAAGATATCATTACGATTTTCTATGAATTTCTGAAGGACATGATTCATTAGCCTCGTAAACGTACTAAATGCATTCGTTAGTTAACATGGCATGACTAACCCACTCATAAAGTCCTAATTTCATTTTAAAGGTCGTTGTTTATTCATCATCCTTTGGCATCGATTTTCATGGTACCCTCTCTTTAAATATATCTTATAAAATACAGAGCAACCATATAATTCATCAACTATATCACTTAAACGAGGTATATGATTATGATAATTAATCTTAACATTATTGATTGCGTGACAATCAACACACATGCGCCGAGTGTTATTTTTCTTAGGCATTAAAATCACCGATATGGAACAAGTGGCATGCCCTCTTGCATGTACCCTTTCTTCATGAGCTCGTTCACTTATCTTACCAGCTCTTTAGTCTTGTCGAGATTGGTTCTTTATGCGGGTCGATTTGGAATACTCGCTTCATGTAAAAAATAGATCTGATGCAGAGGTAATACATTGGGTGTCTCCTTGGGAACTACGTCATCAGAACCCTACATCAAATTAGAGACAACACTAAAAAAGAAGTGGTGAGTTTGTTAGTTCAAAATATATTTTTTACATAAATACAATCATCAGCTGGTGTGAAAGCCAATCTTTTTGAAAATTGCTCACTCTAAAAAAAGAAATTTTTTGCTCACGGGTTGTCGCTCACAAGTCTTTTTTTCTTCAAGAACTCTCTATTTTGGTGAACTACCTCATGGTCACTAATTATTAGATTATCTCTTCACGTTATTCAATAGTCAAACTTGATCTTTGAACATTTAATTTAGTGTGAACGGTGCTAATAAAATTTTTCGTCCCTTAAAATCAAATGAGTACTTATTGTTGAACTCTTCTATTGTGCATGAGTATCAAGCTATCAAGGTTGTCCGAATAACATGTGTCCACTTGTATTGGTACATGTCGCAAAGAACCTCGTCCTTATATTTTCTAATGATAAGACACAAATGTCACCTGAAGATGCATCCAGGTTTCTCCATTATCGTTCAATCACTAAATCTTGTACTACTTTATTTGTTTTGTAGTGAGTTGTCTCAGTTTGACATAACAAAAAGGATTTTTTTGCTATGTTCATACTTCTTGCTCCGTCAACTATGATGTTGTACACCTTATCCTTGATAAGCATATGCATGTATAAGATATTTTGCTTTTGTACGATGGTCTTCTCTTTAGCTTGTAGATTCAGTGTTCTACATGTCACTAATAAATCTCCTTTCACAACCTCGTAATGTTCGTATTCTTCATCTTGACCAAGTAAATATCTCATATTTTCTTACTAATTCCTCTCTAATGCAGTTTCATACTCTCAATCAACTCATAGTATCATGGTTTTCTTGTTCAAACAGTCTTTCACAAAGTGGCCTCAATCCTCCACTTAAAAATTTTAGTATCATGGTTTCATACTCAAGTTTTGGTGGTACCTTGTGATTTCGATAGCGATGTCTCCACTTTTTGGACAGTCTAGTGTCCTATATTTGGTTTTTTAAATTGATTCGCTTACGGCCGATGGTTAAAAGAGTTCATGTACTTTTGAAATGTTTTGTCTTTACTTTGAACTATTTCTCAATCTAAATTTCCAAATACAATAAAACGTCCATATCAACATAATGATGAGTACATATGCGCTTTTGTATGTTAGAATTCAAACCTCCTATAAATGTATCCATCGTTGCTTCTAAATTTTCTCGGTGTTCATCCAAATCATCAGAAATTTCATCTCCTTGTAGTAATCTTCAACGCTCCTACTACTAGGCGTGCGTATATTACCTGCAAAACCAACAAAACACGTCTTAAAACTGAATTACTCATGGGTTTGAGATAAGTTTCAAAAATCAAGAGATCTATGGTTCAGGTTCGAGTTTGAGTGTCCAATAATATCAAATCGGATACCCGTAATTACCCAAACTTTTGGCAAGGTTACCATTTTTCCCTTACACAATGAACCCTAAAAAATACCTTATCCACTAACCCAAAGAGAACTCTATCATATGTACGGCCGCCCGTCCCTGAATCATCTTCCTCCCCATTAAGGCCATCATTGTCACCAATTCTTTATCCTAGTCTTCCTTCTCGTCATTCGCTTTCTTTCTTATCGATCGTCTCGAACGCCATCTAGGTGTTCTCCCTATTGTCTTGTGCACACCCGGTGAGTTTTCTCATCTTTCTTCTCTTGGTCTTCCTTCTCATCGTTTGCCTTCTAGCCATCGTCTTGCACAAGATCAGGTTTTCTCCCTTTTTTCTTGCATTCATCGTCATCTCTTGCACGCCATTCCCTTGTAATTTTTTTTTCATTTTTCACCTTGTTGGTTCGATTTTCCCCTGTTCTGCAATATTTTATTATCGGAGTCCTCCCCCGGCCTTTGCCCTATTCCTCTGGCCATGCCCCTTGTCTCGTCGACATCATTACATGTGATTGTAAGTTCATCGAATTCCCCCTTAGATCTCTCATTATTATTGTTCATCATGTCATTTATCTAGTGTCTGATCAGGATACCAACATTGAAAATCCGATTGTCACATTGTTCTTTTGATTGTCTTTTATTTCCACAGATACTACGCAGGCGACAAATCGCTAATAGTTTGTCTTTTCATTGTCATGGTTCGCATATTCAGTTTTGGTGACCTAGGTTTTTTTGTTTGCCTCTTTAACCTTGGAATGTATGATCGATCTGGGGATTTCTCTCGGTAATTAGGATCACATTTTACTAACATAGACCATGTCTTATCGGTCGTATTACCATTAGAGTATGTCGTTTTATAGATTCTTAGCAGTCTAGAGCATGTGCTCTCTCATTCTATCTTTGCTCCACTCCTCCTTGTGGTCTGAATAACACCCTTGACGCCTAACTATTTAATGGGTATTTCCTTAAAAGTTTAAATGAAAGTACAGATTTATTGGTTTCTTGATATTTTTAGAGCTTATTTTTGGAACAGTGATTCTCAATTATACCCTCGTCTGATTGGTAATGGAAAAGGAATACCACGTAGCATTTGAGTATTTTAGACATTTGATGGTACGATTTTCTTATAATCTTTGTATTTATAACCATTTTTTTTAATTTTACAGATTTTTCAATTCAATGACTAATGATAGAGACTTTGCATATATTGATAATGTATATTCTTCGAAATGAAATTTATTATAAAATATCTAAAGACTTGTAGTTATGTACTAAATTGCAATGTTTTATGATTTTAAGACTTGTCGTTACACTCTTATGACTTGAAGATTTGTATGCTTTTTATAATTTTAAAATTTGCAGTTATTTTTTTACTATAAGACTTTTATGTTTTTCAGATGTATTGTTGAATATGAATTTTCCAAACTTATTTTTATTTGCGGAACGAGTATTCATGGGTTTTCAAATCTTTTGTGAGTTTTGGGGGGGCCCGAAATTCGGGTATTCGCGTCTTGCAAGTATGAGTTTGGGTAATAAATTCTATTAATTGTGCGAGACGGGTTTGGGTTCGAGTAATGTGGTTTTGGCGAGTACTTGCGGATGACCACCCCTACCTACTACCTTGTACTGATTGTCGCAAATGTTGGTTGACCTTTCAATGATAGTGAATAGTTAAAATCTTCGGCTCAACACAATATGTATCCCATCCCAAATAATGATAGTGTGCTCTCCATTCTGCCTTTTAGAAAATGTAAATTGATCATACCGCGTAAGTGCATAGTCACTAAATTTTGTTGATGCCAACTTGTCTTTCTTCAACTCGGAGTAGTGATGGCAGTCAGAAACTAAAGAGTTTCTTTAATTTAATAATATTTATGAATTTATTTAAATGAATAAAATTGGAATTGTTGACTGGACTACCATGTCAACACTGACGCGACTTCACCAGAATTAAACAAAAACTAAACATTTAATGTATAAGATTGTTTAAAACCATTATATGTATACACCATAAAAATATCTTCAATCCAATAGTTATATATATATATATATATATATATACAAAATAGAACAAAATTTATAAATATTTTTTAAGAACTTAATAATAGAATCAATTAATTTTAAAATAAAAGTTCATCAACTTCGTCATATATCAAAATTAATGGATAAAGTTAATGACTATTAAGAAATAATAATGGATATTATATTTTTTAATTTTAGGTTAATTTAAAAAATAAATATCAAAATTAATGGATAAAGAGTGTCGTCAGTTTAATAATATTTATATTGGATTAATTTAAATTAATAAAATTGGAATTTTTGATTCGACTACCACGTTAACGCTGACGTGACTTCATTAGAATTGAATGAAAACTAAATTTTAATGTATAAGATTTTTTAAAACCATTATGTGCATATATATATATATACATATATTTTATACCATGAAAATACCTTCAATGAAATAGTTATATATATAAAATTTATATATATATATACACACACGTGATAAAACGAAATTTATAAAATATTTTTTAAGAATTTAATAATAAAATCAATTGATTTTAAAATAAAAAGTTCATCAACTTCATCCTATGTCCAAATTAATAGATAAAGTTAATGGCTATTAAAAAATAATAATGGATATTATTTTTTAATTTTAGTTTAATTTAAAAATAAATATCAAAATTAATGGATAAAGTTAATAATTATTAAAATTAATGGATAAAATTAATGACTATTAAAAAATAATAGTCACTATCATAAACTAATAATAGTAATGGATATTAATTTAGGATAATGACTATTAAAAATAATTGTAATGGATATTAATTTTAGGTCAGTAGGTATTAAAAATAATAGAGCCTTATATCAACGATATATGATATTGATAGTGATGACATATTTTGTATATCAATTAATGAAAATTAATTAATATGTTTGAATAGTTATTAAAAATAGAAAAATTATAATATTAAAATTTTCAGTAAATAAAAAATTAAAGGAAATTTTTTTGTACAATCAAGTGTAACGAAAAATATGTATAAAATAGAAATAAAAGAAAGATTAAAACTAAAGTGTTTTAAATGTAGTGTAACTTAAAATATATAAATAATAAATACACATGTATAATATATTATTATATATTAGTAAATAAAAGTTGATATGTTATACAAAAGCTAATATATAAAAATATATAATTATTACATAAAAGAGTAGTTAGATTTTAAAAAAAATTCAATATATACATCAAATTATATACAAAAAATTAATGGAATTAAAATTTGTTTAAAAATTAAAAAAATTTAAATTTGTTTATATAATAATATTTAATTTATAATTATTCCTTAAGGATTTTTGGAAGTGAAGAGATGTTTTATTAGTAATGTTTATAATTTAAAAAAAACTAATTATACATTGAAAGTAAGAACATGATCAATATATTGGATTTCTCTTTGGAACGCAAAAACTAAGTTAATAAAATGTAAATTTAAATTCGACAAAAAAAAATAGCATGCCAATTTGCTGATGATGGATCCCCTAATAGCAAAATATTGAAAGTGTGATCTTGGACTAAACAGTCTTGTATATACATATTTGTTGGTGATTTTTTTAATTCTTCTTCCTGAAAGCATTTCTTCAAGGTATTAACATTTAGTAAACCGTTGAAAAAAAATAAAAATAAAGACAATCTAGTTCACACTAAAGGACACACAACAAAAAAAACAATGTAAACCTTTGTTCCCATCAATAATTGGAAGACAGACAACAATGAGCTCACGAAAAGATCAATAATCTCTTGAGTAACCAACAACAAGAACTCTACCATCGTCGTCATCTCGTTAATCTATTTGTTCTTCGCTGGGAACCCAAACCCTTGGAGACCCTCATCCACCACCATCCTCACCTATACCACCACGTTGTGTTGTATACATACATCACTTGTTCGCCTTTATAGCACACTCTATATATATAGAGAGAGAGAGAGAGAGCTTTGTCTTACCTCTTCCACATTGACATCGCTGGCTATCACCCCCGATTGAGCTCTGTCGTTGAAGATGATCTTGGCGGATGCATCTGATGTGTCTCCCAAACTCATGTTGATGTAGATGTTCTCTTCATCGGTTTTCACAAGGTAGACGAAGAGGCTTCAGAGGGTAGGAGTGAGGACTCTGAGAACTGGGTGCTTTGGGTACCATTCTTTTGTGGCTCATGTCCGAAGATCGAACGTGCTATCAGTGGATGGGCACACGATGCATCCATCCTATTGCATTACCACTCAGTTATGTTGCATTACCAGTATCAAACTCCTCTTTTCCTTTTTATCTACAAATCTCACCAACTCCTAACATACCTGAGTGAGTCTTGCGTTGATCAGTCCCTCGTTATAGGCGCCCTCTGCTAGAGATCTGTTCTCGATGGCGAACACCTCGTTCTTGTACCAGAGCATTAGAATCGTCTCTCCGTCCTGAAGGATGACGCGTCTCTCACCCTTCGGCAGCGCCAACACTGAAACCACTATCTGAGCATCGATTCTCTTCTACTATTATGGTTTAGTCGCCTAATCCCTTGTTCTTCGTGTCAAATAGAAAAGCCATACTGATGCAGACCTAGGAGAACAAAAGAGGATATGTCTTGCCCTGCATTGAGGACGAAAATCCTCTGCAGACACTACAAAAAAACAGGCATTTTCCAACGGACATATCCGTTGGAAAATGCCTAAATTCCGTTGGAAAGGGCTCTTTCCAACGGATGGCAACGGATTCCCGTCCGTTGCGAATCGGTCGTTGGAAATTCTGATCTGTTGCAATTCACAACGGTCTTCCAACGGAAAACATCCGTTGCAACATTGTAATTGACATTTCAACGAACGACTCCGTTGGAAAGTTGGTAACGGACGCCCGTTGGAATGTTCTGTAACGGATGACCGTTGCAAACTTGCAACAGACGGCTGTTGGAAAAGGGCAACGGGCTTCCGTTACAACTTTCAACGGACGTATGTTGCCATCCACGCGGGGAAAATGTGCGGGAATTTAGCTTTCCAACGGGCATCCGTTGCTATTTACGCGGGAAAAATGAGCGGGAATTTACATTTCTAACGGGCATCCGTTGCCAAATGGCATGAAAGAGCAACGGACGTCCGTTGCAAAGTGGCGGGAAAAGGCAACGGACGTCCGTTACCATTTGGCGAGAAAATAGGGTCCAACGGATGCCCGTTAGAATTTCCAACGGGCATCCGTTGGAACACTTGATAAAAAATAAAAAAATAAAATTTTTAAAATTAAAAAACTTTTTTAAAATAAAAGTTTTTTAATTAAAATATTAAATTGTTCACAAATAAACTAAAACTAAAACTACGTTAATCTACCCTATTACATTTCGTTTAAATCGGCAGGTTCAATATCGTCTCTATGATCGCCATCACCTCGAGATGGCGTTGCATCTGAATCGGGACCCGGTTCTGGCTGCTGCGACGTTGATCCCCTCCCTTGCCCCATCAACTCGATGACGCTCTCCAAGTGCTGAACTTTGGCTTTGAGATCCTGGATCCGCCGTTGTTGCGAAAAACTCTCTTGCACTACGGGAGGTACCGTCGTGGCGTCCTCGGCGATATCCTTTTGAAGCACCCCGAGACCGTATAGACGTCCCTTATACGGTCTCACCGACTACAAGAAAAAAAATAACGTTAGATTTAACAAATTATTTTATTAATAATCGAGAAATAAAATAATAAACTTTTACCTCTAAATAAATTTTATCCTTTTGTAAAGGAGTGAGGTTGTCGGGGCTTGAACCAAAAGCTTGAGATTGTTGTGTGATCTTCTCGGTCACAGCTCGCACGGTTCGCTCCGCTCGAGAATCGACGAGTTCGGGTTCGTCGGCCTCTTTCCCGACAACCGGCTTCTTCTTGGCATGGGTTTCTAATACCAGCTCAAGAAGAGTTGGTTCTCTTCCTATCTGTTGCATCTATAATGAAAAATAAATGTAGTTAGATAAACATTTAAATAAAAAAAATTTAAATAAAGAAAATTTTACCAATTCTTTTCTTCGTTTCGGGAAGGATTTTGATCCCGAAGTATGGCGATGCGGACCATCTTCGGGAACCTTCTCACCGTAGCGATATTTTTTGGCCTTCTCGCTCTTGGCCTTGAAATCAAGGGACTCCCAATGCTGAATCATTTTGCTGAAGACCGCTTCTGTTGCCCATCTCGGTTTGCTATTGTTGGCGTAGTAGTTGTGTTTCGCACCGTTCATCATTAGGCGCATCCGAACCTGCATGTCGTGCACCCGAACCTGCATGTCGCGCATCCATGCTGTGTAGATGCGCAACGTATCCTTTCGCTTCGATCTGTATGAGCGCCGCAAACAAAGTTATAAAATTGTTAGTTTATAGTATATATATAACTAAAAAATTGAAATTTAATTAAAAAACTTACAATAAAAGTGCACCACCATCGTTGGCGCACAACTTCTGGCGTAACTTGCTAGGAGTAGTACAATTCGTCATGTAAGGACCCTTGTATGATGAGGTTGTTGGTATGTTTGAGTATATCATCAACATCAAACCTGCAAATCAACAACACAAAGTTAGATAATATTTATAACGTA
>CM071866.1:26093373-26110387 GCA_036759665.1 Gynandropsis gynandra | reverse complement strand
TTAACAATTCCAACGGGCATCCGTTGCAAATTGTAACGGTCATCCGTTGCTAATTCCAACAGATGCCCGTTGACATCTTACCCAAAGGGTTAATGCCTAATGCAATGCTTACAAACTCGTTATTTTTTTCATATTATAATAGTTAGATGTTATGAATTACGATTTCATAATTATAATTCATTTAATTTCGATGTCTAATAGTGAACAAAAAACGAAATCAGCATCTTTAAATCTATTATCGAACCAAAAACACCCCTCTTAAACTAAACCACCATCTGGATTCCAATTCCCGGTTCCGGCGGTGAAACAGTTTCAGAAAGGTGTTTTAGGTTCGACATTAGACATTGAGATATTTGTCGAACCTATGATTTGAGGTAACTCTAGGTTTACACTCGGCATCTTTACATCTATATTCAAACCTAAACACCCCTCTTAAACTGAATTACCGTCTAGATTCCTTTTCCCGGTTCCGGCGGTGAAACAGTTTCAGAAGGGCGTTTTAGGTTCGAAATTAGACATTGAGATATTTGAGATAACTCTAACTTTACAATCGACATCTTTATATCTTTTATCGAATTCAAAACAATCTTTATGAACTGTAACACCATCGGGAATCCTTTTCCCGATCCCGACGGTGAAACAATTCATCAAAGTTGTATTGGATTCAATAATAGATATTAAGATGATTTTTATTGATGCTTTGGGGTAAGCCTAGGTTTCGATATATATAGTAAATATTCCAACGGACATCCGTTGGAATGTGCAACGGATGCCCGTTGCTCTTGCGCGGTAATTTAATTCGACAGTTGAACCTCGAAATTCACAATATCAACGAGCATCCGTTGCTATGTCCAACGGTCATCCGTTAGAAAGTGCAACGGACACCCGTTGGAATCCTTTTCCCCGATTTCTAACGGACCTTCCAACGGACGAGGCCAACGGAAGTAATCCGTTACACTCCGTTAAAAATTGCAACGGATTGCAACGGACATTGCAACGGATAATATCCGTTACAATTCCGTTGGAAATTGTAACAGATTGCAACGGATTTTTGCCCGTTGAAAATTTCACCAAATCCGTTGAAATCTGTTGGTAAAAGTGTTTCCAACGGACGGATCCGTTGTCCCGTCCGTTGGAAACCGCGCGTTCTTTTGTAGTGAGAATAAACTACACAAAAAGGAAAAGATAAAAAACAACGCAAGAGATCACTCTCCATGGTCGACATGAGGATCAAGATTAGGAAGAAACGAGACCGATTTGATCAGATTTGGATGAAAGGATTCTGTAGTGTTGTTGTCGATCGATGCAGTGGAGGAAAGAAGAGATTATGATGAAGACGACTGTTATGGCGACCGAAGGAGGTGATTTTCTGGTGTGGTCAAGCTCCATGGTCTGGTGATTTCCTTTATCTTGTATCTCTTCAGTTGGAAGATGAAAGAGTGGAAGATGAAAGTGTGTGTTCGCTAAGGTTATGATGAAAGGATGGAAGATGAAAGGGTAAAAATAAATGTTACATAAATATTAGAAAACAATTAAATTTAGAAAATTTTCATAAATATAATTGATGGTAAAATTTAAAATTAAAAAATCTAACTGATAAAACTTGGATTAATGTTGACGCCATTTAGATAAAAAAAAAAGATTTGATATGATGGTTGAGAGTAATGCACTTCATTATAATCATTATTAGTTTATTTATAACCGTTATTATTGTATTTATAATCATTTCATTAGAATACAAATTCACATTTATATAATTTATATATAAAGTGTTTGGATTAATTTTATTTGTATTTGGATAATTGTTATGATTATCATTATTGTATTCTATTTCATGTCTTAATGATATTAATATTACAAAACTAAAAATTATTTAATAAATTTTAATTTTATTTAATTTGTTTTAATTAATTATAATTGTTATACAATTTGAATTAATAATTATTTATATTTATTTTATTGTATATAAATTGATTGGATTAATTGTTTTTGTATTTGGATAATTATTATGGGTATTATTATTATATTTAATTTTATGTTTTAATGTATTAATATTACTATTATATTATTCATTAATTATAATAATATTTATAGTAATTATATTAAATATTAAAAATTTATTTAATATTAAAAAAATTAATAGAGGATGTTTGTTGAGATGGTAGTTTGAATGTACAACATTTTTTATATATAATTTAATATCGTTGGTTTTATGTATGTATAAATATAATCTCATTTGACTAAATTTTTGTTACGATGCATGTGAATCCGATAAGAAGAATGTGTTATTATATGACTTCGTTTTTTTTCGAAATTTTTCAATTAAAATTGGTATGACTATAAAAATTGGTACGACTTTGAAGTCCAAAATGGGTTAAGCGAGAGAGAAAGAGATTATGGGTTGATTTGGCAGCTTTAGCTTCTGACAGTCTCCAACTCTTCAACAGAAGCCGAGAGAGAAATAGATCTCTCTCATTCGTCTCCTCTCTTTGTCGCGTGGCCTATCTTCTTGCACCGTGCTTTCAATTCATTGACAAATTTGTAATTGCTGTGAATATCGTTGTTGTCCCTCGGTAGCGAAGGATACTCGTCGGTGCTCTGTTCAGTGTCGGAACAAGAACGCGTTGACGAGGCGAAGAATCTGTTCATTCTGGCTTTCAGATCCGAGGTTTGGCTGTTAGTTGTTTTTCTTGCTTCTCGATTTTGTTCCCCTGTTGATCCTTTTGGCTTCAGCTTATCTATTGTTTCTGCTTCTGCTTCTGCGTCGAGCATGTCGTTTGCTTGATAAGTTCGTATCTGCTACAGAACCGCCGTGCGGATTGGTTCTTTAGCTTGTTTTGCGCATTATTTCATTGGGATTCTAGGGTTCTGCGTTTTGCAGATTTCTTTTGGTTTATTGTTGTTATCTGGGTTTTTTTAAGTACTGGGTTTTGCTTATTTAGTTCATTTATTCCTAGTTTTAGCTACGGTGCGGTCGTGGCAGGTTGTGTACTGAGGTTCTTTGTTGTGCCATTGCTCCGTCAATGGACTGGTGCTTTCATACGGATCGAAATAAGCGGTTTCAGGGGTTTTCTTCTGGTTATGTAGTTCGTTGCTTTGATGTTTCGTAGAGCTGCAAGAGAGATCAAATTGAGGTTGTAGTAAGTGGTAATAGTGATTTCCTGACGTGATGGGAGGGCTGTGCTCGAGGAGTTCCTCTGTAAATAATGCTCCCGGTGGAAGCTTTCCACATGTTAATGGCCATGTCAATAGTGGGTCTGAAGTGATTTTCCAGTGCCGTGAATTTGCATCGAAAGAATGCAGCAATGGCAATGCTTCTCTGGTGGGGGAAGATGCAGATAAGCCGCAAGCAGATTCATTTTCATTTCCAGATTTGAATATATTAACTGGTGAAGCTCCTCCCCAAGATATTGATGATGGAATTCCCCGCTTATCTCGCGTTCTTTCACATAAATCTAGGTCAACCAAGTCTAGACAGGCTGCTGTGGCAAAGGTAATATGAAGTGTGGATCTTAGCCCCATGGATGAGTTGTTTTCACTTAACTTCACTTGTGAACTTGTTTGGGTAACTCAGCTAGCTTTTTTCTTTTTATAGGTTTCAGAAGTAACCTCTCTTTTGGGCAGGGCCGGCACAGCAGGGCTTGGGAAGGCAGTGGAGGTCTTGGACACACTTGGGAGTAGCATGACGAATCTGAACCATAGTGGGGGATTTACATCTGGGGTGACAACAAAAGGGAATAAAATTTCAATTTTGGCTTTTGAAGTTGCAAACACAATCGTTAAAGGTGCTAATCTTATGCATTCTCTTTCAAAAGATAGCATTAGACATTTGAAAGAGGTAGTGCTACCCTCAGAAGGGGTCCAAAACTTAATATCAAAAGATATGGACGAACTTTTGAGAATAGCTGCAGCTGATAAAAGGTAAAAATATGTAGCAATTTTCTTTTTTGTCTTGCATGCCGTTTACACTTATCTTTTCAGTTTTAGCATTAGGACTAGGATTGGGAATCAGCAGCATTGTGTTTAATGATTGACAGGGAAGAGTTAAGAATTTTTTCTGGAGAGGTGATGCGTTTTGGGAACCGTTGCAAGGATCCTCAATACCACCACCTAGATCGTTTCTTTGAAAGGTCAACATAGTTCTGCACCTTGTTCGCATAGAATTTCTATTGTTGTTTGTATCCCATCCAAATTCCCATTAGTGATGTGTTGTGATATAGGTGGGGGTCAGAACTTACATCCCAGAAACAATTGAAGCAAGAAGCAGAAACCATAATGCACCATCTGATGACTCTAGTTCATTTTACAGCTGTAAGTGGTCTCATGGGAAGTGATGATTTATGGTCTTGCGTGAGTCCTGATGGTAACTTAGTTAAATGTGTTAAACCTTCTCTGAGATGGTTTCAGGATTTGTATCATGAACTGCATTCGTTAGACAGATTTGAACAAGATTACCAGCGTAAGCTTCAGGAAGAGGAGAATCCAAATACACCACAAAGAGGTAGTTATTGGTGATGATGAATTTGCTCTACTGATTTCATCTTCTTTCAGGTTCTATTGTCTACCACCATTTTTGGTTATCTCTAAATTTTCTTTTACGTCTGTGCTATTTCTAATTGAGGTGTGGGAGATGGTATTGCTATCTTGAGAGCTGAGCTAAAGAGCCAGAGGAAGCATGTAAGAAATTTGAAGAAGAAATCGCTTTGGTCTAAAATCTTGGAAGAGGTATGGTCTCAAACTGTTTAACCAAGGGATCTTTTTGGAAATTTATTAACTTTGTGGTCTCAGTTCGATTCAAATTTAAAACTCTTTAAGATCTTACTCTCACAACTGCTGTCATAGGTGATGGAGAAACTTGTCGATGTTGTCCATTTCTTGCATTTGGAAATCCATGAAGCATTTGGTGCTGCTGGTAAGAATCAATCATGTGATCAAATGAATTATCCTGGTGTATCTTATTTTGCATTTTTGGAGGATATCCGGATTTGTTATCATTATCTGAAATGAAAATCCGTCCCTACATATAAAGTTGATGAATAGCTGAATCCTGGTTACTGTAAATGACATGCAGATTTTGATAAGCCAGTAAATGATTCTCTGCGCAATGGTAAAAAGTTGGGTTCCGCTGGCCTTGCATTGCATTATGCAAACATCATTACCCAAATTGATACTCTGGTGAGTTATTTGTGCATTTTATCTTTTAATTTACGTTTTCTGTTTTACTCATGCCCTGTACTGTGACCATATGGGATCTTGAATCCTTTTTCCCCCAACAGACCTGTCCTGTATTGTTGTTTTTCCTGTATTGCAGACTTTATGTCAGATTGTTTTCTTTTCTCATCTGATGGTATTATAACTAGGTGTCCCAGTCTAGCTGTATGCCTGCAAGCACAAGGGACGCATTGTACCAAGGGTTACCACCGAGTATTAAATGTGCTTTACGCTCCAAAATACAGTCCTTCCAGGTTAAGGAAGAGGTATTTTCTCACACTGCGTATAGTGCGGCGAAATGATAGTATAAAGTCCTGCTGCTTGAAGCATCATACATGTATATGATCTGTCTACTCACTCTACCTGTCTTGTTTTCCTGCAGCTTACCATTCCTCAAATAAAAGCGGAAATGGAGAAAACATTGCAGTGGATTGTTCCAATTGCTACGAACACGACCAAGTGAGCTTTTGCTATGTTATCCTTTGTATTAATCTTGATTGTATGTGTATGAAAGATCTGATGTTTCTTAGGCACCTGGTTCTATCATTTAATTAGACTTCCTTCACACTTGTTTTATTTTCTTTTCAACCAGAGCGCATCACGGGTTTGGATGGGTTGGAGAATGGGCAAATACAGGGTAAGCCCTGAAGAAGAGCTGATTCATCTTCGGGTCTCTGTGTGCGTTTACTCATATATTCATTCGTGCAGATTTGTCACTTCCTGATGTATTATTGTTTGAAATATTCAGGTCGGAAACAAACCAGAGGCCTGTGGGTCAAACCATACTAAGGATAGAAACCCTTCATCATGCAGATAAAGAGAAAACAGAGGTGTACGTTCTAGAACTAGTAGTATGGCTTCACTATCTGATCAGCCAGGTCAGGGCCACCACGGGGGGACTAAGATCTCCTGTGAAGTCTCCGATGAGGTCACCTTCCCAGAAGATGATCCAACTCTCCCCCACTTCTCACAAACCGAATACACCGCCCCCAATGCTGACAATGGAGGATCAAGAGATGCTTAGGGATGTGAGCAAGAGGAAGAAGACGCCAGGTATAAGCAAGAGCCAGGAATTGGAGACCGCAGCGAAAGCACGGCTCTGCAAGCACCATAGGCTGAGCAAGAGCAGCAGCCACTCGCCGATTATGGGTGAGATGAAAAGCAAGAAGGACCCTTTTCTGATGAGAAGACCGTCTTCTGTTCCCATCATAGATTTTGAGATGGATCACGTAAAAGCCCTTGATGTCATCGACCGTGTAGACACTATCCGTGGCCTGTAGTTAGGCGAATCAGGTACTCGTCATTGTTCATACGAAGAACTGGAATGTTACCAAGCACGCAAAACATAGCCCGAGAATTCAAAGTTCAGAACCGTGGCAGTCGGAAACGTCCTTGAAGCCTGTTGTTGTGGGTGCAATGTAATCTGATTGTTGTTGTCAATAGCATTTTTGTTGCTTTTTTAAAATAAATTTTGTCACTTTTTTTTATGTTGTAGTTTCTATTACATGTACAGGGTAATCATCATTATCATCTCCTAGTAAACCATGGGGGAAAATTTTAAATATGGCTTTTTATATTAAAAAAAGTAGGAACTTATAAGAGAGACGTGACGTTTTGGTTTAACACTGAATGATAGAGAGAGACGTGTGGGATCTGTGGTCACGAATAGTCCAGTAGGGGAAGACGGGTCTTGCCGGTGAATTTATTTTATAAACGACGAATTAATATTTAATTCAATCTTGTTCTTTGCGTCAATTTCAATGTCATCGTTTTATTATCTATATATATTTCTCTATTTTTTATAAATTTAATTTTCTTTTGTTAAAACAATTACGAAGTTTGCATTGGATAATTAACTTCTAATGATTTTAAAATATGTAACAAAATCGATGAAATAATCATACATTTTATGTTATTTCTTTAAATGAGATTATTCAATTCATTTAATAGAATAATAAACAGATTTATAGCTCTGTCTGTGGGAGAGATGTGGTTAATGAAATTAAGGTTTGTGTCAGGGAGAAGTCAAAAGATGAATTGGGACGACGTCTGAGACTTTTCTCATCCACTTCCTTTTTATTGCTTCTGCATCTTTCTCTTCGGGCTGCGTAATTTCCTACTGGATAATGTCCCCACCCTCTTTAATCCCCAATTTACCCCTTTTTTATTTTTTTTATTTTTAATACCATTATCAAATTATATATAATATATATAGTTATCAAAGTATGAAATGTTTGTTAGTTGGTGACCAGTTTAAAATATATTTTTCTAACCTTAGTTAATTTTTAGTCATCCATTCATCATACTATATAAAACAAAGTTGTATCGAAATCTAGAGAGATAATAACTAAATAATTAATAACGAGATTAAATTGATATAAATAATTTAAATTGTTTATTTATTCTTATCTATGTTTTTTTAGAAAACCTTTTATTTTATGATTAATGGCTTGAAAATAAATAAAATTATAGCAGGATCTGATCTGTCCGAACAATGGATAAAATATTGCAGTTACTTTCCCCACGAGCTTCCATTTAATTGCAACAGAAAACAATTTCCCATTTTCTTCCGATTTATTTTAGGGTCAATGGCGAAACAATAAATAGAAAGAAAGACAAATTATCTAATATTAAATCAAAACCAATTCTTTAAATATAATTCATTATCATTTCCCACTCTTACTTTTTTTGTTGCGATTATCTGAAAATACATCACTAAATCATTTAAATTTATTTTGTTACAGATAATTAAATGCGAGGCGACACGTGGACATGAGCGTACTGAAGAGTACACTCGCCACGTCACTGAATCTCATATGGATAAAGCCTCTCTCCCTCCTCCTTATATATACCTCTCTCTCCCCTCAATACACTTCATCCACTTCTAGAAAGAGAAGCAATGTCCAAACCGAACACGACGCCGTTCGACGTGGCTCACCCGACGCAAACCCCAATGCAGTCTCCGCTGCGTCATATAATCGCGGTTGCGTCCATCGCGGCGGGGATTCAGTTCGGGTGGGCCCTACAGCTCTCTCTCCTCACTCCGTACGTTCAGCTCCTCGGTATCCCTCACAAATGGGCCTCACTCATTTGGCTTTGTGGACCCATCTCAGGAATGCTCGTTCAGCCCATCGTCGGTTACCACAGCGACCGCTGCGTTTCGCGGTTCGGTCGCCGCCGTCCCTTCATCGCAGCCGGTACCGCTCTCGTCGTTACCGCTGTTGTCCTCATCGGCTACGCCGCTGATCTCGGTCACCTCCTCGGGGACCGGCCCGACCGCACTCCGAAGCCTCGCGCTATCGTGATGTTCGCGTTCGGGTTCTGGATCCTCGACGTCGCCAACAACATGCTCCAGGGACCTTGCCGAGCTCTGCTGGCGGACCTCTCTGGCAAAAGTCCGAAGAAGATGCGAACCGCGAACGCATTCTTCTCCTTCTTCATGGCCGTCGGAAACGTCCTCGGATTCGCTGCCGGTTCCTTCACGCGACTCCACGACGCGTTCCCCTTCACTACGACGAAGGCTTGTGACGTATATTGCGCGAATCTGAAGAGCTGCTTCTACTTCTCGATCATTCTCTTGCTAACCCTGACGGTGATCGCTCTATGGTACGTTGACGAGAAGCAATGGTCGCCGGAGACGGAGGGAAACGATAACGACAGCGGAGACGTGGGAGAGATGAGGGAGGAGGTAACGGCGTCAAAGACAGTTAGGTTCCCGTTAATCGGGGAGTTAATGGGTGCGGTGAGGGATTTGAAGAAGCCCATGAGGATGCTTTTGGTGGTGACGTGTCTTAATTGGATTGCTTGGTTCCCGTTTCTCCTTTTCGACACGGATTGGATGGGGAGGGAGGTGTTCGGCGGCGATTCCGGCGGCGCCGTCGGAGACGACTCCCTGCGGCGCGTGTACAACGTGGGCGTACACGCCGGCGCGTTGGGGTTGATGCTGAACTCCGTCGTGCTCGGGTTCACGTCGCTCGCCGTCGAGTGGTTGGCGCGAGGCGTTGGCGGAGTGAAGCGATTATGGGGAATTGTCAATTTCCTCTTGGCTTTATGCTTGACCATGACGGTGGTCATCACCAAGGTCGCCGAGGCCGACCGCCGCGAAACCGTCCGAGCTGGAGTGCCGCTGCCCCCACCGTCGTTGGGTGTTAAAGTCGGCGCATTGTCTCTCTTCGCTCTCTTGGGTGTTCCTCTCGCTGTACGAATCCATGCCCCACTCTTACTTTCATGTGAATATTTAGGATTGATATAATTTCAAAATATATTATTGGTAAAAAAAATATTTAAACAACAAAATGATGTAATTAATTAATTTCGTTAATGTTTTCACAGATAACTTACAGCATTCCTTTTGCTTTGGCATCCATATTTTCATCTTCTTCTGGTGCTGGCCAAGGTATGTGCATATTTGTATAGTGTTATTCATGGAGCTAGTATGCGTATTTGTACGTATATATTGCATGCATGCGTATATTTACTCGTATTTTTTTACTGAGATGTATCTATGAAATAATTATGAATTGCAGGGCTTTCTTTGGGAGTTTTGAATCTTGCAATTGTTGTGCCACAGGTGAATTATTAACTGTTACTTATCGTTATTGCATGTGGTTATATATTAAATAGTCAGTATTAATAATAATTGTATACTCTATAAACGTCCACTAATATACATATATGTTTGTGTACATACATGTGATATATATGCATGGCATGCAGATGGTGGTGTCGGTTGGAGGAGGTCCGTTCGATGAGATGTTCGGAGGAGGAAACCTGCCGGCGTTCGTGGTGGGTGCGGTGGCTGCCGCCCTGAGCGGAATCTTGGCCCTAACCGTGCTTCCGTCCCCCCCGCCGGAAACCGCCGGTCCCAAGGCTTGCGCGGCCGTGGCTTTGCATTAGCCACGATGGGTAGTGTTGCATTATCAGCTGTAAACTTAGGGTTTGTATTCTCCTTCTCTAAGCTGTTTCTCTTTCTTTTTTTTATGGAGGGAAAAAATGTAAAAGAACGAAGAAACAGAGGTAAAAGGTGTTGGAAACGAGTGCCTTTTTTCTACATTAATCGTGTCTATTATTAAGTCAACTCGGCATGCTCGACCCAAGCGTTCCTATAATATTTCTATACGGCGACCTGTAACTCGGATGAACGAATGTTATGATCCGCCTGAACATTCTTATTGTGTGCTACACGTCAAGTGTACATTATGCTTGATCCGAGTATTCCCAGTGCATCGCTTGTTTTTTTAGTATTGTCAGTCAATAGGATATTAGTCTCCTAAAATAATAGAGATAAAAAAAGGGGGTGAAAAATTCAAAAGAAGAGAGTGGGGTGTTCTAAGGAAAAGAAAATAAAACGATATGAAAAGAATGAGAGACTAGATCAGGAAAAATGAATATGGAGTCGGTCGAACTGTAATTATTGAAAAAGTTTAATAATATATAAATGACGAAAAATAGTTTTTTAGTACAGAAATCATAATCACGTAAATCGAAAACCTAAATCTATCAGAGAAAATGAAGAACGAAAAACAGTTTTTCGTTCTCGACCAAAAACCCGCACCAACGGTTGATAGCGGATCTCGATCTCGGCGTGGATACTGGTAGAGGACTTGCACAATCAAGTCTCGCATCCGATTATCATTACGTTCAACGAAACGGGTATCATCAAAATTGTTTCTAATTCCATTCTTCGTTGCAACTGGTAAAACAATCCTTAAACATGACTAGCTTGAATAACTGGGTTGTAAAACGCGCTTCCACACCCGAATTAGCAACCCAACAGTGGTATCAGAGTGTCTGATCGTCTGTTCAGGATTAGTTTTTGGTTTTTTGTGAAAAATGGATCGAAAAAATACATAGGCGTGCACGTCGCGCGCGTGTACGCGAACACACGCCTCAACGGCGCACGGTCGAGACCATAGCCGGCCGCGCATTCGATGTCGATAACATGCAAAGGGGTGGCACGGTGCAGACACCTCGACACGACCATGAACGGGCGGCGCTTCACGCGACTGATGCGCGAGCGATTCAATCGCAAACGCGCATCGCACGAGCCCCGACGCGACGCAAACGCGCATCGCACGAGCGCCCGACGCGAACCGGTGGGAGTCTGTCGGACGAGAGGCGTTAGACGAGGGGCGGCGGGTGAGAGGCGCTGGGCGAGAGGCAACGACCTGGGGAACGACGTCGGGAGTGAGTAGGCGAACTTCGACGAAAAGGGCGAACCACGCGGGCGAAAAGTTGCAGAAACCCTAGCCGAGCCTTTCACCCAAACGGGAGATTCTTCATGCTCCGAGCGAGCAGCCGTTGAGGGCGACGACACTGGGTTTTCGAAAACCCTAGCCCGAGCGGGGTCATACCCCAGCCCGAGCGGGCTCTCCTCCCTGCCAACCCAAGCGGGCTCATTCTGCGAGCCCGAGCTGGCTCTCCTCTCCGTTAGCTCGAGAGGGCTTCTCCTCGCTAGCGCGAGCGGGCGTCTCCTCGCGAGCGCGAGCGGACGAGCGTTGTAACCCGAGCGGGCGTGCGTAACTAATCCGCTCGTGCAAGAAAAAAAATCGGGAAATGCAACAAACATGCGCTAATTTGACAGCACGTGTGGGTCATGCAGTTCCGAAAAAAATTAAAAATTAATTTTGTTCTAAGGATGATAAATTATTTATCGTTAGGCTTTTTATTCATCGTAGATGTATGAATAGACTCTTGTTTACATGGTACGACCTGACTACCAGGAGGCATGTAGTTCAAGAATTTGATTCTTACGTCTATGACATTAGATGTCTAGTGGGAGAGAACAATTAGTTCTTGATGAGGACATGCATGGTGATCTAGGACGTGCTGAACAAGATATTGAAGTTCAAGGACCAATGACAAGATCTAAGGCAAGGAAACTCAAGAATGGATTCACAAAGATGCTATTTGATGCCTATGGTGCGAATGGAGCTGTGGTCGAGAGGACAAGTGAAGGTCTGAAGTTTCTGAGCTTAATTCAAGCTCAAGACGTCCTACCTTGATGATTCCAGTTGGTTTAGAGGGTTCAAGACACGCTAGATACTCTGGAGGGTTCAAGAAACTCTAGATAGTCTAGACGCTTCAAGAAACTCTCATTACAAAAAACTGGCGATTTCCAACGGACACTACTAGAAAATTGGAAATTAGGGACGGAATTTAGGAACCGACATTTCCGTCCCTAAATTTAGAAACGGATTAGACACGGATTAGGGACGAACGATGAAATCCGTCACTAATCCGTCCCCAAATTTGGGTACCGAGGAGTCGTGTCTAATCCGTTTCTAAATGGGAACCGATTAGACACGGCAGACCATCCGTCTCCAAATTTAGAGACGGATTTGAAACCGTCCCTAAATTTAGGACTTCAAAAACAGATTTAGGGACGGTTTAGGGACGATTTTTCGGAAAATTAATCTCTTAGTCCCTAATCCGTTCCTAATCCGTGTATAAATAATCTATTTAACCCCTCAACCATTGATCCGTTTTTCATAAGCTACTCTCATATTTTTCACCCCATAACTTCTATAGTGTTTGCGATATAATGGCATCTTCATCAAGATCGAACATTTTCGATTCTAGACAATGGATGTACAGAAGAATTGATCCAGAATCTCAAAGCGTATCGAAAGAGTTTATAGAAGGCGTCACACAGTTTATGACAATGGCGACGAATCAACAAGTTTACAAAGAAACGGGTACGTTGGTTTGTCCATGTGTGAAATGCAAGAATGAAAAATTTGTTAATGAGAGAACTGTTTGGAAGCATATTTATTTAAGAGGATTTACCCCGAATTATTTCATGTGGTTATGTCATGGAGAAAAATTTGCACCACGATCTAGTAATGTTGTGGAAAACTTTAGGGGCACTATACATCATGATGAATTTGAGTCTCCTCAAGATGTAGAAATGAACCCCTATGTGGAAATGGTGCAAAATGTATTCCGTGAAAGAAACGAAAATATTGAAGAAGATCCGAATGAAGAAGCAAAAAGTTTTTTTGAAATGCTAGAAAGTGCTAGGAATCCACTTTATGATGGTTGTAGGAGTGGTTTATCACAGTTATCTCTGTCTGCACGTTTGATGAATTTGAAGACTGAAAATAATTTGTCTGAGAATTGCATGGATTCGATATTGCAATTAGTAAGAGATTATTTGCCAGAAGATAATAATGCAGTAGACTCCTATTATGAGACAAAGAAGATGATGCGATCTTTGGGTTTATTGCCATATCAAAAGATTGATGTTTGTCAAGACAATTGCATGATTTTTTGGAGAGAGACATCGGAGATGAGTAATTGTCTATTTTGTGGAAAAGATCGGTTTTATTTAACAAAGAATGGAAAATCGGTTCCATATCGTCGTATGTGGTACTTACCAATTACAGACAGATTAAAAAGATTGTATCAATCTGTGGAGACCGCAAGCGACATGAGATGGCATGCTGAGCATTCAAGTAAGGAAGGAGAGATGTGTCATCCCTCAGATGGTGAGGCGTGGAAACACTTTAACAAGGTATACCCTGATTTTGCGGCTGAGAGTCGAAATGTCTATTTAGGTCTTTGTACCGATGGTTTTAATCCATTTGGGATGTCTGGAAAGAATTATTCATTGTGGCCAGTTATAGTGACACCTTACAACTTACCACCGGATATGTGCATGAAACGGGAATTTTTGTTTTTAACAATAATGATTCCCGGGCCTAATCATCCGAAAAGAAGTTTGGATATATTTCTTCAACCACTTATTGAAGAATTAAAAGAATTATGGAATGGAGTTCAAGCGTACGATGTCTCGAGGAAACAAAATTTTATGTTACGAGGTGCTCTCATGTGGACAATAAGTGATTTTCCAGCTTATAGTATGTTATCTGGATGGACAACGCATGGTCGATTGGCTTGTCCATATTGCATGGAAGAAACAGATGCTTTTCAGTTGAAACATGGAAGAAAGACGAGTTGGTTTGATTGTCATCGTCGTTTTCTTCCTGTTGATGATGCATTACGGCGCAACAAGAGAAATTTTAAAAGGAATGTAGTTGTGCGGAAATCTCCTCCTCCAGTTTTGACCGGCGAAGAGATTTTATATGAACGACTTCTTGCTTTGGGTATTCCGAGGAGTATAGATTGCGGAGGGAACAATCATCCGAGAATTGGTGGTTATGGAATTACTCATAACTGGTACAAGAAGAGCATATTTTGGGATTTGCCGTATTGGAAAAATCTGAAACTTCGCCACAATCTTGATGTGATGCACATAGAGAAGAATTTTTTTGATAACATCATCAATACAGTACTGAATGTCACGGGGAAGACAAAAGACAATATTAAATCACGCAAAGATCTAGAAGAATATTGCTCACGAAGGGAGTTACATATAGGTGATGACGGTAAAGCGCCAGTCCCGATATTCAGATTGTCAAATGAAACGAAATATAAATTGTTGAAGTGGTTGAAAGAAGATGTGAAATTCCCCGATGGCTATGCGTCTAACATTGGAAGGTGCGTTGACATTCAAGGAGGAAAGTTATTAGGGATGAAAAGTCACGATTGTCATGTATTCATGCAAAGACTTCTTCCGATATGTTTTTCTGAATTGATGGACAAACATGCACACGAAGCAATTGGAGGTATGTGGTTGATTTTATATTAATATGTAGTGTGAATATTTGTTAAATACACGAATAATATTTTAATGTTACAGGTGTTGGCCTATTCTTTCGAGATTTATGTTCGAGAAATCTGAGTATGGATGTAGTTCGTCGACTGCAAAATAACATAGTTACTGTACTATGTAATTTGGAGAAGATTTTTCCACCATCATTCTTCGATGTTATGGAGCACTTGACAGTTCATTTACCGCACGAAGCCGCACTAGGAGGTCCAGTTCAATTTCGTTGGATGTATCCGTTCGAGCGATTTATGTTTCATCTGAAGAAAAAAACCAAACAAAAAGCTCGACCGGAGGGTTCAATTGTTGAACAATACGTCAATGAGGAAATATCGTTCTTTACGTCATACTACTTCGAGCCACATGTTCAAACGCGGAGTAGAAATCCAGACAGATATTTTGATGGTGGTGTGGCGTATTCATATCCAGTACCAGATGTTCCGGACATATTTTGCGGAATTGGTCGAGCTGCTGGTAAGGCGAAAGATATATGGTTATCACAACGAGATCTTCATATCGCACATACATATGTTTTATTGAACTGCGAATATCTACAGCCTTTTGAAAGGTAAAATCTCATAATTAACTATGGTTATCACAATGACAATTTTGTTTATTGTTATAATATTTGTAGAATTTTGTTTCTTTTTATAGGACATTTGAGGATATATTGAAGAATACATATACGAACATTGATGATTCTCAGCTCCAAGAACTTAAAGAAAAAGATTTCTCGACATGGATGCGACAATATGTAAGTAATGAAATTTTACATAAATAACTTTTATAATATTCTGACGATGTGTATATGTACTGCAGGTTGAGATGGGCAATCACCCGTTGTGGCTACGAGATCTTGTCAAAGGACCGATTGTGAAAGTTATGAGTTGGCCTATGTATTTTACACGTGGTTATAATTTTCACACTTACGATCATGGAAAATTGAAGTCGACGATGAATTACGGTGTATGTGTGAAAGGTGAAAGCTATTGTGCATCGGTCGATGAACCAGATTTTTATGGGATTTTAAAGGAAATTTTGCAATTGGAATATCCAGGTATAGAAAACAAGTTTAAAACAATGTTATCCTTACCACATATGTCATTTTGAATATTGACTCATATTTTGATATTTTTTGTAGGTTATGTCGGTTTAAAAGTGATGTTATTTCGATGTGATTGGTTCGATCCAGTAATCGGTCGCGGAACAAGAGTAAACAAACTAGGCGTTGTAGAAGTTAACTCCACACGAAGATATGCAAAATACGAGCCTTTTATTCTTGCGTCACAAGCTGATCAAGTTTGTTACGTTTCCTATCCGCATATTAGAAGATCTTCAGGTTGGCGTGTCGCAATGAAGATACTTCCGAGGGGCAAATTTATCGACAACACAGAACAACAACAATTGCCAATGCAACAACAAATGACCGAGATTATTGCTATTGACGATGTACGCGTTGAAGAACTTACGCATGGTGAAATGGAGGAGCTCGAAAGAAACGAAGATGATATTCATGATGAAGATATAGAAGATGTAGAATTTGAATCAGATACGGAAGATTCGACGGAACAATTGTGTGACTCTGATGATGAATCATGTTAAAACGTTTACGAATTGTTTTTCATATACTTTTTAATGATTGTTTCTATTTTCTCATGTTAAAACGTCCCGATCTATCGTCCCGATTTAATTTTTTTTATAACGATCCACATATATACGAGGAACCGATTTGTTTATAACGATCCACATATATAACGATTCACAAAAACCGATTAAATTTTTTTTATAAAAAAAATTTTGGAAACGGACTCAGCCGTCTCCAATTGGAAACGGGCTCAGCCGTCTCCAATTGGAGACGGAAATTATACGCCCGTCTCCAATTGGAGACGGAATTTTTTACCCGTTTCCAATTGGAGACGGAATTAATTACCCGTTTCCAATTGGAGACGGAATTAATTACCCGTTTCCAATTGGAGACGGAATTAATTACCCGTTTCCAATTGGAGACGGAATTAATTACCCGTTTCCAATTGGAGACGGAATTAATTACCCGTTTCCAATTGGAGACGGAATTTCGGCGCCCGTCTCCAAATTTTAATCACGTTCGAGCCCTCGTTTCTCTCTGCCGTTCGT
>CM071866.1:26021466-26087530 GCA_036759665.1 Gynandropsis gynandra | reverse complement strand
GAATATTGACTTCCCGATTGTCCATAGGGACTAAAACCATCCGTGCACAGGCAAAGATAAACATTTCTCGTTCATGCGCCAACTCGGGAAATATTACATTGAAATCTTTCCAAGCCTGACCATCCGATGGATGTTGCATTACACCTTGGGTCGTGGAGTGTTCGGCGTGCCATCTCATTGCTGCAGCGGTTTTTTTTATTCATATAACCTTCTCAACCTGTTTGCTACAGACATATAAAACATTTTCATGGACATAACATTGTCCCATGTTCTTGACAGAAAGGCTGCATCGATGCAAAACTCATGAATTGCTCTAATCCGTGTAAGAATTCTTACATCCACTCCCTTGATCTATATATATTTCGATTCGAAGACGATGACATTTTTTCGAAAATGTTTTTGTTGTTGATTGTTTGACGCACTTGTTGGTAAGATCTAAATAACTAACGTTCCAACGGATGTCCGTTGGACATTGCAACAGATAGCCGTTGCAGGTTCACGGGTACTTATTTCGACCCGTGAACCTCGAAATTCAAAATATCAACGGTAATCCGTTACTATTTCTAACGGCCGTCCGTTAACAATTTCAACGGATGCCCGTTGGAACGCTTTTCTCCGGTTTCTTACGATCTATAACGAGCAATATCCTTTCCCGTTGTAAATGCTTACAAATTCGTTATAATTCGTTATTTTTTGGATATTACAATAGTTTAAGTTTTGATAATTATGATATTAATGATGTAAGTGGAACTTATTTCATATCGAACTCAATCAATACGCAAAAAACCGAAATATAGAGTCTTAAATTTCATTTATATCTCTTTTTACATAATTAACATAAGATAACAATAATAATTAAATAAAAAATAACTCTAACATAGAATTCTATCCGACAGCTACCTCCGTCATAATCGAATCCAAAATCACCTTAATAAACTTCCTCACCACCCGGTGAGAAAGTTTATTAAAGTGATTTTAGATTCAACCATGAATACAACAGATACTTGATATTGGTGGTTTGTTTGATTCATATCCGTCACCAAAACCAGTATCTTTATCCCAATAATCGAATGCAAAACAACCTTAATAAACTTACTCTCACCACCGGTAAGAAACTTTATCAAAGTTGTTTAAGATTCAACCATTGAGACAAAAGATACTTGATTTTGGTGGTGAGTATATCATATCCGTTGATATTGATATTGTTGATATTGTTTTAGATTCAACCATATATATAGTTAAATTTTCAACGGACATCCGTTGGCATATGTAACGGATGCCCGTTGCAAGGTCTCACGAATTTATTTCGACGGTTGAACCTCGAAATTAACTATATCAACGGCCGTCCGTTACAAATCGTAACGGATGCCCGTTACAAGGTCTCACGAATTTATTTCGACGGTTGGACCTCGAAATTAACAATATCAACGGCCATCCGTTACATATGGTAACGGATTTCCGTTACAATATGTAATAGATGACCGTCAAAATATGTCCCCCAGTTTCTAACGGTCTTGCAACGGATATGTCCAACGGATATTATCCGTTACAATCCGTCGCAAATTGTCAACGGATTTTTAACGGATTTGGTAACGGCAGTATTCCGTTAAAATCCGTTACAAAATCCAACGGATTGCAACGGATTCTCTCCCGTTGAAAGCATTAACATATCCGTTGCAATCCGTTGCTATTTTTTTCCAACGGACGGATCCGTTGCCCCGTCTGTTAGAAATGGCGTGTTTTTTTGTAGTGTCTGGATGATCTGGAGGGTCATGTGTGAACACGAATTTGATGTTTCCTTTTTAGTTTAGACTTCTATTTCGACTTATGGATGTCCAAAACGTTGTATTTTGGTTTCTTTAGGGTTTCTTTGGCTTATTTACGTTCAGAACTATTGTTTTGGAGGAGACAACACAGTTTATGCATTGAGAGTTTTCATTTTCATGTTCTTGAGTACTAATCTTCAATTCTGTGAATTTGAGGCTTAGTGTTGTTGCTCAGACATATCAATCACTCTTCCATCGTGATTGTGGCATCTATCCTTGCTCTAGAAGTTCTTTTGTCAGGTTTAAACTCGGGTTTGAAGTGTCCTCATCACGAGACAAGTTTCAGGTTCGGTTTACAGGTTGCAAAGGGGTTTTTAGACTCAAAACCATCATCTATCTTATTCTAAACTTAACAAACGTGATCCAAGACTCATATCATTTGGTATCAGAGCGCTGTTTCTTATTTTTAGGGTTTATCTATCCTCTTTTTCTATTGGTTTCGTGCTTTATAAGTTTTTAGGGTTTATTTATGCATCGTTGCTTGTTCCTTACGTCTTTTAGGTATGTCTGCATCCATTTTGATTTCGTTTGGGTTAGTTCGTGTTCTAGGTTATTGATTCCTTATTCCTTTGTAATTTTCGTGTGTTTGAGGAAGGATCAGGAGAATTTTTTTTAAAAAAAAAGGAAAAACGTAAAAAACAGTAAAGAAAGAGGAGCTGATCCAATTTGTTTCGTGCATTCTTGTTATTAGGAGTTGAAATTGCTTTGATTCCTAGTTTGGGGACGTGTTTTATGCATTGTGTGAACTGGTCAGACCCTACAAGCATCGTTGTGCCTTAAAACGCATTAATCTGGGTTTTACGCAACAATTACTTTGATCTCTCTTGTGTTTCGATTTGTTTGCGTAATTTGCTATTGTCTTGAGTTCTGTGAATTTTAGCTTAGTGCAAATTATACTTGATAAGGAGAAAACAGTGAGGTTGAGTGAAAATTCGTGTGAAAACACTTTTCTTGAGCGTTGTGAGGTTCTAACGACTTCTTATTCCTTGTCTTCTCTGTTTTATCTTAACGTTTGTTGATTTTCCAGAGAAAATAAATATGGTAGGAGCATAGAATCAAAACAATGATGAGTATGCTCTCGACGAACGAGAAGAGGGTTCGGATTTTTGTCAACAAAGAGCGTTGGCGGAAACTATATGTCAGACCTTGAGACAAGAATTCAATCGCCAGTTTGAGGAGTTGCGGAATCAGTTTGACACCTTTGGGATTCGACTCACTCGTATAGAGGTTGGTGATCAAGTGGCGCAACAAAATCAGCCTCGACCACAAATTTTGTTACCGAGGCGTAATGTTAATGTTGAACGGCCTCAAGGAGAACAAAGGGGAGCTAGAAACGATCTAGAGTTTCCCTGGGGAAATCAGAGGAGGGGTAGAGATGAATTTCAACCTCAAAATGCACGAAGGAGGGTTGTAAATCAAGATGAAGTTGATTTCGAGGCTGAGATGGCAGAAAACTTCGATGAAGATGAATTTGTGGCTCCAAGGAGAGCAATGCGTGGTAGACAAGCAAGAGAACGAGTAGATGATGACTTGAGTAACATCAGATTGGAGATCCCAACATTTAATGGGCAAGGAGACGTTGAAGCCTATCTTGAATGGGAGAAGAGAACAGAGATGGTGTTTGAGTGCCATCAATACTCGGAGCGTAAGAAGGTTCAACTAGCTGCGGCTAAATTCAATGGATACGCACTTGTTTGGTGGGATCAGCTTGTCACTGCAAAAATCAAGATGTCTGAACAACAAATAGCATCTTGGGATGAGTTGAAAAGATCATTGAGGAGACGATTTGTGCCAAGACACTATGAAAGGGACGTTTGTGAGCGTCTACGGTTGTTGGTGCAAGGGAACCGAAGTGTAGAAGAGTACTACAAAGAGCTTGAAACACTCAAAATAAGAGCGGAAGTAGAAGAGAGTGTCACAAAGGCTAATGATAGGTTCTTGGGAGGTTTAACCAGAGAATTACGCTACCTAGTGCGTACTCATCACTACGAGACTGTGGAGGACTTGTTGCTTCTTGCTTCCATGTTTGAACAACAGCTGAAGGAGACATCCAAGATGTCTCAAAGATATGGGGCCTCATCATCTGGCTCACGTCCAGATTGGAGCAGAAAGGAGAAGACATTTGTTGCCCTAAAATCTGATTCTAAAGCTGAGAGTTCTAAATCCAGATCACAAGGTACTAATGATTCCACTCAAACTCGTAATCGAGATATCAAGTGTTTTCGATGTTTGGGCAGGGGTCATTATGCAAAGGATTGTGGAAACAAGCGCAATATGGTGATGAATTCTTTTGGAGATTATGAGACTGCATCCGACAAAGAAGAAGAAGATGAACACATTCTAGATGATAACTCGGATGATGAGTACAAGGATCAAGAGCCTATGAGAGGTGAGCTCATGGTGACTAGGAGAGCCTTGAATTTACAGGCCACAGAAGAAGCTATAGTGCAACGAGAGAATATATTCTATACGCGTGGAATGATCAAGGATAAGTTGTGGAGTGTGATCATTGATAGCGGTAGTTGCACTAATGCTGCTAGCACGACCATGGTAGAGAAGTTGGGGCTGATCACGAAGAAGCATCCGAAGCCTTATAAACTTCAGTGGTTTAATAGCAGTGGAGAAGCTCGGGTACATAAGCAGGTGAAGGTACCATTTTGCATAGGCAAATATGAATATGAAGTATTATGCGATGTGGTACCGATGGAGGCTGGACACTTGTTGTTGGGGAGGCCATGGCAGTTCGATTTGCGGGTGACACATGATGGCTACAACAACAAGTACTCTTTTCAACATAAAGGGGAGCAGATACGTCTTGCACCTCTCACCCCGAAAGAGGTGTATGAAGACCAACTACGGATGACCAAGAGCGAGAAACAAATCAAAATGAATGACCATGAGGTAGATCACTTAAAAATTGGTGAGGTCTCGAGAGAAGCCCAGAAAAAGGCCTATGAGAGCGAACCCGTGAGGCAAAATACACTTCTTTCTATGAGAGCAAGAGAGTTCAAGAAAGCTCTGCTTTTGAACCGGCCGATGATTGTACTCATGTATAAAGAGGTCTTGTTTTCTAACAAGCTAACCCTTCTTTGCCTAGTGTTGTGTCTGAGTTGTTGCAGGCTTTTAAAGACGTATTTCCTGAGGAGATTCCATACGGTTTGCCGCCATTAAGGAGGATAGAGCACCAAATTGATCTTGTCCCAGGTGCTAGCATCCCTAACAAACCCACTTATCGTACTAACCCGGAAGAGACAAAAGAGCTGCAAAGGCAAGTGACAGAGCTCATTGAGAAGGGTTATGTACGAGAAAGCATGTCACCGTGTGCTGTACCGGTGATATTGGTGCCTAAGAAGGATGGTACGTGGCGCATGTGTGTTGATTGTCGAGCAATCAACAATATTACGGTGAAGTATCGCCATCCTATTCCTAGGTTAGATGATATGCTAGATGAGGAAGGGCAAGAAGAGGCCTAGGACCAGGCAGAACGTGCCTAAGTCTGGTGAGACCAAGGCAAAGGGCGGCGCCACCAAGGCCAACCAATCAGAAGCCGAGTGTTTCTTCTGCAAGAAGAAAGGGCATTGGAAAAGGAACTGCAAGGAATACCTGCAGTCTCTTAAGGGCAAGAAACAAGGTAACATATTCATGGAAAATGTTTTCATGATTTCCTTTACCACTACTGATTCATCTAGATGGGTATTGGATACATGTAGCAGTTTTAACGTCTGCAATATGTTGTAGAGAGTGAGGATCAATAGGAGTTTCATGAAGGAAGAATTCAATCTGAAGGTTGGAAACAGCGCAAGTGTTGTCGCTCTAGCTGTAGAATCGATTTCCCTTATTATGCATACGAGCAAGACTTTGTTGCTAGATGACTGTTATTATGTTCCGAAGTTTGTTTCGAACATAATTTCTATTTCTATACTTGATAGATGTGGATTTCGAACAGTTTTTAGTAATAACATTTGCTCTATTTATCATGATTATGATTTATGTGTGAATGGTTATTTGTAACAAGGACTTTATATCTTACCTGATGTTATGTTTCGGGCCGTAAGAGAAAGGTAGATGATCGTAAAAAACATGCGTATCTTTGGCATTATAGACTTAGTCACATCGATGAGAAGAGGATAAAGAGGCTGCATAAAGATGGTATTTTAGGCCATTTTGATTATGAATCTTATGCCACTTGTGAGTCCTGTCTCACTGGTATGATGGCCAAATCTCTGTTTAATGGAACCGGAGAGAGAGCTACAGAACCACTAGGACTCATACATACCGATGTATGTGGACCTATGAAAGTTCAAACTAGGGGTGGATATTCATATTTCATCACGTTCACTGATGATATGTCGAGATATGGATTTGTGTTCTTGATGAGACACAAATTCGATTCTTTTGTAATGTTCAAGAGATTTCGTTGTGAAGTGGACAAACAAACCGGAAAGGTGTTGAGATGTGACCGGGGTGGTGAATATCTTAGTCATGTATTTGTCGATTATCTAAGACAAAATAGGATTTTGTCTTAGTGGACTTCTCCTGGAACACCATAGCATAATGATGTGTCCGAAAGGAGAAATCGGACTTTATTAGATATGGTCCGATCCATGATGGGGTTCACAGATCTTCCAATAAACTCGTGGGGTTATGCTTTAGAAGCAGCTGCGTACATTCTACACAAGGTTCCCACTAAAGCAGTCTCTAAGATTCCATATGAGATATGGAAAGGACGGAAACCAAACCTGAGACACATCAAGGTTTAGGGTTATCCGGCCTTCGTTAAGAGACTTCAGCCAGACAACCTAGATGCTAGGTCTGACAGGTGTAGGTTCATAGGTTATCCCAAAGAAACTATAGGATATTATTTCTACCACTCATCTAAACACAACGTGTTTGTGGCCAGAACGACAACCTTTCTTGAGAAGGAATTCCTTGAGGAAGGAATTCATGGTAGGGAAGTAGTTCTTGACGAGATTCAAGAACCCGATGAACCAACACAAGCTCATGGACATGAGATATCAAATGAGCGTTCTTGGCTGAGTGATACATTGTTAGGCTCCGGCGCTTCAACTTCAAATGTTGAAGTAACAGTGCCCGTTCATGAATAAGTTCAGGAACTTGTTCAAGAACAAGTCCAACAAGATATCCCAATGCAGGTTGAACCTGCTACACAGCCTTTCTTGAGAAGGTCAACACGTTCTCGACGTGCACCTGATAGACTTAATCTGATGGTGCAAGAGGACGTGGTCGGTCATAGAGATTATGACCCGTTGACTTTCCAAGAGGCTATACAAGGCCCAGATTCTGAGAAATGATGGAAAGTCATGGAATCCGAGATGGAATCTATGAAGATCAACAAAGTATAGACTTTGGTTGATTTTTCACAGGCTTCCAGACCGATTGGTTATAAATGGGTTTACAAGAAGAAGATTGGAGCAGACGGGCAGGTAGAGACCTATAAAGCTTATCTAGTTGCCAAGGGGTATAGTCAACGAGAAGGGATTGACTATGAAGAAACGTTCTCCCATGTGGCAATGCTCAAATCTATTCGGATTCTACTTGCGATAGCGGCATACTATGACTATGAGATTTGGCAGATAGACGTGAAAACAGCTTTCCTTAACGGAGAGCTCCAAGAAGAGGTTTTCATGACTCAACCTGAGGGTTTTACGTTGCCAACTCAAGGTCATATGGTATGCAAGATTCAGAGGTCCATTTATAGACTCAAACAAGCTTCTCGAACTTGGAACATTCGCTTTAACAAAGCAGTTGAAAAGTTCAACTTTGTTAGATGCGATGAAGAGCCTTGTGTGTACAAGAAATTTAGTGGGAGCACGATTGTCTTCCTTGTGCTTTATGTGGATGACATATTGCTCATGGGGAATGACATTCCGGCGTTGCAAGAGATGAAGTCATGGTTGTCTGATCAGTTTTCCATGAAGGACCTAGGAGAAGCAGCCTATATTCTGGGAATAAAGATCTATAGGGATAGATCGAAGAGGTTGCTTGGATTGTCACAATCCCAGTACATTGACAGTATCGTGAGACGATACAACATGGAAAGTTCCAAGAAGGGCTATCTACCGATAGGCACTGGAATTTCTTTTTCTAGGGAGGATTGTCCTAAGACCTCGGAAGAAAGAGAATGCATGATTCGGCTTCCCTACGCTAGCGTAGTGGTAGCCATCATGTACTCCATGATGTGTACTAGGGGTGTAAAATGAGCTGGCTCGGCTCAGCTCGCCTTCAGCTCGCTAAAAAACGAGCTGGCTCAGCTCGGCTCGTTTTTTAAACGAGCTGGAAAATCCTAGCTCAGCTCGGATCGCCTCTAGCTCGCCAAAAAACGAGCTGGCTCGCGGGTCAAACTATTTAATTATTTTGAATTAGTTGTAATATCATATATGATAAACATATCAAACGAACCAAATAAAATATCGAAAATATGAAAACATTAATTCAAACATAATGTTATAAAATATCATTGTACTAAATAAAAAATAACCTTCTCGAATAAAAAGTATAAAATATCATCGTACTTATTCGATCGCTCGTAATTTTATTAAATTGTTTCTTTATTTTGTTATATCAATTATTAGAAAAAGGAAAATACATTATAATAGTATATTATGCTTAAAAAATATATTATTTTTTATTAAATGCAATATTATATATAGTAATATACAAAAATGAAAAATATTTTATTTTTGTACATGATTTTTTTCAGCTCGCAAGCCAACTCGTCTAAGCTCGGACTCATTTTGGGCTCGGCTCGTGAGCTCGTTTTTTCAATGAGCTAGAAAATATCCAGCTCGGCTCGCTTAAATATGGTCCGAGCTAGAGCTGGCTCGCAAGCCGACGGCTCATTTTACACCCCTAATGTGTACTAGGCTTGACATAGCCTACACACTAAGTGTAGTGAGTAGATATCAGGTAGATCCTGGTGAGGAACACTGGAAGATTTTTAAGAACATCCTTAAGTACTAACGAAGGACTAAGGACCAGTTCCTCATTTATGGTGGTTCTAACTTAGAGTTAGAAGGATTTACTGATGCGAGTTTCTCGACAGACAAGGATGACAGTCGGTCCATTTTAGGCTATATGTTTTGTCTGAATGGAGGCGCAGTAAGTTGGAAGAGTTCCAAGCATGCTACTATAGCTGATTCGGTGACTGAAGCAAAATATATAGCGGCTTGCAAAGCAGCTTAAGAAGCGGTTTGGATGAGAAAGTTCATAGATGAACTTGGTGTGGTACCTTCGATAAAGGAAGTTGTTCCCTTATTGTGTGATAACACCGAAGCTATTGCTCAGACGAAGGAACCAAGGTTTCATCAGAAATCAAAACATGTTCTGCGGAAGTTTCACCTGATATGAGAGATCATAACGCGTGGGGACATGCAAATCCAAAAGGTGGATGGAAAGGAAAATGCATCAGATCCGTTCACGAAGGCGCTTGGGTCAAAGAAGTTTGACAAGCATAAGCTGAAGATCGGATTGAGAGAGATGACTAGCTGGCATTAGTTTATAGACATGTAGCGAGTTGTAATTTAGACATCGATTTCATTTTTAATAATATATAGCATTATTTTCATTTGATGAATTTTCATAAGTGTATGATAGAGTCCAAGATTAAATCTGAAACTTGACATTATGATAGAGATCATAATAAAGAGAGTCAAGTTTTGGTATGATTTAATCTAAATTGTTCTTGTTCGTAGGATCACTACTCGGACTACAGTAATCCGTAAAGAACAACATATATGTGATAAGTTTCTATGGTGATAGAAATCAGTAGATCTCTTTTACTGAATCATATATATGGGTGATACACATAATGATGTGATCACTGAACTGATCTAAAGGGAGAAAGGCTTAATGGTTAAATAACCAATGAACTGTCATAAGATTTCTCCAAATAGTTAGATAGTTAGTTTTTCTTTATACCTGAGATCAGCATAGTAACTAGCATCTCATCTATTATTCTTTGATTCTGGACACCTAGTATTTGAGAGTACTAGTTGAATAGATATTGGGAATAAATAGATATTTGCGTAGTTAGTGACTGATCAAGATGAGATCCGTCAACTCTTGGTAAGAGTTTGAGCTCTATGTTGTCAGTAATCACAATGACTGTACGAATCTCTGGCCAGAGTACATTGAATGAATGAAGAAAGGTGTTTCTTAGGTTCATTCATCAGTCAGTTATGAGTAAGGATGTTACTTCACGCTATTCAGTCATTGGGGAGTGTTGCTAGACGCCAACCTCGATTAGTTAATTAGTGGAGACTAATTGGCTATCGGTTTAGTGATGAACCTACGAGGTCACACGCATACGAGTCTCGGTATCTGCTTGTGATTGTTAGACAATAAGTGTGGAATGCAATTATATTCATCCGCTAGTACCGAAGAATATAATTGTACTTGATTTTCTTTTGGGGTAGTACATCAAATGTACAGGCAAGTATGTGTATGGAGATACATATATTTTGACTATTTGAAATATTACATAAAGGCAAGTGGAAGATTGAAAGTATTATGCCATTTATGTAATTTTTGATAGTTTGGTTTTAAATCGTAATTATTAAAAGTTAATAATTATTTAAGAAACGAAAAACGAGTTTTCGTCATTAGATTACACAATCACAAAAATCAAAATCCTAGCCGTCAAAAGAAAAAAAAAGAAGAACGAAAAAATTGTTTTCGTTCTTCCTGAATCCCGCACCAAACGTTGGAAAGCAGATCCGATCTCGGCATGGATACGCGTAGAGGGCTTGCGCTATCAAGTCTTACATCCGATAATCACACGCTCAACGTTTATAGGTATATTCGAAATCGTTTCTAAATCTGTTCATCGTTGAAACCCAAAAAACCAATCCGAACATGACTAGATCTAAATATTCGGATTGATAAAAACACGCTTCCACACCTCAAATCAACCCAACATAATCATAATTGATTACATGAATTTTTTATATGTTAATCTATTTATGACATAAATTTCAACTCTATAATAAAAATTGATAAAAATCCACACCACGTGGATTCCTTCCTAGTTTAATTAATTTGAAATATTTAGGATTTGTAATATTTTAACTCAAAAGACATTAGATAAAATAAATGGTTTTTAATAAGATTATGATTAAATTTAAAAAACATCTCGTAATCTAAAGAACCAAATAAAATATGGGATAATATACATTTGTTATGATAAAAATGGAAAATATCCCAAAAAAATCTTAATATCATATATCATATCATGGTATCATTATTTTGCATTTAACAAAAAACCAAATTATAATTTTGAATCGGGTTGTCAAAACAAATACTATTTTCAAAAAATTATCGAAAATTTTAAAGTTGTTGATTTTGTTAAGATATAATTCCATCTTTTAGTTTGATTCGGACATCAATTGACTTTGATTTTGCATTTACACTAAAACAATGCGTTTTTCATAACAAATCAAACTTTCATATTCAGATTACGTTTGTTATGAAATTAACAAATCGATTAATACTGTTTTTAAAAACATGATGACATATTTATCCTTTTTATCATGTCTATGTTTAAAAAAAATTGAATTGAATTGAATTTGAGAAAGAGATAGATTTTCTTTAGAAAGAAAATAACTAAAATCAAGAAAAATATGGGAGACAAGATCGTGTACAACGAGAGACGACAAGGAATACGCCAGAGAAAATAAAATAAAAAATTGGAAAATGTCAAAAATTTTAAAACAGATATCTAATACCAAAAAAAAGTTTTATTATTACAATTTCCCCTTTTTATGTGTAGATTTGTATAGTGCTTACATCTGTGCCAGTCTCAAGCGTTAGACACTACAAATCGTTAATAACAATATGATTTTCTTCAGAACTTTAATATTATTAATTATATTGACTAGGTCCTAGTGTGGTACCTACATTTTTGGATAATCCAAACAAATTTGATAAAATATGATTTTGTTTCGTTTAAATGATATTTTAAATTACAAAATTGGATCATTATTATACAAAATTAGCCAAAAAAAAGTTGGGATAGATAAAATACTAAACTGCCAAAATAAAAGAAAAGAGCATTCAATATATCATATAAATCAATTACAATATAACAAAAATGGCCCAAATATTCATATAGAATTAAGTGCTTCTTCACCTATTTGATTATATATCATATAAATTTGCAGAAAAAGGGGAAAAAAAGTTATATAATAATTTCTCCACCCGCCAATTTGTCGCTCTCCAACCCCTCGCCTAACCAGAAAACTAAGACGTTCCATCTCCGGCGAAATTGGACAATCCCTTGCCTTCTGACCCTAATGGAGAATCGACAGTTTTCTCCTTCTCTAGCTTCCATTTCATCTTCGTCTCTCTCTCCGTACGACCTTCTCTTCCACGCTCTCTCGCTCATCCCCGTTCGTCACTACGTCTTCGCAGTCCTCGTGGCTTGGATCATCTTCATCTACTATTTCCTTGAGTTCCATTTCTTCGAGGATTTGTTTCTGGGACACTTCAGCGAACGCGTGAATCTCACGTACCACCCCGATTCCCATGTTTACAATGGCGTCGTCTCCCGTTGCAGAATCCTTCACGGCCGGTGAGAACTTAACTTTGGTGATGTTTGGTTTCGGAGTTGTTTTACGTTTTCCGAATATTTTTATTTATATGGTTTTTGTATGCGTCTGATTCATCATGTGTTTAGGTATGCGGCGACGCCATGGCTGTCGAGTCCTCATATTCAGACCTGTTTGCTCAATTACCTTGGAACGCCTCCGGTTTTCAACTACAGGAGGTGATAACTTTTTATTACTTTATGTTATCCGCGCAGTTTAGACTCATGATGATGATTTGTTCGTGGTCTGGAGTTTTATGTTTACCGATGTAGTTTTTTTTTACGATTCATGAGTTTGGTGGTTGAATAACTCGCTAAAGTGGCTGAGAGTATTTACACGGGTACTGTATCAGACGAATCTTTCGTGCTTCTGATGGAGGAACAATGGCTTTGGATTGGCTGATGAGCTCTGATGGTAAACGTAGTGACTAAGATGTAGCATACATATTTGATTTGGATTCCTCTGTGAATTTGATTTGCCTTTCTTTTACTCTCCATTGATTGGTTTTCTCATCCTTTCTGCAGTTGTGGATGGTTCTCCTCTCAAACATAACGAAATCAGAAAAGATGACACAACACCTATTGCTGTTGTGGTTCCTGGGTTAACAAGCGATTCATCATCCGCTGTAAGCCTAGTGTCTATTCGCATGCCTTTCCTTTGTCATAAATCTCTCGCATTGTTTAGAGCCGCTGATGTATATACTCTATTCGGACATACTACTTGTGACGTTAAACTTCTGCTTGATGAGTGTTGATAATTTCCAGTATGTAAAACACCTTGTCTACTACACGGCAAAGGCAGGTTGGAATGTTGTTGTTAGCAACCATCGAGGATTGGGAGGTGTCTCGGTTACTGTGAGTTCCCACTGTTTCCGGCGTTCCCACAAGCTGTCAGCTAATCTGTTTTTGTGCTACAATTTCTTAAACTCATTTCTACGGCCATTTAAGTTACGGGATTTTCATAATGGGCCAACGCATGCAGTCGGATTGCTTCTACAATGCTGGATGGACTGAAGACATACGAGTGGTTGTTGATTATCTCCACCACGAATATCCAATGGCTCCTCTGTTTGCCATTGGAACTAGCATCGGAGCAAATATTCTGGTATGTTCAGTCTCATAAATTCATTGTTTTGAGCTTTGCTATACGTTTCTAATTTAACATTATTCTGAAATCAAGACGTTGAACATGGATTTCTTAGGAAGAGTTATGGTTTGTTTCCCTGTCCTGATCCTTCTCATCAAATTTCTCAGGTGGGTGCTTAATTTGGATATGTAATAGAGTGTTCTTAAAGAGATGGCAAGCAAAAGACTGGCTTGCTTATTACAATTGACTCTCATAAAGAGGTTTCCAGATCATGTCATATACAACAGCTTGCTTCTCTCTGTTCCAGGTCAAATACCTTGGGGAGGATGGGGAGAAGACTCCTGTAGCTGGGGCTGTGGCTATTTGCTCTCCCTGGGACCTCTTGGTGAGTTTCCATTTTTTGTCTCCGAAACTGTCTCCTATTAGTATTGCTCGAAGGTTTGGCATGGCATTCTCTGGCATGTGTGCATACAATCAAACATTTCCTTTATTCAAGTTGGCAGTGTCTACTGCAAAGCTCCTTTCTCTTTTTACTTTTTTCGCTTACAGATAGGAGACAGATTTATCTGCCGCAAGTTGATACAGAAGTTCTATGATAGAGCTCTCACCATCGGACTTCAAGGATATGCCCAATTGTATGGATGTCCACTTTTTTTTTTCAAGAACTCTGTAGGTTTTGAGTTCATCAAATGGGCTTGAGAGATATTCTGATATTTCACAATGTGTCGGTCTGCTTTTGGTCATAAATTTTGGTTTCACTGCAGACATGAACCTCAATATTCACGTCTTGCTAACTGGGAAGGCATAAAAAAGGTCGGTATGTCTTCAGATACTCTAAACAATACGATTACTGAGTCCAGAGATCTAGTAATAAAAGATATCTATCTCTTCAGTAATCCTACTTGTTTCTGGCTAACACTACTCGTGACCTTTTGCTTTGCTAGTCACGTTCCATCCGAGATTTTGATTACCATGCGACCTGTCATGTTGGGAAATTTGAGGTATCACGCCTTTCATTTGTATCATTTTAACTTCTCTAGCTCATTTCCTGCGTAGAGGTTAATATGTACGCCTTTCAGGTTAATACATCCTCTACGCAGAATTTGGGTACATATTAACCTCTGGTGCTCATTTTCCTATTAGACTTGAATTTGAACATCAACTTTGCGCTTTATGCAGACAGTGGATACGTATTATCGGTGGTCTAGCAGCGCCCAATATGTAAGAGATGTGTCAGTGCCTCTTCTCTGTATAAGTGCCCTGGATGATCCGTTATGCACCAAGGAAGCTATTCCCTGGGACGAATGCCGGTAGACTATTAACATTCAGTGTCGTTTTAATTCTCATATCTTGGTACAAAGATCTTAAATTTGAGTTTCATTCCAACAGGGTAAACAAAAACGTTGTCTTGGCTACGACAAAGCATGGAGGACATCTGGCTTTCTTTGAAGGATTCACCGGCTCCAGCTTGTGGTATCTTTCAGAATTTTTGCTCATAATTTGTGGCTGTGAAACAGAACCTGGTGCTGATTGGCACATCTGTTTCCACATTTATGTTATGCAGGTGGGTTCGGGCGACCAATGAGTTTATCGGTGTCCTAAGCTGTAGTCGTTACATGCATGTACAGAAGAAGGTAGGCTCTTGTTTCCTTTTCACGCTTTCGGAAAATATATGGTACCTCATTAGGGTATGAATGATAACACGGTCGTGCACAAAATACTATTGGTTCCTACTCATCCCTAACTCCAGGTGCTGGTTTTGGTTGCGGCTGACCCAACGGAAACCAGAGTCTAGATTTTTCTATGGTTTTGTCAATTGGCATTATCAATCACTATCTGTGGCTGTACCACCCATCACTAATTCCATCTTGAAATTGAAAGATGGAGAAGCAGAGAAGGAAAAAGAAGGTTCATCATAGTCGAGTCATGTTCATCCTTACTCTTCTTTGCAGATTCAAGAGACGACCACACAATCGCCACAAGAACCTTCCATGAACCAAGGTCCATACTTAAATGTTGCAGAAGACGGGCAAGTGGCTGCCGTCACCTACGAGCAAGACGTTGATACAAAGCAGATGGAAGCAAAAACACCGTCCAAACAGAAGCCTGAGAATGCCCTCTTCTTCCAAACAAAGCTTCGCATAAGTAGAAGCTTCAATGAGCTCAGTCGAGGGAACAGACGACCAATGTGGTTGCTCGGTTACTTAGCCGTGGTTACAAGTTTCCCGTTGCTAGGGTTCGTTCTCAATCTCGTCTTCCGCAAGAAACGAAGACTAGTCACCAATCCATGAAGAAGATTCCTTCCGACAAGGCCATTCCCATTTCAATCCATATGCTACATCATTGTTTCTCCTGCAAAATATAATTAATTATTTAAGACAATAATACGCCATATAAAGGAACTAAAGTCATTTGAATAGTTGTTGCGAATTATGGTTTATCCAAACGGGTCATTGTTGTCGAAAGTAAGTGGCAAAATCGTTATAGAGTGGAAACGGTCGTCTTTTCTCTAGACAAAAACCTTCGATATTTTACTGTGACTATGGAAAAAACCCTATAGGACAATGACAAGGATGAATAGTAACTTCATGCACAAGAAGGAGAGACCATATAGGTTTAGGATCCAATACGCTTATGACTCGTTTAACTAAGGTGAAAGAAAGGTGTGGTTATAACGTCGAGAATCGCTGTTGGAGACGCAAGCGCTAATCCTTGTATTGCGTGCAAAAACTTTTACAATAAAATAACGTATCAATATAATTTTTTATAGAAAATTCAAATCTTATGGTAAAAAGATAATAGATAATATTGAAGTTATGTTATTATTCTTGACTAAAAATATTTATCATTCTTGTCAAAATCTCTCATTATTTTCTAATAAATAAAACAAAATTATTTTATATATATATTTATTTATTAAGGATTTTTCATTAAATGAAATATCAAAAAATAAAATTTAATGTGAATAAAAAGTCTTTAATCTATTTTACATTTTATATTAAATGAAATTTAATATTATTTTTTATCATTTAATCAGTATTTATTTTATAAATTAGTGATTTTATATAAATTTTTGTAATAAACATAATTATTGTTTTATATAAATTTTTAAGAATAATATAAGTAATGGTTTTATATAAATTTTTTTGAATAAATATAATTAGTGATTTTATATATATTAGTGAAACGTTTGGGAAATTCTCCTTTTGTAAACCCCAGATGTTGTAATGGTAAGTACTCAACTTCGAAAACAAAATGTTAATTACCATTATAAATGCAACGAATCATATATATATATATACCAATTTCTTCGAAAGAAAAAATCCTCCCAATTTCTTCGTCAAAATTTCTAGCAAGACTTAATAAATTACTTCAAATTTAATTTAATAGATCTTTTCGACTTCCAGTTCTTTGAATCCAGTATATTTTTTCTATTCCAGATCGCCATCTTCAATCCCTCTCCCATGAAACCGCCATCTTCAACCCCTCTCCCCCTCTCCCTCCCGCTACCCAAACCCTGTCTCCCTCCCACACCAACAGTGCCACCGCCGACATGGATTTCGCGGTTTTCCTATTTCAGGTCGCCGTCTTCAACCTCTCCCCCACAAAATCGCCACATGAAATTGGAAAAAAACCCTCTCTATATCGTCCTCTTCAAACCTCCCCCATCTCCACACCCCCATCTCCACAGCTTACCTCAAAAAGGATGCAAACAGAAGGGACTCGAACTCTGCGAAATCGGAAACCATGGGGGCAAATAGGAGTAAGAGCTATGGAAAACCGGAGATGCCTTCTGTTTGTTTTCAACCGCCATGGTTTCGACATCCTTCGCAAGTCGCTTTCTCTTTTCCTTCCCAGCGCTGATCGCTCCCGTCTCTGGCACCACCATCGGCGATCTCGACCGCTTGCCTACCAAACCCCTGTCCTACACCTCCATTTTCCCCAGGTATTGCCTATGTCGTCACATTTTTGTTTTTAGGGTTTCTGTTCCCACGTTTCTGAGTCTCGCAAATTGCTGTTTTCAGGGTTGAACGAAGCTGTTTGGAACCATTGCTCATGGAGAAGAGGAGGGCCGAATATGGATTTGGGCATCTCTTTCCCAAAGTCGGACTAAGAGGGAAAAATTCGCTTAAGTTGTAGGAGGAAAAGAATGGTATCGTCAACGTCGTCAATGGGAGATTGTAGCTAAGAAGAAGGGGAGACGGGAGACAACCGAATAGGGTTGGCAGATAGACTTTGGTCGGAAACACCGACATCGGTGGAGAATCAACACGGATTAAGGTAGTCCTTCTTATTTCTTCAAACTCTGTCACAGGTTTAGCTATATGATTGTTCAAACAGTTCGTGATTTCTATCCACGAATATGTTACAAAGCGGAGATTCTTTGATGTAGGTGTATCAATCGCAATTTCTGGAGCCAAAGGAATAAGGTTGGAAGATGGGTTGGAAGATAGTCAGTCACACCGTCATCGGTGGAGACTGGTGGCAGCGCCATGGAGGGAAGCGAATAAGAAAGGGAGACGAGGGACAACCGAATTGGGTTGGATGATAGACTTTGGTCGGCAACACCGACATCCGTGGAGAATCGACACCGATTAAGGTAGTCGTTCTTATTTCTTCTAACTGTGTCACCGATTTAGCTATGGGAGGTACATCTTCTTATTGCTTTATTCTTTACAAAGTGGACATGTATTTTTTGAGTATATTGTTCAAACAGTTTGTCATTTCTATCTACGAATATGTTACAAAGTGGAAAGTCTTTGCTGTAGGTGTCTAAACTGCAATTTCTGAAAAACGAAATAATGGAAGCATCATTCAAGACTAGGTGGATAATTGCCTTTTAACTCATGCTTGGTCAAATTCATGTATCTTCTATTTTCGCACCTGTTTCCATGCTACTCTTGTAATGGAAGCCTATTTCCAAGACTAGGCTCTAATGGAAGCATCAAAGCCTTTTTTTCGGAGTTCGAGTAAGCATCGATTAGGATTGCAGCAAATAGAAGTTGTCGATAAGGTTGCCGTAATTGAATTATGTTTTCCTTTTGTATTCAAAACTATAGTTTCAGTTAATTCGGCTGGTTCTATTGATCCAAATGCAGTTGCTTTTCTCTCCAGATGAGGTCAGTCTTACTCTTACTGTATCACCTGCTAGCTTTAGGTCGTGTTTTGAGTTGACTCTGTGATCATCACTTAGAACCTAAACTTCAAGTTGTACCATGGGAACACATTTGCTTTGCTTTGTGACCATTTGATTGAATTCTACTGGTACAAATTTTTGCGGTTAGATTGCTTGAAAATTGATTTGTTGCCTCCTTAAACTTCCCTAAGTTAGAACTTGATAAAAAAGAAGAGAACGTGAAACAATTAATTGAAAATGCTTGTCCAGATTTGATCATTCATTTCCGTTGTACCTTTTTCTTTGAGATTTTGTAATTTCGTTTAGTAACTCAATTTTTTTTTCATGCTCTTCTAGCAGGTAGACAACTACATTCACTCAAGGGGTTTCTCTGCTCATCATGTTTTCAGACGCATCACGGTAACATGAGGATGTCAATCCGTTTGGTACTTAAATCTTATGAAAGGTGTGTGATTCTTCTTCTGGAACATATCGAGTTTGAATTTTGTTGCAGGATCATGCTCCTACTGCCTTGCAATATTTTCTCGGCCTTGATACTGAAACTGCCATCCATTCCCTCTTGGTAAAGAATTTGAAACCTAAATGATTCCTTCGATTTCTGACCGACTTGAACCATTTCTTTAATGCGATCACAAAAGCGATTCACTGTTGTTCCCTCCTTTCTCTTTCTATAATGCAGTCATAGAACCCTTTTAAGCGAACCATGCAGGGTTGGGAGATAGAATTTGGTCGGAAACACCGGCATTGGTGGAGAATCAACACCGATTAGGGTAGCTCTTATTGCTTCAAACTGTGTCAGATTATGGATATGCAGCCATGTTTGAGGTACATATGTAACTTAATGGTCGCGGGAGTGACGTCTCTCTCTTGGGTAGTTCCAAGATGGAAATGTTAATTTTCCCAAAATTATCTTTTTTTTCAGGGTTTTGAGTGTTGCTGAGAACATTGGATGAGTAAGACCGTCATTGAGTCTTTTGCTGCTCAGAAGGTGCTTCTTGTCCGCATCAAGCAAACTCAGGTGTGTTCGTTATTGTTCTGGTCTTACTGAATACAAATGGATTTCGATACTGGAAGATGGTTGTTAATGTCGGTGTTGTGTTGCAGATTGGATAGTGATTATATTTTTCTGTATATTTTGCTTTGATTGAACGGAAGGCTGATATTTCTGGGTTGGCAGAGTTTCTTAAGCCGTTGAATGAGGTTATAATGAAAGCTAATACCATGACAGATACGTAGGAATTGATTATTCCGACAATATAGAGTAATCAAAAGGAACTCTCCAATTTGCGAGCAGAGCCAAAAGAATCACCAACTGTGCTTAAGTGAACGAGGTATGCGTGCAAGTCTTTAAATTGTTTAAAATTTGGTTGTTTGTAGAGATCTTATGCGTTGATACTGCATCACCGTTATCTGCAATCTTTCTTTCTTCCAAACAAATCCCTGTTATACATGTTTTTTGATGTATCTCACGTTCCTTATCATTGCACTCCTTTTTTCCATTTGAACAAAACAAGATCTGACAGTGTTGAAATGATTCATCAAATCTTGCCTGATGCAGCTTTATTGAAGCGGCAAAAATTGCAGATTGAAGAGCTACGGCTAAAACTTCAGGTGATACACACATAAATATTTTGTATTACATATCAGTTAGGAGGTCACTGACACTAGAAAAATGTAACTTAATGGTTGCGGGAGTGATGTCTCTCTCTTGGGTAGTTCCTAGATGGAAATGTAAATTTCCCCAAAATTATCTTATTTTTTTTTAGTAACAACTCCTTGCTCTATATTTGTTTTTGTCGGACCAAAATACAATATATATGCTCCTTTTTTGCCCTTTTGTTTGATTGTGTGAACCATTTGCTCAATTTGCAGTCCTTATTTTGCAGGAATTTATCAGTTTGAGACGGACATCGGATGAGGGTTGCAATGGAACTGGTAGCTCAGACTCAAACTGATACTCCCTGGTTTAGATCAGCTTTCAAATCCTTTGTGGTTGCTCGGTCCAATTATTCAGAATTGTCTAATTTTAGCCCTATGATTGATTCCTTCGATAATGTGGCCGATGAAGATACATGGATGAAAATGAACAAGAGTTATGTGCTCACTGCTGTTTTAGTGTCCCAAAATCAACATCATACTTGATAAATATGGGTCTGTAGAAAGGTTGAAAGCTATCACAGCTTTGCCCTAATAGCCTAGGTTGTATCTACCCTAATAGCCTTTACTGTTCCCACAGCTTTGCAGAAAGCTCTCCTGAAGATTTATCCGACCCAAGTGATGGAAATGTGTCCAAGGAAGAAAATGAGAAACCGTTTTGGAATTTGATTCTTCTTCAACTGCAGGACTTGAAGAACTTCAAACCGAGATTGCGTCAGGGGACAAGTTACAAATTGGGTCTCTGCCTCTTCGCCTCCTCTGTTCTGCAGGGATCCTCTAACTTTGGTAACTGGTCACACCAGGCTGTAGACTTAATATTAGATAGGTTTTGTCACACTCTGACATCGTCGCCACATATACCATGAAGAATACTGTAAGTGATCTTTCTTTGTCTGGTATTATCTTAGGTCGTACGTGTTTCTATAGGTAAAGCTTATATCTTAAAATGTAGGTATATACGAAAGCCAAGGATTGTGCGGAGTGACTTTCTATAGAAGAATTCATCATTTATCTTGATACACACTTTTGCTCATTTTATCCACAGGTATGCACAAGTAACATGCTTCTAAGAATTAGTTAAATATAGGCATTGCTCATTAATTTTAAAAGCATGAGTTTCATTAGATCCGATAGGTAAAGAGCATTACAATGTTATAATTTATTTAGCATATAACTTTTTATTAATGCGTGAATGTTTATATTTTTTTAGAACAACTCGTGTTTGCATTTGTAGTTGCTATGAACCATTACAATCTTAATGACTAGGTTACTTATTGTAACTGCAAAATGGTAGGGCAATGTTCAACACTCTAGCATGATCCTTTTAGATCAAAACCGTCCTATACCATCACATGAACTAGCATGTTACTCGAAACAGGATGTCCAAGAGCCGTAAGCAGAAGCCTTCGCAGAAGTGATTTGTACATGCTAGCATGTGGCGTAGTGGTGCAGAGGCACTGGGAAATGAAGCTGTGCCAGGCTTCCTACCCACTGAGCCAACAGTTGAAAAGGACGAAGAAGGGTTGGTTGTTCCAGCGGATGAAGATCAGACTTCATGTGCATTATATGGTGAGCCATTTGAAGACTTCTATAGTGATGAAACTGAGGAATGGATGTACAGAGTTGCTGTGTACATGAATGCCCCTGATGGTTCAACATCTGGCATGGACAAGTCTCAGTTAGATCTGATAGTGCATGCAAAATGCAGGTCAGAGTCCAACGGGGTAAGCTTTTCCGGCGAACTTTGTGTACGTACCTCATTTGCATATAATATAAGTACGAACATGTTGAATCTGCAATCATTTTAACTGATAATTTTCATCCAGCAGATGAACAAGTGTTTCTCTAATGACTTTTTGTTTCAAGGTGATATGGAAGAGGAGGGTTGTCATAGAAAAAAGATGCGGAATTGACTCACATTGAACTTCTGTGATAGAGAAGAAAGCTTAGCTAGATAATAGGCCAATTTTTTTTAGACCTTTTATTCAGGTTATTAGTCGGCTTAACAAATATAATTTATATATGTTCATCAAACTCAGTGATATCTATCCTTTGCCATGACTTCTTCCTCTTCTTGATGCAACAGAACATAACAACAGTCATGCATGCGAGGAAGAAGCAAAGGGGGACTAAAACTACAATGATAATAGTGTGGTGGTTCTCTAGTGGTAAGGCAGTTGAGGAGGAATGACATGAGGCAAATTAAAAGAGACACGTGAGAACATTGTGGTGGTTTCCTGGTGGTGAATGAAGCTGGAAGGAGAACATGAAGAGGTGGATGAAAGGGATGGCTGAGCTGGGTTAGGACGTGACAAAGTATGTTTATGTAAAGCAAATTTGTTTACAAATGGATGGGGTTTAAGCTTTATCAACAAATAAATATAAGATTAAACTAAACTAATTTAGTGTAACACAAACTTTACATAAATATTTTTTATATTTATTTTTCTACTATGATTAAAAAATTAAAGCATTAGAATTGAGAAAAATAACAATATTCTGCACATTTGGAATGGTTTCTAATGATTTTTTTTTAAAAGAAATGTTGTTGCTAATTATATATTTCTAGAAAAATAATTAAAAAACTTCTTACTCTAAAAAATATCTTAATAGAAGTATTACGAAAAAATTATCATAGTTCAGTCAAATTTTTTTATATAACATAATAATAAAATTTTATACATCTAACAATTATTATATACTAAATTTGATCAATAATAAAATTTATATATTCAAATTTTTTGTTCTCAAGATAAATTTTAACAATTGTAACATAGTAGAATTTGTAGCAATTTGCAGCACTTCTCGACGTTACAATTCTACCTGTGAGAACTTGATACATGTTTATCTAACAGGATATGGGTATTTTGAAAAGCAAAATATTGATGGTTATGCTCCTCTTGAGATTACAAGAATTAATAATTAATATATGCTTTACAGAATCTGATGTCCGCTCTGAATGCTAATGAATGCATGATAACTGCATCATACGTTCCTTCAACAACATTTTTCAAGAAAGTAACTCATGCAAGTAGAACATATCAATGGTTGAGCTGTAAATTAGTTTGAAAAGAGAAGAAAAGGAAGCAATTTACACCGTTGCAAATGTGAAGATTCACATGAGGATAATCATACCCAACTGCTATAAGAGGAAAACATTCTTTACACCCGAAGAATAATATAAAGAAATCCACCATCTTAAACATTTACCTTATAAAGAAAAATCAGACAGTTATGATCGTAACAGACATTATTCTCATAATGATCAACAATATTAAAAAAAATATATTACCACCTATATTAATATTGTCTGGTTCATGTCGTTACGTAGTTATCCTTTGTAAATTTGTAAATGTATCAATAAGGTTTATGAACACTTTGATCGTCATGTTCCACAAACATCTACGCCAATCAACTTCTAAAGACAATAAAAAAATTCAAATAAACGTTTTTTAAAATAATCCCAAATTATGCCGATACCTCCTTAATTGTTTTTAATCATGTTATAGATTAAATAATCCTAAAAATTATGTGGGTACGAAAAAACAATCATGTGCAAAATTAATATCCAAAATATGAAATAACTTTTTCGATAAATTATGTTTTAAATTTCAAATATATTATGGATAAACCGCGGTGTTATTTACATTATATCTTATAACTCTAATGTTTGAACTTTTATATTGAAACTTAGAATTCGTGTATTGGCTAATACATATATCAAATGTGATAACAATATTTGAATTAATGAATTATATACATCACTTAATAAAAAACATTTTAATTATCACAAAACCGCACAATGCGCGAGTATCATCTAGATTTTGATAAATGGTAGTAAAAAAATTAACATTTATATTAATTAATATATGTTTTTTTGTTCACGTCGTTGCGTAATTATTGTTTGTGAATGTATCAATCATATTTGTTAAGACTTCAACCTTCATGCTCTACAAATATCTACACCAATCAAAATTTAAAGATAATTAAGAAATTCAAATATAAGTTAGTTTTAAAGATTCTCAAATTATGCTCATACCTCAATAATTGTTTTTAAATCATGTTATAAATTAAATTTAGTCTTAAAAAATTATGCAGGTACGGATAGCGAAAAAAATCCAGTACAATCACTACCTCTAATATATTACGTTTTAAAATTTCAATGATATTATATATAAATGACATTATTAGTTTACATTACATCTTATAAATCTATTATTTAAACTTTTACATTGAAAATTAAAATTTATCCATTTGTATTGAACGGTATATATACCAAATATCATAACAATTACAAATAATAAATTATGTATAATGTTTGCGCGGATATCATCTTGTTACCAATAACAAAGAAATTTCATCCAACATTTTGAGAGATACGGCATATTAGTTAGTTACTCTTCAAATTCCCTTGCGCTGCTGAGTCGCATAGTTTGGGCCTAAAGCGGACGACTAGGGGCAACATGGTAATAAAGAAGAAACGGTGAGGACATTCTCGAGATGACGTCGATATATAATAGATTTCTTTTTCTGGCAACTTCGGGAGCATTAAGCGCAAACACTGTTAAAACCTGCTTTGAGGAACACGAAATGGCGAGAACGTGAGAAACCAGAGGAAAGAGAGTGGCAAAGAACATCCATTTTTTGTTTCTGTTTTACCGTGTTTGGATCTGATTGTTCGAAAACTCTACGGTGAGAATGGATGATTTGAGATCGGCGATGGAGCAATGCATGGATCTAATGGCGGATCTGATTCAGAAGATGTCTGGCGAGATTCGATCGGGTCTACAGCCTGTTTATGAGAACTTCATGGGTTTCTACCACGCAATTGATTGGAAGGTATGCGTCATGGTATTTTCTCCTCATCGCTCTGTTTTTTCTTTTCTGTTTCCGGGTTTCTCGCCGCTTCCTGTTTGTTTCTCTGGAAACTCGGATGAGACTGGAGTAGAGGGAAATCTCCAGCAGCATTCTTATGTTGATGAGCTTTTGGGATGTGATTGTTACACTGAGAGATTTTGAGGCTTTTTCACTTCCCATGAATTTGTCATGGAGGGTTGTGAATTCGAAGCTTGTTCTAGTAATTACATTTTTTTATTTCCCCCTGAAATCCCAGGAAGTTATTTTGTTCTGAGTATAGGTTCTACCCAGTAGTCATTTTGTAGAACTGGCCTTGATAATATCAATTGGAGAATGCAATGGTTTGATTGATTGTATTACACAATGATAAAACCAAGATTATGGATTTGGTCTCATATACTCTAATATCTCATTTGTATCCGGATTTCTTGCTTGGCTTCTGCTTGCTTTGACGTTTCTCTTCGTTTCTTACATTTTTATTCCTCAGACATTTGGATCTAATCCCTATCGGTTGCAAATTTTGCAGGAACCTTGGATTATGGGATTATTGGCGTTTCATGTTCTGCTGCTACTTGTAACTCTCCTCTCTAGAAACCATCTCAACTTCCATATGTGCTTGTTCCTATTGGCACGTAAGTTCCATGATTTCATACCCTGTGGAATACCTTCTCATATAGGTTGGGCTGTTGGTTACCCGATCTACATATCTTTTATAGCTGTTAATGTATCTTTCCTCGCATTAGTCTCACAATAGAGGACTTAGACTTTGCTTCTCATAGAACATCAGGTCTTGGGTTCGATTTTTTATTTGAGTGCTTAATATTTAGTGAAGCCATTGTTCTGGTGGATGATTCGCCTGATCTCTTGGATGAGACAGGATGGAGAAATTCGGAGGCCATGATTATAAATGGAAATTGACATTTCTCTCATAAAAAAAAAGTTCTGAGATGTATTTGCTGACATTTTTAACTCCTGGATTGTAAAACATCGTCAGTGTTTCTGACTTCGTGCTCTTGTGACATTATTTTAAGGCAGTCTTCTTGATCTAGGTGAAGATTTAGTAAAGGCTGTTGCTTGTACTGTGGGGGATCAGTCGGGCAACAAAATATAGATATCAACTGTCACTTGTATGTTCATGTCTTAAGTAATCCTGATGGTTCGTGGATTATTCCAAAGTAATATGATAGTTCATGTATTAAAAAATGAAAAAAAAAATAGTTTATGCATAATTCTGGTACTTCAGAACATTGGCATGTTCAATTTTTTTATGAGGTTTTTCTTTTTTAACGGTTGAAAGCCATGGAAACCCAATGGGAGGTTTTCAGAAAGATGTCTAGCGCATTGGAGTTTACTCGGACTGCTTGTACTATTGCATTTATCTGAAGTAGATTTCTGCTCTTCTTCTTAGGATTTGATGACATGACAATGTTGCAGTGGCTGGAGTATATTTCGCTGACTCTCAACCGGTTAATGGGCAAGAACTGGAAGAGCTTTGCAACTCAGAACTACTTCGACTCACATGGAATCTTCCTGTCTGTTCTCTGGTCTGCCCCCCTTCTTGTCATTGCAATGATCATTTTGGTATGTATTTAACATCATGGGTTAACCGGTCCCCTTGCGCTTGCATGTTATAGACCCGCTGACAGAACGCTCTTTTCTTCCGTTCTTTTGACAGATAAACACGCTCTTTTCGCTTTGCTATCTTATTGTGAAATGGAAAAGAGCCGAGCTCAGGCACCGTGCAAGGCTCGCCGGTAAAAAGCAGGATTAGATAGGATGGCTTCTCTTTTGGGTTCTTTTGGTTCTTCAACATGTGAATGAATCTTCCCTTCGTATGTATGTCATGTAATGCAATTACAAGTAGAAAAGTAGGTTTTTTTCCATCTTCTGTTTCCAAGTTCCAATCATGCCAACGCTCTATCATGCTTTTTTTATGATAAGATTCATTTATCAATAAATGATATTATCATAAATTTGGATATATTTGGCTATGAATACGTTAATGACAATTTTCCTTGAAACCTCAAATATGTATATGTTAAATCACTTTTGTTTAATTATCCTATCTTCGCCTAATTACTCACTCATTAGTCTAGATCCCATTTAGTATTGCTGGTCAATCACTATTCTGGTACAATTTATTGTCTCTCTTCATGGATTTAGATGAAAACTTGAGATTTTTTATTTTAATTTAATTAGGATACTAAGAAGTAGCCGTTACATATTTTAAAAATGTGTTCATTTTACAATCATCAACGGTCTCTTTTTTCAAAATCAAATCTTCCCCGTTCGATTCAAAACCACAAAAAAGAAAAGAGAAAAAAAAAACCCCAAAAGCAGAACGATTTCTGGCTCTCTCACATTGAGGTGAAGGAAGAGAAAGCGATGGGCCTAGGAGGAGAGAGGAAAATTCCGGTGTTCACCGTGATGAAAAACGGCGCCGTCCTCAAGAACATCTTCATCGTCAACAGTCCCGATTCACTCTCGTCAGAGAGACACGTCGGCCACGGCGATGAACACGAGGTGGAGGAGATTCTGGTCGTTGGTCGGCACCCGGACTGCAACATTATGCTCACGCACCCTAGTATCAGTAGATTCCACCTCCAAATCCGCTCGATTCCGTCTCGACAGAAGCTCTTTGTCACGGATTTGTGCTCTGGTAAGAATCATCTCTAGGTCATCTCACACTCCAGGGCGTTTTGACGCTATTTGTGCGTCGTTGCTTTGATTTTGCGTGAATTATGTATCGGTCACTGCATGTTGCTGTTTCTGGTGTCACCCCACCGTTCTGTTATTTTCTTCAAGAAATGGATTAGGGCTGTCTGTGACTTTGATTGTTGATCGGGGTGTTTCATTGTTGTAGTGCATGGAACTTGGATTTCAGATCAGAAAATTGAGGCAGGTACTAGCATGGATGTGAAGGAAGGTGATGCTATAAGGATTGGTGGTTCAACTAGGATTTATAGATTGCACTGGATCCCACTGAGGCAAGCATATGATATGGAGAATCCATTTGTTACACCACTGGATATATGTGCTCCAAAGGAGCAAGAGGAAGACAAAGGAGTGTTTAATTCAGAAAATGTAAAGGTTAGAGCACGATGTTAAGCCTGTTCTTGAGTTTCTTGCTCTATCATGTGTTCATGTAATTGTTCTTGCTATGGGCTATTGTTTATCAATTTCTCTTGCTGTTGTGTCTCTCTCTATATGGAGAGGTTGAATCGATTTTTCCGATTGCTTTCAATTGAAACCGGATTACTGATCGAGCTAATGAAACTGGAGTCACGCTACATAATTGGGTGTAATTTATCATTTTGCTGGGTGCTAAAAGACTGGGTTCATAAGTTGATGATACATATTAAACTTCTGGTCGTTGTTGTACTGGTTGTTGTTTGCCACAGGATGGAAAACTTGTGCTGGGTGAAGGCAAAACTTTGCGGCTGGATTGGACTTTAGAAGGAACTGCTTCCTACATCTCCAGTGAAGATCCAGACTCGGTTGTGAAGGAGACTTCATTACTTCCAGTTGCATCTACAAGTCAACCACCATTAGCTAGAGATTCCTTGGAGTTGCATAAACAACAGGTCTACAAAGATGTAAAGAGGTCACCAAATGTCATGACAGACAGTGTAGAAGTTGAAGCAGAAATTCCAAATAACAGTTGCTTGGCAGGTAAGCAGCAGAACGTTAGTTTTTTGTTTGCAGAACTGGCGGAAGATGATGCTAACGAGCACCTTGGTCACGAAGTCATGGAAGTATCTGCCAGTATGTTTGCCGAAACTGAACATCCTTTGGAATTCAAAGCTAAAGGCGTTCCAGGCTTGGACTTGGGATGGCAGTCATTCTCTGCAACCCTAAGTGAATTGGTTGATGAGGCTGACAATCAGAGCCTGCATCAAGAAGACAACGGAGAAACTGAGGTTGTCTCAAAACTACCTGTGGCGGTATCTGCTCAATCCTTCACTGCGACTGAACCCCTTTTAGAAACCAAAACAAATGTCATCCAAGGTCCTCTCTTGTGTGAGCCGCCACTTCCTGAGATCCAGAATGGGCTGGCAGAACTGGCTGATGATCAGAGTCTTCATCAAGAAGATGATGGAGAAATTGATGCTATCTCAAGGCATGTCGTGAATGTAACTTCCTGTTCATTCCATGAAACTGGACCACTTTTAGAGACAAAAAATGAGGTCATCCAGGGCCCATCACCGGCTTGGCAGCCTCTGTCTGAAAGTCAGAATATACTGTTCGAACAGGCTGATAATAAGACCCTTTGTGAAGAAGATGATGGAGAAGCTGATGATTTATCGGTGCATGTCATGGCAGACTCCTCCTGTTCATGTTCACTCCCTGAAACTGAATCTCTTTTAGCGACCACATCTTTAAACATCCAAGATCAAATCTTGGGATGGCAGCCACATTATCAGATCCAGAGTGAAGTGAAATCTGCAAGAGATCTGAATTTAAACTCGGGAATGACTGGAGAAACTGAAGAAACCTTTGATAAAGCTAACAAGTTGATCCTGTCAAAGGGTTGTGAACAGAGTGAATTCTGCAGTTCCTTGTCAGCAACTAATGCAATTCCAAGCTTTGAACAATTTGAATTTGTTATAGACATTGGCTCTGGAGGAGGATCTGAAGAAGTTTCCAGTCTAAATAAGTTGGAGAGTCACCAGAGTAAAGAAAAGATGGGCTTTATTACTGCAACATTGGCTGCTGAAGAATCTGCTAACTTATTACAACCAGTTGAAGATATGTTCTCTGGTATATCAGAAGACAAAGAAAACCAGATCGGATCACATGTTATTAGAGGTGTAATACCTGAGACAGAGAGTATCAGGAGCTTCCCATTCGAATCAGCAAAATTATCAAGTGCATCCAACTTTGGGTCCAGGAGTGGAAAATCTGCAGCAGTTCTTCACACCCGAACCAAGAGGATTGAAGGAAAGGAAAAAAGAATAGGTGGTAATTGCAAAGCTCTTTTGCTGGAAAACGAGGCTAAAAATGACAAATCTATCTCAACATCTCTTCATGCGGGTTCAGAGACACTAGAACAAGATATCTTTACTCATGACAAGGAAAATCTTTCACCAATATCTCTCATACTCGAAAGGTTGAAGGAGATTGGGTGTATGGAGGAAAGCAAAAGCTCACCTCTTCATGATAGGCCAGTTAAACAAGAACCAGAGGTTTTAACTCATAACAAGGAGAACCTCACACCAACTACTCATATCCTGAAGAATAGGTTACAGGAGATTGGCCATATCAAGGAAAGCAACAGCTTATCTCTTCATGCTGGTTTAGAGAAACTAGAACCAGAGAACTTTACTCCTGACAAGGAGAATCGCACACCAAATGCTCATTTTGTGAAAAGATTACAGGAGATTGGCGATATCAAAGAAAGCAAAAGCTCCTTAAAGGCCACAAGTAGGCCATTATCGTTAAAGATTCCTTCTAGCGACCAATATGTTTCAAAAGCATTATTAGAACCAGAGATCTTTACCCCAGATAAAGAGAATCTTACCCCAAATTCTCGTATGCGAAAACGAATGCAAGAGGTTGGTAAGCTTCAAGGAGATAAGGACTCCCCAATGGTTACACGTAAATTGTTTTCTTCCAAGGTTGTTTGCTGCCCTGACATGCATTCAGGAGAAAGCATAATTCCTGTGAAGAAACAAAACCAAAGTGCATTTGGCAGCACAAGCAGCCAATCAGCGTTGAAGCATAAGCAAGTGGTGCCAACTGGGAAAACTCAAAGGGTTCCCTTTCAACCTTTACTTGAAAAACCTTTAGCTAAAAGCGAAAGGCACACTGAAACTTGTAATGCAGCGGCGAGAAATGGAAACTCTAGGGGCTCTCGTTCTTCTTCTGTAAATCCACTTAGATTACCTTTTCATCTTTGTTATATTGTTGATTGTCTTTGATTCTTTGACTAGAGCACATACTAACCATAAGTTTATTATGTTAGATACTCTCTACTGGAAGGAGCAAGATGAAATGGACCATTGTGGTGGACACTTCTTCACTCCTCGACATGGGGTCAAGGAAGTCACTGCAACTACTACAAGGTCTCAAGGGGACGCAAATGGTCATACCCAGGACAGGTAATTCTACAAAGCATCACCAACCTATTTCCTTGTCTCTCTTAAACTAAATAGTTTAAGCTTTCGGTTGCTATCTTCATCTAAAACATGGAAATTACATATGATAGATGAATCATTCGAATTATGTACAGTTTGAAATAAATTCTATGTGTTTAGTCTGTCACGACCAGTTAATTGATACCGCAGAGACTGGCTCTCTATCCCAGTGGTCTGAAAGTGTCACAGTGTATGTGAAAATAAACCGAGATAGACTGTAACATCTTTTCATATCTAGTGTCATGTTGTGATGGATTTGGTCACAAGTGTTTAACCATGTCATGTTCTGAAAGTATGTCATGACATAGGTGTAATAGACTTGGATTATCTGAAAAACTGCTTATTCGGGCGCGGCTTTCTAGTCATCCTCGGCATCAATCTTGCAATGATCTTTAATCTCATGACTAAAATTGACCATGAAAGCTAGTGAAATCGCCATTAATTTCTTCACTTACGGCACTTATTTTGACAGAAACATCCAACAGCTTTGGTTATTTTCTTTTCTTTGTTCAGTGTTAAGGGAACTGGATGAGCGGAAGCATTCTTGTGGTTTATTCTTCAGAAGAACCAACAACGTTGTTTCGTCAGCTCTCGAATGGATCCAAGAATGTATGGTTAAAACCAAATGGTGGGTTCACCTCCAAAGCTCATCTGAAGAAACTGGTCCAACTGCACCAACCCCACCTGCCTCACCGTCACTGTCCAGTGATTGCTCAGCATTCCCATTTTCGCTGCACTATGCTGCACTGGAAATCCTTTCTCCTACGCCAGAAGACAATGTTCTCGAATGCGCCCTTCTGCACCGGAAGAGGAACAGAGACGGACAACTTGTCCTTCTCAGCAACGATGTAACTCTCAACATCAAAGCCATGGCAGAGGTATAACAACATTAACTGCTGTTCCAGTTTGATCAAATATTTTCTACCCTCAATATTATTACAGAGCATGGTTCAAACAACTTAGGCTGGCATAGTAATGAAAGATTTAGACTCCTTTAGAAGCATAGAACTTAAAGTCCGACACCTATGAACAACTAGGGATCAAGTCGATGACGGAGAATTTGATATAGAACGTAGATGATGTGTATTCAGTTGGTGATCAACATGTTTAACATGGTTACATCAGGGCATAATATGCGAGACAGCGCAAGAGTTCTACGAGAGTCTAGCGAACCCCTTCTCTGAGAGGTTCATGTGGGCAGAGAGCTCGCCGAGGGGTCAGACGTGGTCCCATCTAGACGACTTGGCCTTGAGGCAAAGGTACAATAACCGGAGTTTCCAGTACAAGAAGGCATCCAAGGGAGGAGACAGTAATGCTAAGGGCTTGAAACTCATATTGCTTCACAACTCTCACTATGGCTTCAACAAGTAAGCCTCTGTAAACCCCTTTTCCTTTGCAATCCTTAACATGTTCACCCTCTTTGTCACGACTTTTAGTAATGCCAAGAATCGCTAAACTCTTCCTTTTTGCATGGCCTTTTCTGTACTCATCTCTCAAAGCTTGAATTTCTTAATATTAGTATATAATCTATTATACGTGGAATACACATAATAAGAACTTAGATTCCGATTTATTTTAAAATTTAAGTGTTTTACACTATGAAACACATTTTCATTACTTCATTTTTTTTAATATTTGTCCCGAGTGATGATTCTCACGTGAGAAAAGGAGGTTGTGAAATGTTGATTATTAAAGAATATATGTGAAATAATTGGACTGGAAGTGGCAAAGCCACCAAGAGACTCCTTTCCCAAAAGTAAATAAACATAAGGCAATAGTAATAATAGTAATAGTAATAACACAATAAATTTAATAATCATGTCGCCTTTATGTTAATTGTGTATGAAATGGATTCCTTTTGAGTTGTTGGTTATTTATTTACTATTGACAAAAATTGACTCCCACCACTCTTTTATTTCTCATAATAAATAGCTCTCAGCCACTTTGGTTGAAAATTTTGTTCTTTCTTCTTATGTCCAATTCATCAAATCCCATTTGTTTTTGAATTCTATTTTCTTTTTCCTTTTTGCTATTTTTTCAAACGACGTCGATCAAATTGACAAGAAAAATATAATTTTTTTTTTTGTGAAAATTATTGTATAAATTGGAAAAACAAAGGGAGAGAAGGTTAATGGATATTATTGGAAATTGAAATGTCCCTAAACAGGTGACACGATCTATAATTTAGCTCTCAAGGTAGGGACACGTGGGAATCTTTGTGTAACGATTAAAATATTAGTTTCCCATTTTGCCCTTTCACGCTTCCATGAATCTTCAATCTGAGTGCACGAAGCTTCGTGTTATCAGCTGATTTCTTTTTCACAGGTTTTGAGGAAATAATGTTTTACAGTATTATTTACTTTTTATTTTAATTTTTAATTAATATAAAAAATTATTTTAAAATTTTAATGTGAAAATTAAATTAGCATGAAAGAAATATAATACATTTTATCGATTTGGAGTTAGTCGATCTTAAATTTATTTGATTAATAATTATATCAATTCTTAGTTCCATATTTGATTTTAACTTTTTGCTATAATTTTATTGTAACATTCCATCCTGTAATTATTTAATTAGTTCTTGAATGGTATAATTTTGTATCTCATGAAAAAATCAACAAATGATAGTGAATAAATAATTTTAAAACAAAATTAGTCATTTTGCAAAATGACATGATCGAAACCAATTAAACAAAAGAGTTTTTTATAACATGATCGAAACTATGTGGACATCTAAAATCTTTTCTTTAACGGTTTTTTCTCTTTTTTAGAATTTTTTATTCTCGTGAAATCGAGAATCAAATTGAAAATAACAAATTGATTCATAAAAATATGAGGACTTGGTGATGCAGAAGAAAAATTGTCAAAAACCAATTGAAGATTAACATTCCAAAAAGGAATTACAAACTTAAAAAGTGATTATAGTAATTATTGGTATTGTTTGTATTGTACAGTGGGTTTTTATAATGGTTATATTATATAAATAGGAATATAAAATGTAATTGTATTATAATATATAATTTAATATGTTTGGATATTGTGTTTTAGAATACAAAATATTTTGTTTGGACAACATTGTATTGTAGAACATGTTCCAAGATATATAATCATGTTCCATATATATATAACTAATTTTCAAAATAGTTTGGAAATACATATTTATGTTAATAAATAAATATTTCACTTTGAATGTTCCAAAATAAATTGAAATCTACATTATCCAATTAATCACGTTACGATAATGGTTGATTAAATGAGATCGAACGAGAGTGTAATATTAAAAATGTAGAGGTTATATTGAGATAATTACCGGATCAATTTACGATGATGTGTATAATATAATGTGACTTTACAGTCCGAGCATGTATTTTTTTTAGTTTTCATTTTTATGTCATGGTTTTGTTAATGTCTTTAATACAAAAGATATTTGAAAATTAGATAGAAAATTATATATATAAAAGTAGAATGTCTCCCTCTCTTCTCTTTAGCCATCTAAACATTCACATCATAAAATATACTAGATTATAAGTCGTATTACGCGCGAGTTGATTTATATAATTATTTTTTATTATTTAATATATATATATATATATATATATATCTTGGCACATAAAAAAATTATGGAGTTAGAAAAGTATTCATGTGAAAATACAACGAAAAATAAAATAAATTAATAATTTTAATAGTTATTGATTCATGAATTAAAAATAACAATGTACATATATAACTGTTTTTAGATCTAATATAATTAATTTAGAATTTATATCAATGATAAGATATAATATTATTTAATATTCGAAAATATATCAATATTTAGATCATAATATATATTATGGGATTCAATTCAACACGATAATCTTGATAATGACAATTTCCTTCAAACCCTCATATTACTTGCTAAATATTCTTCGTCTGAACATGAAAAACATCGTTGAATAATTTTTCAATGATTGTCTTTTCAATTTTTTCTGTCTAATTGGTTTCAAAAGCTTGACTATAACCATATAATATCATATTAAGATCATAGAAACACTTCAATAAACATTAAAGAGAGTTAGAAATTCATGCAATGCACAAATGGATTTATATAAATATATTATTTTCCTATTAAAAATATTATTTTAAAGTTATATAAATATATTATTTTCCTATTAAAATATTTAAATTTTAAAGTTTTCGTTTCAATATATATGTTATGTGAGATGAAAATTGAACAGAGAGAAAAAAAAATTAGTAATGTGAACAATTAAAAAACAAATAATTTTTTTAATATTTATTAATGTAATAATACTAAATCTTATATTTAAAAATTAATTACATGAATATATAATGTTTTAATAAAAACTATGTTATCCGTCAAAGTGTAAAAAATTTTCATATTATATTTTAAAAACTTTACCTATTACTTATCATAAATGAGTAAATTAGTCATTTAACCACTGATTAATGATAAATTTTGTAATGTATTTTTTTAAATAATGATATAACAATTTTTTTGTAAATTTCAAATTAATTTTATATAAAATAAATAAGGATCCTCTAAAACCTATAATATTAATTATAAAATATCCTACACAAAACACATGATTCATATAATTTGGATCATTTTTTTTACGAGGATAAACTTATTATTTTTCTTTGTAAAATAAATTTAGTTTATTTTTCTAAATAAATAAAAAATTATGTATGAAAATTTTAATTCGTATGATAAAATTATATGTTATAACAATAGAATAATAAATAAATTATAACTTCTTAATATTATTAATTATTTTTAATAAATTTAATTCAATAGTATAACTATTTTAATGATTAAAAACAAATTTGATGTTGTTGATGTTTAGGCAACTAAATTATTTAATAATATAAATTGTTTAATTTTTCATGCAATTATTTTTGTAATCAATTATAAATATTTTTATATCCTTTAATGTTTTTGATTTCATCTTTCGAATATTTTAGATTATATTCTAATTTTTAATTACGTTTTAATATTATAGACTAGAAAAAGAACCTGCGCAATGCGCGAAATGTTAAAAATTTGCAAATATATAATAAAAATTAAATTATCAAAAATAAATTAATATTTTAGAAATATTAAAAATTTGGTTCATGGTATTGCGTATATATTATTTTATCGAATAATAGATAATAAATGCTAATAAATAATATCAGAATATTATAACATAAAATTGATCTAGTTTAATAATTAAATTTAATGCAGAAAATACATTTTCAAATAATGTTTTAATAACACATGATATTTAAAAAAAATATGAAGCTAATAGAATATCAATGGGTGAAAATATATTGCATTGAACTATGAATGTGAATATTTTTGTCTAAAATATAAATGATTGTTATAATATTTTTCTATATCTTAAAATCATATGAAAAACAAAAAAAAATTGAATCAACTCACTCATAGTAGAGTGAAAAAAATTTAAAACATGTAACATATATAATATATTATTATATGGTGATAAGATATTTGTTGTTTATTGATTGGAATTTTAATTAACTTTGCAATCTTTATTTTTTTTTCCAATTTTTTTTTCAAGTTTTCTCTGCATTTTTTCTATTATTCATGTTTATATAACAATATAAAATATAATAAAACATGAAATCAAAACTCCATCATGTTTTTGTATGAGTAATGACAAAGAAATTTCAAGGGATTTATCGTATCATCCACATGAACAAATGAATCATTTCCTCTTCTATCTTCCTCTTCCTCTTCCATCATCTCCTATCATTTCATCGAAAGCATACCTCATTAGCATAGTTAATTAGTTCAAATTTATAATTCACTCGTCTTCCACTATTCTTTCTGTTCACAGCTTCTAAAGTCCTATGAGATGTTATAGATTTGATGTTGTTCCTTTCTTTCCACTCCAATATCTTCTTAACAATTTGAGAAACAAATTATTAATTTACTATATAAAACCATAATTCTTAGTATCGCATACAAAAAGCTTGAATCAAGAAGAATTTCATTATTCTACTTTCAAGCATGTCGATTCTATGGTCGATCGAACTTTTGTCTCTACTTCTTCAAAGAGCCAAACAAACACATTTATACTCATTTTTTTTCGATTTATGCCACATGCAATCATTTTGGATAATAAACGAATGAGAATTTCTCCAAACCATGATCTACATAAGATATGATGATGTTGTTCCATGACAAAACATCCTTTGATGTGATACACATGATAATAGTTGTTGATTTACCATGGAGGAATCACAATATCAACCAAGTAACATATGAAAATAGTTGTAGTGCGGTCCTGAATCCGTTTTCAATGAACATACACCATCTATTTAGATGATATTTATATAGTAATAGAACCCGTACCATGTGCAGATTTTTATCAATTTTTTATCATGCAATTGGAATTTATATATCACAAATGCATCATTATTTAGAAAGACAAAAAATTAATTGTGATGATATATTTTCTATATCATTTTACGAAAAATAGATAATATATTTAAATTTTTATTTAAAATCATCAAAAAATTGGTAGGATCTAATTATTATAACTCAATAATATATTATAGTGATATCAATTTTATCATTTGTTTCATTTCATTAGTCTCTAATATTTTTCATATTTTTATAACCAAACTTTCATCTAAGTACGCGAATTTGTTATATAACTACATATCAAATATAAATTTTGAAATATTAATATATTTCATAGAATTCGTGAATAAGAAAAAGTATATAGATTTATACAACGTATGTATATATTTATCTATTTTTATTTTATTTATTTGTCTCTTTTCATTCCATATATAAAACTTCTTAGCTTTACTTACATGAATATAATCAACATTACGTATTCTACCCATATTACTCTGGTTTGTTGAGTTTGTTGGGATTTTTAACAGACTATTAATTTTTAACATTATGTAAATATACTATTAATTTTTATTCACATAAATGCGTAAATTGGTTATATTTTATATATAAAATTTTCAATTTGAAATATTACAATATTTTATAGTTTATATAGTTATATATAACATATTTATATGATTATTTATAAATATTTTATTTATTTATCTCATTTCATTAGTTTTTAATTGTTTTCAATTATTTTATAACTTAAATTTCATGTAAATATAGTATATATTTTTATTCATATAAATATGTAATATTTAATATAATTACATAAAAAATTTAAATTTTTGAAATGTTAAAATATTTTATAACCTTCAAGAATATAAACGTTATACCGATTTACATAACAAAGTTATATGATTATGTCTATATTTTATTTATTTCATTACTTTCTATTATTATTTTTTTCAGTTTTTTTATAAACAAATTTTCATATAAATATACTATATTCTTTTATCCATATAAATCAGTAAATTCCTTATATAATTACATTAATTTTAAATTTTTAATATTAAAATATTTTGTATAGTTCATGAATAAAAAATTTTATATGGATTTATATAAACAAATTTATGATTATTTGTCAATATTTTTTTATTTTTCTCATTTCATTAGTTCCTAATATTTGTTATTTTTTATAACAAAATTTTCATACAAACATGCTATATTTATTTATTTATTTATTCATATAAATGCATAAATATGTTATATAATTATGCATAAAATTTAAATTTTGAAATATTTTGTAGAGTTCATGAATAAAAAAAATTATATAAATTTCTATAACAAATTTATATGATTATTTGTTTATATTATATTTATCTCTTTTTTCATTAGTTTCTAACATGTTTTTAACTAAACATTCATCTAAATATACTATATATTTTTTATTTATATAAATACGTAAATTTTTTATTTAATTTAAATTAAAATTTTGAAATATTTAATTGTAATTTAATTTGTATTCAAATTTTTGTAAACATTGAACCATTTAATTTTATTTATATTTAAAATCGAATTTATAAATTAATTTATTGAAATATATTAAATTCTTTTTAATTTTTAGAATATTAATTGAAGAAAGAGGTTTTAAAATGTCATTAAATATACAAAATGAATATGATTAATTTTTGTAAAAAATAAAATAAAATAAAAAACAATGATGAGGTGACAGCAAGTTCTTTTTATATATAGATTTTAATTTAAAAAATAAATATGAATTCTCTACATGAATTTTATATTTATGTCACATTAATTTATATTTATGTTACAATTAATATTTATTTTTAATGGGAGAAAAAACATAAATAATTTATATTATTAAATAATTTAATCACCTAAACATCCATATCATCAAATTTGTCTTTTGTAAAAAAAAATTTATAATACTCATATTTTAGTCTTTATATTTATGTTACATAATAATTTGATAATATTAATTATTTATATCTTCCACTATCTCATTACTTTTCTCTCCCATTAAAAAAATAAATATTATTTGTTTACATTAATTTTATAGTTATATTATATTAAAATTTATAGTTGAAGACATAAAATATAATGTTATATTTTTCAATTTTTATAACTAATATAAAATTTATCTAATTATTTAATAATATTAATTATAATTAATTATGTCTTTCACATCCCATTACTTTTCTCTCTCACTACATCATCAACTTTTTCGTTTTTATATCGAGTTTATTTATTTTTTTCTTTTTAAAAAGAAAATATGTGAAATTCAACGTTGATGCCGGTGAAATAAAAATATTTAAATAATAAATTAAAAGATCTAAAAATTACGAATTTATATTTAATTATTAAAATAGTTATACTATTAAATTAAATTAATTAAAAAATAATTATTAATATTAAGAAGTTATTAATTTTTTATTCCATTATTATAATATATAATTTCCTTATACAATTAAAATTTTCATATATAATTTTCTTTATTAAGAAAAACAAAATAAATTGAATTTTAAAAAGAAAAATGAATTTTAACTCTTATGAAAAAAAAGAAGAAGATGATTTAGATTATATGGATCACCTGTTTTGTGTGGGCTATATTACAATTGATATTGTAGATTTTTAAAGGATCTTTATTTATTTTCTATAAATATAAATTGAAATTTAAAAATAAAAAATGTAACATTTTAAAAACCATGTAAATATAATTCATGCATATTATATCATTATTTAAAAAATACATTATAAAATCTATCATTAATCAATTGTTAAATGACTAATTTACCCATTAATTTTAAGTAATATATAAAGCTTTTAGAATATAATCTGAAAATTTTTTACACTTTGAAAGTGATCATAGTTTTTTTAAAAATTATATATTCATGTTGTTAATTTTTCAATCTAAAGATTTAGTACTATTATATTAATAAATAGTAAAAAATTTATTTGTTTTTTAATTGTTCACATTACTAATTTTTTATCTCCGTTCAATTTGTCATATCACATAACATATATATTGAAATGATGTGTTTCTCTCATGTTAATATGATAATTCAAATGGTTATGGTCAAACTTTTAAAAACGATTAGATAGACAAAAACTAGAAAAACAATCATTAAAAAATTGTTCATCAATGTCTACCATATTCATACGAAAAATATTGACAAGTAATAAGAGGGTTTGAAATAAATTGTCGTGCTTAAGATTATCGTGTTGAATTGCATATGATCTAAATATTGATATATTTTATACTAATAAATAGTATTATATCTTATGATTGATATAAGTTCTAAATTAATTAATTTAAATCTAAAAGCAGTTATATTAACATTGTTATTTTTAATTCATGAAACAATAACTATTAAAATTGTTAATTTATTTTATTTTCCTTACATTTTCACATCAATATTTTTTTTAACTTCATGAACTTTTTTATGTGACGTTATATATATATATTGAAATAAAAAGTTTAAATAATAAAATAATTATATAAATCACCCTACATGGTTATAATCTAGTAATTACAAAAATATATAAATTACTAAATATATATAATACCTCTTTTGTGGAAAATAAATAAAGATATATAAATTACTTAATATATAAATTACAAACTATATCGCATCCCAACTCTTTTGCTCCCACTCTCGTTCCCGTCCCAATTCCTAATCCCACGCCCATTACAAGATCACCTTTTTATTCTTCTATGCAAATCGACATTGCGGGATTAGAAAATCTACTAAACGAAAAAAAATTGATTTCTGTATTATTTAGGAGGTCATTATAGAATGTTTCATCCAATTTCTTTATTAAGAAGACTAGATGATACTCGCACGTTGCGCGATTTTGTGATAATTATATCGTTTGCTTCTTAAACCTTATACATAATTTATTAATTCAATTGTTATGACATTTGATATATGTATCGGTCAATACAAACATACGAATTTTAATTTTCACTGTAGAAGTTTAAACAATGGATTTATAAGATGCCATGTAAACTAACAATGACATATGTTAATAATATCATTGAAATTGTAAAACGTAATATGTAGGAGATAGTGATTGAAGAATTTGGACTAGAGTTTTATTTTTATTTTTGTCTTATATGTATTTGTATAATTTTTTAGGACTAAATTGAATATATAATATGATTTAAAAATAATTATTGAGGTATGGACATAATTTCAGAATCTTTAAAACTAACTTATGTTTGAATTTCTTGATTGTCTTTAGATTTTGATTGGTATAGATATGTGTGGAGGATGACGGTCGGAGTGTTAACAAACATGATTGATCTATTTACAGAGGATAATTACGCAACGATATGATACAAAAACATATATTAATTATAAATGTTAATTTTTTTAATATCGTTTATCAAAATCTAGATAATACACGCGTGTTGCGCTGTTTTATGATAGTTAAACTGTGTTTTCTTAAATTATTTTTCCTCCATGTTTAGTTGTCCATTGCAAGAAAAAACCAACAGAACAAATCAGATTCTAGGTCTTTGAAAACTTTTAGGTTTTTCAGATTGGTGTATATATATTTTTTTTAAAAGTAGAAATTTAAAATGTAAAGATAAAAACCAAATATATGTTTACTTTAATACAGTTCTATATGTGTTTATATGTTGTGTAAAATATGTTGTAACCTATATTTATATTTTGTGTAATGTATTGGTTGTTTTCATTAAATATTAATATTTTAAATCTTTATTTTATTTTGATTCTTGATATGATTCTATATCCACATACATATTGATATAAATATAATACGATTTTATTCAAGTTTTGTTTTTACTTTTGTTTATTATAACGAAAAAATTACCTCAAGTGAAGACCTTATAACTTAATTGTTTTTTATATTTTCATTTTTTCAAATATTATTTAATTTTGTAATATTTTTAGAATTTTAATTTGGTTAATTCAGAAAGATATTATAATTTGTGTTTCAAAAATTTGTAAATAATTTTTATAATTAAATAATAAAAATAATAACTATAACAATAAAATATATGGCTACTTTCTATTTTATTACCATTAAGATTATATCTAAATTAGATTTAAATATAGATTTTACTCTCTCTTTGTGACATGGTTTCACCATAGGAGAGAAAAAAACCTCCTTATTATATATATGACAATAATAAAAATAATAACAGTAACAATAAAATATATGGCTATTTTCTATTTTATCACTTTTAATATTATATCTAAATTAAATTTAAATAGATATTTTTCTGTCTCTTGATGATGTGGCTTCACGAGAGAAGAGAAAAAAACATCCTTAATATATATATATAGTTTCATAAATTATAAATCAACTCTAATCATATTATGAATATTATCTTTTTGAGTGTTTATTTGATTTTGATTCTTGATATGGCTTTATATCCACATACAGATTGATATAAATAAAAACGATTTTATTCAAGTTTTTTTTATTTTTTTATTATAATGTATAAATTAACTCAAACAAAGATCTTATAACTTAATTATTTTTAATATTTCCAATTGTTTTCAAATTTTATTTATTTTTTCTAATATTTTTTAAAATTTTAATTTGATTAATTCAGAAAAAAATTATAATTTATTTTACAAAATTTGTAAGCACATTTTTATATTAAAATAATAACAATAATAATAAAATATATTACCACCTTCTATTTTAATTATATTAAGATTATATTTAAATTAGATATAGATAAAATTTTTTCTCTCTCTTGGTGATGTGGTTTTATGAGAGTAAAGAAAAAACCTTCTTATTATATATGTGATTTTTTTAAAAAAATTTACTTAATTTTGTAAAATTTTCAGAAATTTTAATTTGATTAATTAAGAAAGAAATTATAATTTATGTTTCAAAAATTTGTAAACAAATTTGTATAATTATAATAATAAAATAATAACAATAACAATAAAATATATGATTACTTTCTATTTTATTACTATTAAGATTATATCTAAATTAGATTTAAATAAAGAATTTTCTCTTTCGTGGTGATGTGGTTCACCATAGGAGAAAAAACCTTCTTATTATATATATGATTTCATAAATTATAAATTACCAATAATCATATAATAAATATTAGTTTTTTGAATGTTTATTTGATTTTTATTCTTGATATGGTTCTATATCCACGTACAGATTGATATAAATAAAAACGATTTTATTCAAGTTTTGTTTTTATTTTTTTATTATAAAGAGGAAATTAACTCAAGCGAAGACCTTACAACTTAATTATTTTTAATATTTTCAATTGTTCTCAAATTTTATTTAATTATTTTTAATACTTTTTAAAAAATTGAATTTGATTAATTAAAAAAGAAATTATATTTATTTTTTTAAAAAAATTGTAAATAATTTTTTTATTAAAATAATAAAAATAATAAACAATAACAATAAAATATATTATCACCTTCTAATTTATTACTATTAAGATTATATTTATATATAATTAGTAGTTTTTCTCTCTTAGTGATGTAGCTTAATGAGAGAAGAGAAAAAAACCTCCTTATTATATATATATATATATATGATTATCCTCTCACTTGACATCAATTATAATTAAAGGTGAGATGCCAAAACGAGGGATTCAACTCTCATTTCTTGTGGTGTGTGTTTTATCTTCAATTTGCACAAATATATTATACAGATAGTTTATTTTCTACAAGAGGTAACTCCTTTTGCATAACCTAAACCAAATATTATCAGAGAGGTTTAATTTATTTTATTCAGACTTCAATAAATGTTTTTCATTACCTTTTGTCTGTTCGACGTAATCGTAAGCTCTTATCCATATGTAAAGTTCAAATCAAACTTCAGTATATGGATAAATTATTTCCATTTAACTTTGTTCTCAATTTATACAACCGTCCATGTAATTGAATTGATTCAATTATTTTTTTTATCGAATCATATAGTTGTCAAAAACTCATATGTGATAGTTCATTTGAGGAAACAACCATTTAATCCGATAATGAGTTTCTAAATCGCCAAAGAATTTTGAAGTCCTTCAAAACATGCATAGAACAATTGAATTCATGTTATCTATTAATTGAACAATTTGGATTTCAACTATTGTTCTCGTATTTAATCTAATAAAACAAAAATAAATATATATTTTAGTACCCAATCTTGATTACATAAATACACGATAATGCATATATTAGCTTAAGTTGATTGTACTTGATTACATAAACGTTGAAATTATTTGTTGTAATTACTAGAATCTCATCATGAAGCATTCACACTCATATATAAGAATTATTTATTTCTCAAGTTTCACAATGTAATTTATCTTCAAAAACTTCATTTCACCAAACTTTGAACAAATGTTTTCATTGTGAATTGTGTTAGTCATCCATTTTTACACTGAGTTGAGATTTCCAATAGAAAACAAATTGAGCTAACTAACTCATTTTTTACTGAACTGACGGAAAACTGAGTCGAGTCGAGCTGAACCGAACTAATTCATTCTATACCCTAGAAAGTATTGTATATTATATCTCCAGAATAAATGATACCTCATCACGTTATCACAAAACTCTTCACGAATATTGAATACTTCAAGCAATTTCATCCTATAATTACACTTATGCAATATCCTTTCTTTTTCTTTTCAAATTTTTATTCCAAATCTAATTCAATATGGGTAAAAAAATTTATTTCACATTCCCATTTCATTTTGACTTTCGTTCAAACCGACATTTCCATCATCTCGGTTTTCATGAAACAAATTCCTTAAACACTACATCATCATCGGTTCCATCATCATCATATGCATCATCCATCCCATCTTCAATATCATCATCATCATCATCCATGCATCACTGCATTCTTCCTAATTCTCAGCCATAAAATCCTCATCACTCCTTTTTTTTCATCATAATGAACAAAATTCTTACCACCCTTTTCATCATCATCACTGTTTAGGGATTGCTCATAACTATTTTATTTTACAATTCACAAACAACATTTTCGTTATCAACACCATTACCAACTACAGTCACATCTTTACATGCAACATCTTTACAATCTCAAAATAATACTATAGATGTCAACAAACCTTCAACCACGTATACATGGATTTTCTTGGACAAATTGACAATTGCACGTAACTTCAACAAACTCTCCTCTATATTGGATGTTTTGAAATATTTTCCCTTTTATTCAGAAAAATTGAGATATCAGAATCAAAGGTATTGTAGAGGCGTTTTGAGAAAACTTTTCCTAATAATAATACTTAATTTTCAAGTAGCCAAGTCAAATATGCAGATGCAGCGCATAGACAGAGGAAGGAATAATAATTTAATAATTGTACGACTCGGCTATGCGTGGTGGTGGACCCCGCTATTTGATAAATCAACGGCTGCGATATAGCCTCGACGTTTGATGCGATTAAACAGTTCTTAGCCGTAGGATTTTGTGGACGCTGATCGAGATTCTTTCACGGCTGAGATCAATGGGTTGACTTACAGCGGGAATTGGGAAAAAAAGTGAGAGAGGGCACAATGCACACAAAGGGTTGCTGATAAACTCGAGCCTCTCTCCACCTCCTTGTTCTTCTCTCTCTACGTTGCTTCCTCTCTCTCTCTCTCTCTCTCTCTCTCCCCCCCTGCCCCCATTAAAGCGGCCATTGGAGATCACGAAGGAGCATAGCTGAAAATCTTCTGAGTTCCTCTCTCTGTCTCCTCTTTTTTCTTTCCGGTAGATTTTGTTTCGCGTGAATTTACGTCTGTAAGTTGGATTCTTTTCAGAACAAATTCGCTCTCTTCAACTTCTGTTTACTTGGATTTTCACGATAATGATTTGGATTCTTTTCTGCCAATTTTATCTTCTTCGGGTGATAATTTAATTTGATGATCTGATAATATTATCAGTGTGTCAGGACGGTCGGATTTTGACCTGATAATTTTAATTTGTTTTCGCAGCTTACGGTTTGCTTAGGGGTTCTCTTGGAGATCTTAGGTTGTGTGAGAAATTTACTCTCGAATTGAATCATGTGACATTCAGTAAGAGAAATGAGGATTATATATGATTCTTTGAAATGGTTCTGACTTTGTTTCTTGTGCATATCGATGTGATTGTGTGTGTATACGGTATATGTTTGCAGTATCTTCCCGTTTCAGTTTTTTATTTATTTTCGAAATCTGATGAGAATCTACCGAATTTCTAAAAATTGTCAGTCCTGATTACAACTTGATTCTGCAACATATATATGTTCTTTAGTTTGTGTCTGTTTAATAGTGTTCACGTCTTTTTGTGCAGTATTCATGGGAGTTTTGAAGTTTGATTAGGAGCAATGAACAATATAGTGGATTTCAGCTTGATTTTTTTTTCCTTTTTACTCTGATAAGATTTTGCTGTCTTTTTCCAGACCTTTTCTTGGTTGCAACTTGATCGATACTTACCAGGTTGTTCCTTTCAGGGCTTTGCTTGGTAACCAATATCGGAGTTGAATACAAAATCTCAGACGATGGATACTGATGAAGATCTGTGCCTGAACAATTGGGGGAACTCTTCTTCCACAGGTGACAAATTGCCCAAACCAGTTTCTTCGGAAAATAATCGGTCCTTTACTGCATTCACATCACAGCAGAAATGGGAAGACACGTCTATCTTAGACTTCGACATGAGAATGGAGCCTGGCGTTCAGGTATTTGATCAAATGAAAGCTCCCGGCGAAGATAATAGTCAAGTGAACAATGATCGTCTGCAAGGTAAAGCGCAGACTTGGGACCCAAGTGCAATGCTGAACAATCTATCCTTTTTGGAACAGAAGATCCACCAGCTGCAGGACCTCGTTCATCTGATAGTTGGGCGAGGTGGACAGTTTGTGGGCCGCCCAGATGAACTTGTGGCTCAGCAACAGCAGCTTATAACCACGGATCTGACTTCCATAATCATACAGCTGATTTCCACTGCAGGTAGTCTTCTTCCATCTGTTAAGCATAATATGTCAACGCCGGGTCCATACACTGGACTCCCCGGTTCATCCCTGTTTCCCTATGAAAGGGAAGCTAATAACTTCGGCTCACAGACTCAAAACAAAAACAGCTGTGGTGCCCAAGACTCTGATTTGTCTAAACTGATCGATCCTTCTGGTGATTCAAAGATTTATGAGAAAGACAGCCATGTTGTGGAAGAGCATGAAATGAAAGATGAAGATGATATAGAAGAAGGAGAGAACCTTCCTCCAGGCTCATACGAGATATTGCAGCTGGAGAAAGAGGAGATTCTCGCACCACACACGCATTTCTGCACTATATGTGGTAAGGGGTTCAAGAGAGATGCGAATCTGAGAATGCACATGAGAGGCCATGGGGATGAGTACAAGACTCCAGCCGCCCTTGCTAAACCTCACAAAGAATCTGGGTCTGGGTCTGAGCCAATGCTGATCAAGAGGTACTCGTGCCCATTCCCCGGCTGCAAACGTAACAAAGATCACAAAAAGTTTCAGCCTTTGAAGACAATCCTATGTGTGAAGAACCATTACAAACGCACCCACTGTGACAAAAGCTTCACTTGCAGCAGGTGCCATGCCAAGAAGTTCTCGGTCATCGCTGATCTCAAGACGCATGAGAAGCACTGCGGGAAAAACAAGTGGCTCTGTTCCTGTGGCACCACGTTTTCAAGGAAAGACAAGCTGTTTGGCCACATTGCTCTCTTTCAGGGCCACACTCCTGCCATCAGTGTGGAAGAGACAAAACCCGCGGCTGGGTCATCTGTCCATAGGGACACTTCTGAGGCTGTGAACAACCCGGGAATGGTGAGTTTCACTTTTGGGACTTCAAATTCAGTTAACGGGGAAGCCATGCAGCCGGGTATTTTTGAAATGAAAGGAAACTTTGATGACTCTTCGAACTGTTTTTCGCCTTTGAGCTTTGATACATGCAATTTCGGAGGCTTCCACGAGTTCCCACGACCGATGTTTGATGATTCAGAAAGTTCTTTTCAACTGCTCATTTCAGGTGCGTGTGGTTTCTCACCAAGAAATGGTGGTTCTGTCTGAAATAGTAATCTCTAACTACCTGTGTTGCTCTGTTTACTCTGTTTTAAGTAAGGTCTCATTTGATGCAAGATGTTTTAGGCCTCTCCCATTTCTGTGTAATTTGTTCTCTCCCGAATAATATCAGGAAATATGTCCATTCACTTTCTTAAATCTTATTCTCAACGGTATATATACATAATCACATTGATGTAAATACCTAAGCATATAAATAATATGATTCATTGTAAAAATGAATTTAGTGTAGAGATTTTTTCTTTTAGATATTCCATTTTGAGAGAGTTAAAAAGCATTATCTCGTTGAGAAGTTCTATCCATCTATCTTTTGTCAACGCATTATTTTAGGCAAAGACTCCATTTTTTTCTCTTTTTGGATGGTAAATATTTCTCAGAATATAGAATATAAATCAAACCTATGTTTGAACTGAAATTAAAATGCTAATGCAAACTCTTCTCTTCTTAATCAGATAGATTCATATCTGAAAGAGTTTGATAATAAATTTTTTCAAAATTGACTCTTTGTTCCACTATTAGAGGTGTTCCAAAAATGTTCTAGAAATATTTGCAATCAAATAAATAGCTCTACAAACTAATGGATCAGATGTTTTTGGCTTATGACAAGAAAAAGATGGGTTTTATGCTGGGAAGAGCATAGAAATAGAGTAACATAATTAGGCGAAAAGGATTAGGTTTCCTCTAAGTTCTTACACTTCTCGTAGGCCACATAGCATAGGACATTGACACATATGGACAAGAGTGCATTAGCTCAATGATATCAATTTGAGAGAATATACACAACAAATGCATTATCCATAGTCAGAATTAGTTTAGTTCCATCCGCGACCAAGCCAATCAGCCACATCCCCCACATTGTTGGACATTCCTTACATATACATTGTGTGACTTCGATTGGTCATGGAGCTTTGTCTGTTGAATGGCTATGACAATGATCTGTTCGTGTGCCTGAGTTTCTTAAGGTCATGGCAAAAAGCTTGACAGCACTTCTGAGTCATTACTCGTGTCTCTCTCTACTAGCCATTCCTCTTTAATGCATATGTTGACATCCCTGTGAAAAAGGTTGATTCAGGGTCAACAAGAATAAGGCAAAAAAGAACTATTTACCAATTCAAGTATTGTTTCTTAATACTTGGAATAGGGTTTAGATAGAGAGAGAGAAACCTTCTCAAGGCAAGAACTTGATAGTTTCTTCTCAAGTAATCTGCGTATTTTGTGAGTGCCTCTTGGGCATATGGCCTTCCCACAGTTCTTACAGCTGCAGCATTTAATAGATTCTCCAGAGAGCCATGTTTCCTGATGAGTTTCATCGCAGTTTTCCTACCAAATCCAGGAACCACATGCTGAATCCCAGGGACACCATCAACTTCATCGCCCATGATACATCCTATAGTAAAATACCTCTTCTGGTTACCGTGGACCAATAACCCAATGCATAATGATTCTTTGGCTAGCCAAATATTACAATAGATACAGAATAGTTGGTTTCTAGACTCAAATCAAGCTTTGGTCACAATTGTATGGATTATTGTAGTGTTTTTCATATCCCATGTTCAACGCCAGAGCAATAGTGAGCCGGTAATATCACTCATAATAAGGACCAAAGGCACTGAAAGATTGACATAAAAGTTGGTTTGTAGCACTCACTAAGGCTCAAATCAGACTGCGGATCACAATTGTATTGAGCATGGTAGTGTTTCAAGGTGTAGAAAGACCATCTGCCCAGCTCTGCTACAGGCATAACCATCTGAACATCTTCGGAGATCAATTGCTTAAAGTCTTTGTCAGGCGACGCGATAACCACACGGTGTCCTCTTTGAACAGCTTGTTCTGTCAGTGTGGCTACCACATCATCTGCTTCATGCCCTTCTTTTCTCAATACCTTGCATAATAGAATTTCCAATCAGATCATCACCCATCTCCATAGCTCAATCCAACACCAAACTTACAGTAAACATGGTTAATCTTTTCCTAGATACAAGTCGACCAATACAAGAAACCTCAGTCGTTACCCAGCACTGTGAAAATGCTGCATTGATTTTAAGGGATGAATGTGATGAACTAAACGCAGCTAAGTGAAAATGCAGCATTGATTTTAAGGGATCAATGTGATGAACTAAACGCAGCTAAAGTGAAAATGCAGCATTGAAGATGTTATTGGAGAAAAATTAGTATCCCAGTTTTACCCACTGGCACACTGCATCTCCTAAGAACATCATCGGCGAATTGATTCGGCCTCACGGTGATAGCTCTGGAGTATCTTCCGGAAACCGGAGACTTCCTGTGCGCTTTATATGAAGGCAGCAATTCCCTGCGCCGTTGGTTCCCTTGTTCTCCATCAAGAACCTGCAAACGAACACTATTTACACACTTGTAATCCAGTTTTAAGCTCGTTCTCATGGACTTAACTTCAAGAGAAAAACTGGTGTAGAAACAAATACGCGAAACCAGATGGGGGGTCTTACAGCGACAACAGGATCACTGAGGCTGACTTGGGAGAAGAAGAGTGAGATCCAGTAACCGAAAGCATTCACACTAGGCTTGCTTCCTTCGTAGCAAATTGGGTTAACGTCTAAGAAGAACACCCTTCTCTTCTTCTTCTTCCAGTTTTCTTCGCTGCTTCCATCGAAGACACCCTTCTGAACACTTTGCGCTGAAGCCGTTCGACAAAATATCGAAGCAGAAGAGGAAGAAGACGAGGAACAAACCCACTTTGTTCGTAAAGATCGTGTCTTGTCGATGAATTTGCTTCTGGGTAAAAGGAGAAAATCGGGTTGAACAAACCCAACTGATGAAGCTACTGTTGTTGCCATCATCTTCAAGTTTAGCTTCCGTATCTGTATTTACGCTCCTATATCTTCGACGTCTTTTGTGCTAAAAAAGAGAAATAGAAAACAAAAGGTGCTAATTGGGCCATCTAATTGGGCCCAATAATTGGGCCGATGCCTCAGAATAATGGGCCTATTGTTGACCCAAAATCCAAAGCCCCATTCGCGGGCAGTCGTGTCTGAAATTTTCTTGGTTCGCTGGTGGGGTTGTAAATTGGGTAGGCTAGGCGAACCCAAATAATTAACATTCGGATAGGGCTTTTTTTTTAATTGGAATGGTTTTTTTGGGTTACAATCTATTAATTAATTGAAAAAATAATCTATTATCTTCCATAATATTGCTTTAATTGTGTTTCTCTTCTCGAAAATACTGTTTTAGTTGTATTTTCCCTTTGATTTTCCATTGAATTTTTAGTTTTCATCTTATTTTCCCATCAATTATAAAAAATATGTCTAAAAACCCCTCCGTTAATTATCTGTTTACCGGTCCGGTTTTGATCCAATTTTGACACGAATTTGACCCAATTTTGACTTTATTTTTTTATCTAAATTTGACTCAATTTTGACCTAATTTTGATTTAATCTCGATTTAACCCGAATTTGTACTTAATTTTAACCTGAAATTTTACTTAATTTTAACAATAAATCAAGTTAATTATTCAATTTAATCAATTTATTTGATTTAATTGATTTCGAGTAAAATTGAGTACAGTTTTACTTGAAATCAAAATTTATTTAAATTTGACCCCAATTTTGACTCAATTTTAACCCAAAATCGATCCAATTTTGACCCAAATTGTGACCTCAATCTCTACTCGATTATAAACCAAATTTCACTTAATTTGACCCGAAATTTACTTAATTTTAACCCGAATATCAACAATAAATCAAGTTAATGATTTAAATTTGTTGTTTTCGAGTCAAAATTGAATATGATTTTGTTAATTATAAGAAAATTGGATCAAATCGAGTTAATCCGATCCAATTTTGACCCAAATTGTGACCCTAGTTGTAACCCCAATTTTGACTCGATTTTAACGCGAACTTGTACTTAATTTTGTCCCGAATTAATTTTAGATGTTACATTTCAGTAAATTAGATGTGAATTTACTACACACATGAATAATAAATGTTAATTTTTAGATCCGATTTTGATACAATTAACAAAATTGTATTAGTTATGATTCGAAATTAATTAAATCGAATAAGTAACTTGACTTTTATGAAATTATCTAAAAATTAATATTTATTATTTATGTGTGTAGTAAATTCACATCTAATTTACTAAAATGTAACATTTAAAATTAAATCGGATCAAAATTAAGTACAAGTTCGGATTAAAATTGAGTCAAAATTGAGATCACGATTTGGGTCAAAATTGGATCGGATTCGGGGCAAAATCAAGGAAAATTGGGTCAATTTAATTAATTTCGAATCAAAATTGAATACGTTTTATTAATTGTATCTAAATCAGATCAATCGAGTTAATAGGACCATTTAATAGATTTAAAGAAAAAAACCGTACTCAATTTTACTCGAAAGCAATTAAATCAAGTAAATCAATTAAATTGAATAATTAACTTGATTTATTATTAAAATTCGGGTTAAAATTAAGTAAAAATTCGAGTAAAAATTAAGTATAAATTTTGGTTAAATCGAGTCAAAATTGAGTCAAATTTGGGTCAAAATTAAAGTCAAAATTGGATAAAGAATTCGGGTCAAAATTGGGTCAAAACCGGATTGGTTAACAGATAATTAACAGATAAATAACGGATGAGGTTCTAGGCTGATTTTTTATACTTGAGGGGAGAATAGAGTGAAACTAAAAATCGTGGAGGGAATAGGATGAGAGTCAAAATGAAAAGGGGAATATGACTAAAACAGTATTTTCGAGAGGGAATAAACTGTTTTTTCTAATTAATTAGATTTTTTTACATCCTATATTTCAACGTCTTGTTTTTTCTTCATTTCCATACATACTACGAAAAGGAACCGCATACTACGAAAAGAATCCACCCAATGCACGGAAAATATAAATTTATAGATTTATTGTCAGAATTTAAAAATTACAAAAACATTGTTATTCCAAAGATAGATGGAAGTAGGGCTGGGCACGAGTCGGGTACCCGGATTTTTGAGGGGACCCGAACCCGAACCCGGACGGGTAGGTATATTCCTACCCGAACTCGAACCCGAGAGACTCGGGTACCCGGGGTTCGGGTACCCACCAAATGCACCGGATACCCGCGGGTACCCGAACCCGAAGGGATTTGCTTCAGGAAGAGAGTTATAGAGAGGAGATGAAGCGAGCAATGATGGAAACTAAGAGAGTTGCGTCGGGAAGAAGAGAGAGAGACGAAGCGAGCGTCGCTGGTCAGGTCGGCGGAGTTGCTAATGCGAGAGGGAGACGAGAGGGAGACGAAGCAATGAGAGTTGCATCGGGAAGAAAGTTGCAGAAAGGGAGACGAAGCGAGCAGTGATGGAATCGAAGAGGGTTGCGTTGAGACGAAGAGAGGGAGACGGAGAGAAGCAAGCTGATGGAAAACAAGAGAGTTGTATCGGGAAGAAGATGAGGGAGAGGAAGCGGTGGGTCGGCTGTGGGAGTTGCTATTGCGAGAGGGAGACATAAATTACAGGAGATGAATGATTGCAGGAGATGATCGAGACCATGGTGAAAATACGAAGACAATTTGGTTGATTTCGTGCCTTTGAGTTGGGTTAATCGAACAATTGCAGAGAGGGTTAGATGAGGGAGACGACAGGGCGGCTGAGGAAGACAAGAGGGACTGCAGGAAGGAAGAAAAAAAGAAGAAAACTATAACTAGGGTTAGGGTTAGAGTGGTATACTTGTAATTAAATAATGTATATGTCTAATTATATATACATACATATATATCCTCGGGTACCCGCGGATACCCGTTTCAGTTATTTTAGAACTCGAACCCGAACCCGCGGGTAATGAGATTTCATTACCCGAATCCGAACCCGAACCCGCGGATTCGGGTAATTTTTCGCGGGTTCGGGACGGGTTTCGGGTCGGGACGGGTTCTCCGGGTAATTTGCCCAGCCCTAGATGGAAGACGTTTTATTATTTTATTACCACCTTAAATTTCATAATTTGTATCAAGAACATATATTTTTCAATAGTTGTTCTATGCAACATATCATATATTAAATTTAAATTTATTTTTTGAATATGTTATTACTTAAATATTTAAATAACTAACATACTTCAATGACAGTAAAAAGTAAGTGTCAGTCTATTTGTTGTCATAAAATGGATCTCTTACTTTCCATGTTCTTAGAAAATGACATAAGATTATCTGTTTAACAACGTGAGTTATAAAATATTATCAATGGTTGATGATGTTTTTACTTTCTCTTTTCGTAGATCTCATTTGTTAAAAAATAGTTGTAAAGGAACACATAATGACAAATACTATCTAAATATAAAGTATTTATTAATAACATAATTGAAAAAAAGTATGACGAATTTATCCACAAATTTAGATTAATATTATTCAAAATATTAGAATAAAATATGTACAAATATATTATTTAATGTATTATGTCTATCGAGTAGACGTCTCTACCTTTAGAGATAGATATGAAAAAACTTTGTTATCTAACAACAAAACAATTATACATCTTGTTATCAATATATCGTATGTTGCATTAACTTTGAGTTTTGCGAATCATAATAAACAATTATACATCTTGTTATCATTTAAGAATTTTTTTTTATTATGTTAAACTAGATTATAACCCGCGATGCGCGGATTGATATATATATATATATATAAATAATTTATTTTTTAAAATTTTTTAATTTTATTTTATAAATTATAGAGAATGAATAATATAATGAAAAATATTGGTAATAAAATTTTGAATTTACATTGGTCATTGTTTCGTTTTTTAAAGAATTATATTTTGTGGATTCATAACTTAATCAAAATCATAAAAAGAGTATAATCCACATTAACTTTGGTGGAAGACGGTTTTTATAAAATAATATAATATATTTTAAATATTTTATTTATTAACAATTTCATAATTAAACATTTTTAAAAATCTTATTTATTTACATCATACACAATGTTTTAATTACTGTTATTATTTGTTAAAAATTAAAATTTTATTATATATATATAAGAAAAATAAATATGTGTTATGCGACTATGAAAAAAAAGAGAAAAATTATGTTATGTGTTCAAGTGAAAGAGAAAAATATATATTTGAGGTAATGTTTTTGTACATATAAAATTTTGTTTAAGAAACGATATCTAATTATGTACAAACTTTTAAATAAATAAAAATATTAAATGATATATCTTAAGTTTTTATTTTTTAACATAAAAAAACTCCTCTTTTAAATAATCATTTTATTGGTAGCTATGCTGACACATATCTACATAAGTTTCTATACGTTTATATCCTATTCCCAACTCAGACAATGCTATCAGAGAAATTAAAAAAAACATTTATTTGTGTGCATTAAGAAATATTGCCGGCCCGTTTTAAACAGGCCGAAAATCTTAGGCCTGCGGCCCGGCCCGACGGGCTTTGGGCGGGCTTCGAGCAGCCCACGGGCCCACGGGGAGGCGAAGAAGCTCGGGGGGACGACAACGTTCGGGGGGACGACGACGCTCGGGGGAGGCGACGAAGCTCGGGGGGACGACGACCCACTGTCTCAATTCCTTGGCTCAAAGGCGCAACATCCAGCAGAAGAATTCCTGTCATAAACCAGAAAGGACATATAATATCATCAGCTATATACTCCAATACTCAGTTTGCCAAACAGAATCGAAGATTTGGTGTAATATATTCTCTAACCTTTGGTTTCTTCTCCCCCTTCACCACTCAAGATCCCACCTTGAACTGCTGCGCCATAGGCCACGGCCTCATCAGGGTTGATCCCTTTGTTTGATTATTTGCCATCGAAGAAATCCTTCAGCAATTGCTGCACTTTTGGAATCCGAGTGCTTCCTCCGACGAGAACAATCTCGTTGATGTCCGATTTCTTCAACCCTGCATCTTGCAGAGCCTTCCTCACTGGCCCCAATGTCTTCTTGAACAAATCCATATTCAGTTCCTCGAACCTTGCTCTGGTCAAGGGCTCAGAGAAGTCAATCCCATCGAACAAAGCCTCGATCTCAACTCGAACCTGATGCTGGCTACTCAAAGCATGCTTTGCACGCTCACATTCACGCCGGAGTTTCCCCAGCGCTTTGTTGTCCTTGCTGATGTCTTTGTTGTATTTCTTCTTGATCAATTTGATGAAATAGTCCATCACTTGGTGGTCGAAGTGTTCTCCTCCTAGGTGAGTATCTCCGCTTGTGGCCAAGACCTCAAAGACACCGTTATCGATCGTTAGGATACTGACGTCAAAGGTTCCTCCACCGAGATCGTACACGAGAATGTTGGACTCGCTGCCCTTTTTGTCGAGACCATAAGCTATTGCTGCAGCCGTTGGCTCGTTGATTATCCTTGCCACGTTGAGCCCTGCTATCCTTCCAGCACCAAACGAACGGGCCGTCCGGCCCGGCCCGAAGCCCGACGGGCCAGGCTCTATTTGAACGGGCTTTTAGTCGGCCCGAGCCCGAAGGCCCGGTTTCATTCGGGCTGTCAATTTTACAGCCCGAGCCCGCGTATTTCGGGCGGGCTTCGGGTGAGCCCGCGGGCTCGGGCTGTTTTTTACGCCCCTAATCTTAACTATGTGACCTCATACTCAGATTTTTCACTATTGAAACATTTTTATCTATCAATAAAAATTGAAAAATAAATCTAAAGAGTTACATTAGTCATGAGGTATAACTAAGACTGATATATCCATGCCTAAAGCAATTCATAGGACTGGGCAAATTACCCAGAGAATCCATCCGAAACCCATCCCGAACTCGCGAAAAATTACTCGAACCCTCGGGTTCGGGTTCGGGTAATGAAATCTCATTACCCACGGGTTCGAGTTCGGGTACTGCCGCAGTCACCACCAGCACCAGTGCTGAACTCCATGCAGCCTTGTCTCTCTCATTCAGTACTGCCGCAGTCACCACCAACACCAGTGCTGAACTCCATGCAGCCTTTTCTCGATGACGCTTTTAAATGGTTGCATAACGTGCAAGACCCCAAGCGGGTTCCTTGACAGTCAGTGTTGAAGGACCACAATGAATGCGAACAAATGCTATTATGCATAAAGAAATATATAGCAATTTAAGCAACAAATTAGAAACACTAAGACCAAATCGGATTGAGTTGAAGAGGTCCTTCCTTCCTTTGCCACCATCCATGTTCCTTCCTTATCTTCTCTGATATAGGTAGTCTCTTCAGCTCTTCTTTTACTCGCACGAATTCGTTCAATGGAGCCACAAAACCAAACCCACAGCTTAGAAAGATGCAAATTTCCACGTGAAAGACTTCCATTTGGTTGTGGAATCCAAACAAACAGACACTATTGAGACCCGATTTTCTTGATCCAAGACTACCCGCGATGTTGGGAACAATGCAAGCTTTAAAATCCCTGAATAGTTCCTGTGGAGACAATAGACCAAATTTAAGATAAATAGAACTCTAACGGCAAGAACATCGGAAACATATATGTACCCATCGACATGATGGAAAACTGGAGGCATGATGGAAAACCAAAGACACCATGAGTAAATGCATTAAGCTAGCCCAAAAATTGAAATAGTACCACACAATGAAGTTGATAGAAGGTAATACATTAATCAAGCCTGACATTTGCACAAATTATCAATACAACATGCGAAAGTTCATTCACAACCAAGCAGTAACCTTGTAGTGAATGTGAGAATCAAAGAATGTACATCTAATTCGCAAGGTACGAACCAACCTGAACAAATCATAAAGAAAGAGTGAAACATATACCTTGAAGAATGCATCTCAAACAACATCGAGAGGCAGACGGTTATGTGCGATGAACTGGATCGCAATTTTTGGTCTATGCACAAGATGTGGCTTCAACGAATTGAATGAAGCACACGTTAAATTCATTCCCACGTATTGAAATGAATCTACATAGGTAGGATGAAAATACAGTTAAATTAACAGGACATACCTCGTTGTGGCTCTGTAGTATCCTTAACCATCTAGGGGACCATCATCGCCAGGTGGTTGTAGCATGTTCTAGATGAGGAGATGAAGGGTATGGAAGCCACAACGACGATAATCCTCGAGTTAAAACTCAGTTTTCTCGTCGATACCATGATCTTGTCATTACCATTAGCGAAAGGGGAATAAGAGACAACCGAGGAGAAAAACACAAGGCAGAGGTGAAAAAGATTGTGATTAACGAAGGTAGCTCACCTCCTGTTTTTCTGACCAATCTTCTCCATTGGAGACTCGATCAAGCTCGTGGACTGAAGCTCCCATAGCAGCGCGAACCGTGGACCTCTCACCTCGTCACGCTGCACCTCGTGTCGCCAAACTCCTCTGTTACTGAGGTCGTGTGGAGACCGTCAATCGACGCCAGCCGGAATGGAGACAAATGCATCGCTGAAAATTTCTAAGGTTGTGTTTGGAGAGGCCATTATAATCAAAAGATTGCGATTAACGAAGGTCTCTCACCTCCTGTTTCTATGACCAACTCTTCTCCATTGGAGACTCGATCAAGCTCGCGGATTGAAGCTCCTATAGCAGAGCGAACCGTGGACCACTCACCTCGTCACGCTGCACCTCGTGTCACCGAACTCCTCTGTTACTGATGTCTGTGGAGACCGTCAATCGACACCAGCCGAAATGGAGGTAAATGCGTCGCTGAAAATTTCTAGGGTTGTGTTTGGAGAGGGCTTTTTTTTAATAAATGCAACCCAAAGCATAACGTTTGTAATATTTATTTTTATGTTAAAAAATATTATTTAATATGGATGTGTGCTGACGTGGAAAGATTACCAGACGTTAGAATCGAACCAGGATAAGGGAATCCTATGGAAAAGCAACAGATATAAAAAAACTGAAATGGAAGAGGGATAGATGCACTATTAATATGAAACAAATATTAACAAAAAATCACTTAAGGTTGAAAAAAATTTCTTATGCATGTTTTTAGTAACAATAAAATTAAATGAGATTGAAAAGCTTTCGGTTTTAATAATAATTAAATATTAATTTTAAAAGACTATTTTGTAACGTATTATTATAAATCTTATATATTAATAACAATTGTAACTAAAATTAAAATTTAATAAATTTATTATTGTAAATTATAAAAAATACCAATTAATAAATTATAAAAATTTATAACATTAAAATTATCACATTTTATTTTCAAAGTACATGATAAGATTGCTATTTCTCCATTATTATTTCATGTTTTATTAATTTAGAACTGATGAAATCAATTTTAAATTAATAAATTAAATTAAATTATTATAAGAATTATAATTACTTTTTTTAAAATGAATAATTAGAATACTGTGTGTTATATAAAATAATAATTATAACAAAATTAATATTTTAGTTATTACTTCCGCCATTATTATTTCATGTTTTATTAATTTAGGTCTATAACTCATTAAATTAAATTAAATTAAATTATATTGAATCAATAATTATAATTAAATTAAATTATAAGTGTATGTTGAATCAATTTTTATTGTAGTTGTTATTCGTATTTTTTATTTTTTTATGTTTTAATTCTTTGTCTTAATTGTATTGTAGTTGTTATTCCCATTTTATATTTTTTTCATGTTTTAATTTTTTGTTTTAATTCTGTTATTCAAAAAAGTTAAAAATAGAATATTTATTATATATATATATATTGAATATATTTTTTATATTTGTATTGTTATTATATTACTTGAAGACATATATAAAAAGATTCTTTGTTAAGAGAGAAAAAACCTCTTGTTCTTATATATAGATTTGTATTTAATTAATTTACATTTAAAAAATTGAATTGTTACAATTTATGAATAATTATAGTGGATATCATAAACAATTTATAATAGAGAATAAAATTAAATTATAAATTAAAATAAAATATAAAACAAAATTAAATGTTGATGAGGTGGCGCAAGGAGAATGCACCATTTTATCCTCCTTTTTATATATAGACTAGAAAAAGAACCCGCACAATGCGCGAGATATTAAAAATTTACAAATATATAATAAAATTAATCTATTAAAATAAATTGATATATTAGAAATACTAAAACTATTGATTTATGACATTGCATATATATTATTTATCGAATAATAGGTAATAGATCCTAATAAAAAAAATCAAAATGTTATAACATAAAAGTGATCTATTTTAATAATAAAATTAAGTTGAAAATATATTTTAAAATAAATTAATGTGAAACTAATATAATATCAATGGGGTGAAAATATATTACATTGAACTATGGATGTGAATATTTTTGTCTAAAATATAATTAATTATTATAATATTTCTTCTATATCTTAATATCATATGAAAAACAAAATTATTAAATCAACTAACTCATAGTTAGAGTGAAAAAAAATTTAAAACATGTATCATATATAATATATTTTTATATGGTGATACATAGTATTTGATGCTTATTGGTTAGAATTTTAAGTAACTTTGCAATTTTTATTATTGTCTTCCAATTTTTTTTTTCAAATTTTCTCAGTATTTTCTTTTATTATTTATGTTTATTTTACAATATAAAATATAACAAAATTTCAAAAGATTTATCGTATCATCCATATAAACAAATGAATCATTTCCTCTTCTATCTTCATCTTCCTCTTCCATCATCTCCTATCATTTCACCGAAAGCATACCTCATTAGCATAGTTAATTAGTTCAAATTTATAATTCACTCGTCTTCTATTGTTCTCTACGTTCACAGCTTCTAAATGAGATTTTATAGACTTGATGTTGTTCATTCCTTTCCACTCCAATCTCTTCTTAAAAACTTGAAAAACAAATTATTTACCATATAAAACCATAATTCTTAGTGTCACATACAAAAAATTTGAATCAAGAATAATTTTATACCGAATAACCTTTATTATTCTACTTTCACGCATGGTGATTCTATGTTCAATCGAAATTTTGTCTCTACTTCTTTAAAGAGCCAAACAAACACTCTTATACTCTTTTTGTTCGGATTTATGCCATATTCAATCATTTTGGATAATAAACGAATGAGAATTTCTCCAAACCATGATCTGCATAAGATATGATGATGTTGTTCGATGATGAAACATCCTTTGATGTGATACACATGATAATAGTTGTTGATTTACCATGGATGAATCACAATATCAACAAAGTAACATATGAAAATAGTTTTAGTGTGTCCCGATCCATTTTCAGTGAACATACACCATCTATTTAGTTGTTATTTATATAGTAATAGAATCCGCTCGACGCACGGAGTTTTATCAAATTTTAATTATATAATTGAAATTTATATATAAAAAATGAATCATTATATAGAAAGATAAAAAATTAAATGTGATGATATATTTTCTATAACATTTTACGAAAAAATATATAATATATTTAAATTTTTGTTTAAAATCATAAAAAATTGCAGGATATAATTATTATAACTCAATAATATATGATAATGATATCAATGTTTTATAAAAAATATGTGATTTTAAAACAAAAATTTTTAGATATAATATAATAGACGATTATCAATTTTATCATTTGTTTCATTTCATTAGTCTCTAATGTTTTTCATTTTTTTTATAACCAAACTAAGTACACGTATTTATTATATAACTATATATCAAATATAAATTTTGAAATATTAATATATTTCATAGAATTAGTGAATAAGAAAAAGTATATGGATTTATACAACGTATGTATATGTTTATCTATCTCTATTTTATTTATTTGTCTCATTTTATCAATTTCCAATTTTTTTTTCAGTTTCTTATAACCAAACTTTCATGTAAATATACTATTAATTTTTATTCACATAAATACGTAATTTATTATATTTTACAAATAAATTTAAAATTTAAAATATTAAAATATTTTGTAGTTTATATAATTTTATATAACATATTATGATTATTTATCTATATTTATTTATTTATCTCATTTCATTAGTTTCTATTAGTTTTCAATTATTTTATAACCTAAATTCTTTTTAATTTGATTCAAAGTTTTATAATAGTAGGATGATGAGGTGACCATGTGAGAATTGAGAGATTTTGTAAATTTTTTATATAGATTTCAAATAAATAATAAAACATTTTTTGAGTTTTATTGTTTATTAATTTATTAATTACTATTTTTTTATTTTTTACATATATATTAACTACAATATCCTCTAAATTAATATAAATATTTTGTATTTCTTTAAAATATTAATATTGCTAATATATAATTAATTTAAAGTAATTTATTAATGGTAATTAATGTAGAATAAAAAATAAATATAAATAAAATAATAATAGGATGATGAGGTGGCGTCATGAGAGGTGAGAGATTTTGCAACTTTTTATATATAGATTTGTCATTTATATCAATCTTTGTGTATAACATTTTTGTATTGTAATTGAAGAAATACAAAAATGTATTGTAATTGTATAACGTTGCGCGAGATATAATATTTTTGTATTGTAATTGAAGAAATAGGAAAAAATCAACAGTTAGTAGTCAACATAATGATTTGTTTAATTTGGGTAAATATTTAAAATTTTTTAGTATATGAATTTAGAACAACTAATGTTATTGGAGAAGTAATGTTAAATATATTGTTCTGTTTTTAGTCTTTGTTGCATATGGTTTTGTTTTGGCTTGAATATGAAGGGCGCGTACTTTCGGTTGTTTGAGATGTACTTAGTGTTGGTAGGAGGTTTCCTCGATGGTTAGAATATTTGAGGTTGTTTGTTATGAATTCTGCAAAACTTTTAATGGTCTTTGTGTTTGTATAGATTGAAATGGTTTGATATAGTTCTACTTTGGTACTTTATCGTTTAATTTCGGGGAAAGTATATGAGAAACTTTTCTTAACTGTAGAAATCATGATATTAGTAGTTTACTTTTTCCAAAATTAGAATCCCTCAAGATAAGGCATGTGATTGACACTAACATAAGCTTAACAATTCTATGGGATGTCTACTCACAAAGAACTCGAACACCACATATGTACAAGGCAAGCATTGCATATGTGGGGAGCAAAACAGGTGAGTGACCATCCTTATTTTAAAGTTTTCTCCATTTCGTGTGTTTTTATAACCATTAATCAGTCTTATACTAAGATGAACCGTGATAAAATTGAAGAGAAAAACAATACTAACAATGTGAAATTTTAGAAACACTAACTAAACAATCCTCATAAAGTCATGATAATCGAAAGCAAATATTTCAAATCCAAAATTTTTCTTTAAAGAAGTGTGAATCAAAATGTTAACATCAAATCATTCAAACTATTTTATTCGGATTATCTTACCACGGTCTTGTTTTCCAACTATTGCAGTAGTTTTTGATCCATCAACCTTCCCCTGTAATGTGTTGTCCATTGAATAACAAACCTACAGAGAAACTTATTAAATATAATTAACCATTAGGAAATCATTAATACCAAGATTTGATGTGAGTTTAAGCACAATATCATCACTTTTTGCATCTTTTATAGTTGTTGGTTTGTCTACAATCATTTGGGAAATCGTGAATGATTGGTCTCCATCATCAATATTCCCTTCAAGCTTCGATGACTGTATAAACATTCTAAGTGAAAGAGAGATTGGGTAGTAGTGTAACAATTTTGGAAAAAAATGAATGTTGTTGAGGAAAAATATCATATCATCTCATCTATTAGGAGGAATCCATCCACAAAAGCTAGTCATTTTTCTTCACATTATGGGCTTCCAAAACGCGGAACACCCTAGCGGAAACCGACTGGTGACAACGACCAATAGTAAGAACACAATGTGTTGTCTCATAATGTTTGCATTTGAAATTTGAAATGAATCCATTATCTGATGGGCAACTTTTGGTTTTTTTACTGTTTCTGATGGGTAACTTTTGTTTTTTTTTTACTGTTTTGGAGAAGTATAATACACAATCTCTTTTATTGATTGGTTGATTAGGCAGGTTCAATGAAATATATTTTCACCCCATTGATATTCTATTAGTTTCATATTTATTTATTTAAAAATATATTTTCCACTTAATCTTATTATTAAAATAGATCAATTTTATTTTATAACATTCTGATAATTTTTATTAGGATCTATTACCTATTATTCGATAAAATGATACATACGCAATGCCATGAACCAATAGTTTTAGTATTTCTAATATATCGATTTTATTTTAATAGATTAATTTTATTATATATTTGCAGATTGTAAATGGAATATAAATGATTCAATATTAGTGTAGTTATTTGGAAATTTTTAGTTTGACTCTTTGGATGCCACATTTTAATGCAATAATTAATTATTGAGAAATATATAATGGTATTTATTTCATTATTTTATTGTTTTCAATCATTGTATGGAAACGTTTCAATTAACTCTAAAAAAATTAATTGCTTAGAAATATGTGTTGTATTTATTTTATTATTTTTGCTTTTTTATTGTTTTAGTGTATATAAATAATTAATATTATAAAATAATTACAATTATTCAATAATTGGATAAATTCTATATTAGTTATTTTGTAATATTATAAAATAATTACAATTATTAAATTCTATATTAAAATTCTATATTACTAACGTTTCAATTATTTTAATGTTTTAACGTTTGTATTATTTAATAATTGTATTTATTTAATAATTGTATTAATTAACAATTGTATTAAATTATTGTATTTATTTAATAATTGTATTAAATTTTTAATACGTTTGTATTATTTAATAATTTTATTATTTAATAATTGTATTATTTAATAATTGTATTAATGTTTTAATTATTGTATTATTTATTTTACTGTTTTGGAGAAGTATATTAATTGTATTAATTAATTGCAGTACTAACGTTTTAATTATATTAATTATTTAATTTAATTGTATTACTAACGTTTTAATTTACTGTTTTTGGTTTTTTATTTTATTGATGTATATAAATAATTAATATTATTAAATAATTACAATTATTAAATAATTGGATAAATTCTATATTAATTATTTTGTTTTAAATGTATTACTAACATTTAAATTATTTTAATGTTTTAACGTTTGTATTATTTAATAATTGTATTTATTTAATAATTGTATTAATTGTATTAATTAACAATTGTATTAAATTATTGTATTTATTTAATAATTGTATTAAATTTTTAATACGTTTGTATTATTTAATAATTTTATTATTTAATAATTGTATTATTTAATAATTGTATTAATTTTTTAATTATTGTATTATTTATCTTACTGTTTTGGAGAAGTATATTAATTGTATTAATTAATTGCAGTACTAACGTTTTAATTATATTAATTATTTAATTTAATTGTATTACTAACGTTTTAATTTACTGTTTTTGGTTTTTTATTTTATTGATGTATATAAATAATTAATATTATTAAATAATTACAATTATTAAATAATTGGAT
>CM071866.1:26001844-26021323 GCA_036759665.1 Gynandropsis gynandra | reverse complement strand
ATTGGATAAATTCTATATTAGTTATTTTGTCTTAATTGTATTACTTTTGGTATTATATATTTATTATTGTATTAATATTTATAGTAATTATATTAAATATTTTAAATAAATTATTAATTATTAGAAAATGTATTAATATTTATAGTAATTATATTAAATATTAGAAGAAATGGAAAGGAGGATGTTTGTTGAACATTTATGTAAATATACTATATATTTTTATTCATATATATACGTAAATATTTTATTTAATTGTAATTTAAATTTTGAAATATTTAATTGTAATTTAATTTGTATTTTTATTTGTATTCAAATTTTTTTATAAACATTGAACCATTTAATATCTTTTGGAGTAAAATTTTTGTTGTATGTAACCCTTATGTTTTCTATGTGATCATAGATTCAAGAGTGAAGACATAGTTTATTTGTTAAATGGTTAAACATGACAATTTATAGGAAAACTTTATAAAAAATACATACTTGAACACTTTAGGATTAATTGGATCGTTCCACAAAGCTAGCCAAGTGATTGTATTGTCATGCTTCACTTCTTTCCATCTGCAAAATCGTATTTATCATGATTAATTAAAAAAATATCATTTTTCATTACTTTTATATTTTAAGGATAAATGAATAAAACATTTCACGGGTCTCAGAAAACTTATCTTTTTAACACCATCAACAATATCTACAACTTTTCCTCCTACACACCATCAACTGAATCATATTATCCAAGTCGAGACAAAGAGAGCATATATAAGACGTTTAACCGCTCTTAGAAAACTTACCTTTTCTTTAACACCATCAACAGTAGCCCACGTATACTTCTCCTCTAGCTTAATTTTCTCCTCTTTCAAAACTTTTTCCTCCGACACACCATCAAAGAGAACCAATTCTCCTCTTTCAAACCTTTTTCTTCCTAAACACCACAAAAAAGAAAGTAAAAGGTTAATAAATTTTGAATAGAAGTAAATGGATATTAAATTTAGGTTAGTGGCTATAAAAGAATTTTTAATAGAGATTACAATTATTTATAAATTATAATAAAAAATAAAAAAATCATGTGTTGATGAGGTGGCGCAAGGAGAAAGCTATATTTTATCTTACTTTTTATATATAGACTAGAAAAAGAACCCGCGCAATGCGCGGGATGTTAAAAATTTACAAATATATAATAAAAGTTAATCTATTAAAAATAAATCGATATATTAGAAATATCAGAAATTTTGGTTCATGACATTGCATATATATTATTTTATCGAATAATAGGTAACAAATGCTAATAAAAAGTATCATAATGTTATAACAAATGCTAATAAATAATATCATAATGTTATTTTTCTTATTTCATTAGTTTCTAATATTTTTTATTTTTTATAACAAATTTTCATGTAAACATATGATATATCTATTTATTTATTCATATAAATACATAAACTTATTATATAATTGATATAATTATACGTGAAATTTAAATTTTGAAATATTTTATAGAGCTCGTGAATAAAACAATTTATATAAAAAAAATAAAATAAAATAAAAAATAATGCTTAGGTGGCAGCATAAGAAGCCAATGATTTTGCTACTTTTATATATAGATTATTTAGTTGTATTATATTTATGTCTCTTTTCATTAGTTTTTAACATGTTTTAAATATTTTCATAATTAAGCATTCATGTAAATATATTATATATTTTTATTCATATATATACGTAAATCTTTAATTTAATTGTAATTTAAATTTTGAAATATTTAATTATAATTGAATTTTTATTTTAATTTGTATTCAAAATTTTGTAAACATTGAACCATTTAGTTCTATTTATATTTAAAATTGAATTTATAAATTAATTTATTGAAATATATTAAAGTATTTTAAATTTTTAGATTACTCCACATTAATTGAAGAAAGAGGTTTTCAAAATGTCATTAAATATACAAAATAAATATATTGATTTTTGTAGAAAAATAAAATAAAATAAAAAATAATGCTTAGGTGGCAGCATGAGAAGCCAAAGATTTTGCTACTTTTTATATATAGATTATTTAGTTGTATTATATTTATGTCTCTTTTCATTAGTTTTTTACATGTTTTAAATATTTTCATAGTTAAACATTCATGTAAATAATATACGTAAATCTTTAATTTAATTATAATTTAAATTTTGAAATATTTAATTTATTTTAATTTGTATTCAAACTTTTGTAAACATTGAACCATTTAGTTTTACTTATATTTAAAATTGAATTTATAAATTAATTTATTGAAATATATTAAAGTATTTTAAATTTTTAGATTACTCCACATTAATTGAAGAAAGAGGTTTTCAAAATGTCATTAAATATACAAAATAAATATATTGATTTTTTAGAAAAAATAAAATAAAATAAAAATAATGCTTAGGTGGCAGCATGAGAAGCCAATGATTTTGCTACTTTTTATATATAGATTTGTCATTTATATCAATCTTTGTGTATAACAAATATTGATGTCAATGTCTTTAGATCACAATAAATTAAAATATAAATAGTATCAATATTATTATTTTTGTATGATACAATACTATTATATAGTAGTAGTTGAAATGATATACAATCAACATTAATCAATTTGTGATTTGCATCAAATAAAGATCAATTTAATTTTTTAAAATTATTAAATTAGTTTAGATTTGTTATAAAATGAATCATATAATTTTTTAAGAAACTTATTTATTCATATTTACATAGTAAAAATTAGATAATATGAATATGTATAAATTAATACCAAGTTTTGGGATTGCTTTTTAAAAAGTTAATTATTTGTGTTAAACTAAAATATAATAAAAAATAGAATAGGTAACATCTTAGAAAAAAGGACGAACATACATATGTATATATCATCAAATGGTGCATGTTGGATTAAATTCATCATGCAAAGGACTAAAACCAAACCAGATTCTAGATTTTTCGGAAGTTACATTTTCGTATAATTGAATATAATAATTATTTGCTTTATATAAATCACACAAAAATACTATATTATTATAATGTTTATGACATACCAATTTTGATATCCAATAACATCATGGTCTACTCATTTTCATGAAAAATTAAAAAATGTTTTATGTTTTAAACATAATTTTAATTTCTTTTATTTTGATATTAAGACGAATTATTTTCTATAAAGTGCAAGCATCTCTATTATATCCTAGTGGGAGGGATCTTTATCCCACCATCATTTCTAAAAATATCACTATATTTTAATAAACAAAAAAATCAATATATATATATATCATATGTAAATGTATTTTATCTTTTAAAAAAATAATACGGATAAAAAAATAACAGTGTCTAAAATCTTACTTCTTCTTGTTACCTTATCCACTTTTACCACTAGTAGCCTACAACTTTCGTATTGACTTTTTCCATTTTTGTCCTCGGTCCCTTTATTCTCTTTCTTTCCTTCAAACCATTCAATATCCCTTTTTGCCATCTCTCTTCCCCTTCATCTATATGCGAATTCCAAATCCAGTTTTGTTGAGACGCATAAAATTTTTAGAAGGTATGAGCCTATACTGTTTAATTCGATTCTTAACAGACAACTCATGTATATATCTTAAATCCACATTTTCAAAGACCCATTTTTTAATCAGTCCTGACTCAACTTTCGTCGTTGTCGCATCGTTTGGCCCATAACCATCGCCAAAATCGTCTTTACACGTCCAACGACTACAACCCAGGTGAATCGTTCACCAGAGTCTCTCCTCGTATCTCTGAGGACGCCGAGTCGCCTTAGATCAGAGCAACGACTCACCTTCTTAGATCAAAGCAAGCGATGAATCTTAGATCACACTTCTCTCCAGAATATTGATCGTGCCATTGGCGAGGTTCGACAATGACATGGGTGTGGATATGACACACAAAGAAGAGAAATGTTTGAAATTCAAAATGGATGATGATTGATTAAAGAGGGGATAAGAGATAAGAGAATAAAGCCATGCAAGACTTCAATGCCGCAATTAATGTTCAATGCATGCAAGTCATGTAAGACTTTTAGATTAAATGAACATAAATTTAAAATAAAATAAATGTAACTGTAATGTGCCTCGATACGGTCGACGTATGAAGTTTCAGATCAACAATTAGAAAGACATAAGTGATTCGTGGTCTCGTTAAAAATCCACTGTTGAAAGAGCACACACGAAACACTTGTCCTAATTGTTGGTCGTTGTAAGATGATCTTCGGTGTGAAGTACTCTCTGATGTTGAAATTTTCTTGTGGAGTCGAGCACTCGTCATGACCCGCACGACTACAAGTAGTCCTCCAATGGCGTCTTTGAGCTTCCTCACCTTAGCACGGGTTATGGGACCTTCTTGTATCGTTAAGGCGTCCTCTTCATGTTCGGGTTCCTCGAGCTTTCTAGTTTTAGCACGGGTCACGAGATCTTCTTGTAAGGAATTTTGGGGCCATATATGTATAATTTAAATGTATGGTGTCATTATATTATTAGCTAAAACTAAAGTGATCTTGTATAGTAATTTATGGCTAAAGAGTATAATTGTTATGAATTAAAAGTGTAGAACCAATTCGTAATTTCTAATTTGTTGAGGGGCTAAATTAGACATAACTAAAGTTATATTTCTATAAATACATGGGTTGTGGTCCCTAATGAACATATAGACAAAAGATAAAAATATTTTGTTTCATAAAAGGAGAAACAAAAGGTCTCTCAATTGTCGAACAATTGTTCATTGGAAGATTCAATCCGAACTTCTTCCATATCTTCGATGGATCAAGGTACGCTTCCGTAATTTTATATATTTTCTAATTCTTACAAGTGGTATCGGATCATATAGAATTAGAAAAAAAATAATGATTTTTTCCTTTTTTTTGGTTGAACGTATGAGTGGTAACGAACATAAAATTTTATTTATATAAATTAATTGTGGATCAAAATTTTTATTTGTTGTTTGTTAAGGATTATGCAATTTGATTTTTTTTAATAATCTAATTTGCATAACTTAAATGTTCAACCTATCAAATTGTCGAATATGTGTATTTTTTTTATAAAAATAATAATAAATCGACAATTGTAATTTTTTGAAATTTAAAAAAGAAGGAAAAGATCAAGTCATCTTGGATTCGAACTTGGGTTGGGTGCTTGGGGCGCTGGCCACTAGGACAAGCGCAAATCTCAACCAAATTAGAGAACAGATTTCTATTTATAGAAAAATTCCGTTTATAAAGATATATAGATACATATTGTGTATGTATCTCCCTCTTCAAAAGCAAAACTACCAAATTACATATCCGAGAATTCAGTTTTGTTATTAACGAGACCCATACCTTTTCTTCAAAAGGAGATGCGCCTCGACGGACCAATACCATTTCGGTTTGGTGTATTTTCCTTCGTCGAAATTGTACCGAAAAAAATTTGAAAGTTTCCACGAAACGGTGCCGGAAATAGATCCTGACGTTTCATCTATAGTTACGTTTCGTGAAAAATAACGTTTTGTGGGTGATTGTTTAAAACTTTACCGTTTTGTGACTCTTCAGTTTTTTTTCTCTTGCTTCCGTTTACTGTTTTAATGAGGAAGAAGGAGATACATACGTATGTATGTATATACTTCTGTTTTACTATTATTAATTATTATTTAAAAAAAGGATTTCGAAACGGTAAGTTTTGATTAAAAAACTCACAAAAAGAGAGTAAATGCACATCTTTGGAAGCGAACCCGAGATCAAAGATATAATACTGGTTTTGGGAGTGCATAGCCACTAGGCCAAGCGCAAGTTTCAGTAATGATAACGCATGCTCTTATTATTATAACATATATATATATATATATTGCGTTATCGTATTCCCGACGGTGTTTTAGTTTCAATCGACATTTGCGTCATAATTTCAAATGTTGTACAGATTCAATATTTTAAATGTTTAATTGAAGCAATATGACACCAAAGTGTTCTCTATTGTGAATATTTCATATGAAAAGTATTGGATGTTATATATGTGAATATTTATGCGAATATTAATCGACCCAAAGGTAGATTCATATTTGGCCGAATTTCATATATATTTGTGATGGTAAATATATGATAATAATATGGTTTGACATGTAATAATAAATCGGTCCAAAGAAAGGTTTATTATTCATGTCTAATTATCATTGTTTGATCATCACATCAAGAATACCACTAGCTGTTAATATTATTGTCCAAAGACTTGATATTGATGTTGCACTTGGTATCTTGATTTATATTTGTACAATTTTTTATTATAATAGTTGATTGATTTCATTGATCATGTTATCGTATATTCTCTTTTCAGTTAATCTTGCTGCGGTATCTACCAACATTGGTATGATTCCAGTCCTTAATGGTTCCAATTTTAAGGAATGGAAAGATAAGGTCAAGATAGTTCTGGGGTGCATGGATTTGGACCTTGCATTAAGGATTGAGCCACCTATTTCCCCTTCAGATTCAAGTTCTTCTGAAGAGAAGAAAATTTATGAAAAATGGGAACGCTCAAACCGCGTTGGTCTTCAAATCATTATGAGCACCATTCCAGAAACCTTTAGAGGCAGTGAAGAGGCCAATCTCAAAGATTTCCTTACTGAGCTTGAAAAGCGTTTTGTACAAAGCGATAAGGCTGAGATAAGTACGTTATTGTACCGCTTTAGCACCATGAGGTATAATGGTAAAGGAAACATAAGGGAATACATTTTGGAGATGGCCAATATTGTTTCAAAGCTCAAGACTCTTAAGATCATCTTCTCGGAAGATGTTCTTGTGCATTTTGTCTTGAACTTTCTCCCTCTACAGTTTAACCAATTCAAAATCAGTTATAACTGTCAAAAGGAGTCATGGTCTCTTAATGAGCTCATCTCTTATTGTGTACAAGAGGAAGAGAGGATGAAACAACAAAAGACAGAAAGTGCTCATATTCTTCATACATCTAAAGGAAAGGGCAAAAGAAAGAACTTTGAAAGTTCTAAGAATAAAGCTGCAAAGGGTCCAGATAATAAGAAGCAGAAAACAGTTGAAAACAATTGTTTCTTCTGCAAGAAATCTAGACATGTCAAGAAGGATTGTACCGCTTATCATGCTTGGCGTGTGAAAAAGGGTATGTTCCTTACTTTGGTCTGTTCTGAAGTGAATTTAGCTTCAGTGTCAAGAAACACTTGGTGGTTAGATTCTAGTGCTACTACTAACAACAGTGTTTCTATGTAGGGTTGCCTGAGCTTCCGAAAGCCAAGTGATGCTGAAAGATGCATTTATGTGGGAAATGGCAAATCAGTGGAAGTGGAGGCAGTTGCGCATTTTAGATTATTAATGTGTACTGGTTACTATTTGGATTTAAAAGACACTTTTGTTTTACCCTCTTTTAGACGAAATTTGATTTTTGTTTCCTATTTGGACAAATTTGGTTATTCTTGTTCATTTGGAAACAATCAATTTACTTTGTCATTAAATTCAAATATTGTTGGAACTGGTTCGCTTTCGGGTTATGATAATCTTTATATGCTTGACACTGTTGAAACATACCATACAAGTTTGAATTCTGAATCACATGGTATAAAGCGTAAACTTAATGACGCCACTTCAGGGATGCTATGGCACAAACGTCTTGGTCACATCTCTAGAAATAGAGTTGAACAACTAGTGTCGGATGGAATCCTAGATTCCATTGACCTCACAGATTACGATGTTTCTGTTGAATGCATTAAAGGTAAACAAACCAAGAAAAATAGAATTGGTGCATATAGAGCTACGGAAGTCCTAGAATTGATACATACAGATATTTGTGGGCCATTTCCAACTCCATCATGGAATGGTCAGGAATATTTTATATAATTCATAGACGATTACTCTAGATATGCATACTTATATCTCATTCATGAAAAGTCTCAATCGTTGGATGTGTTCAAAGCTTTTAAAGCTGAAGTTGAGAATCAACTCAACAAAAGAATTAAATCTGTCAGATCTGATCGTGGTGGTGAATACTATGGTCGATATGATGGTTCAGGTGAACAACGTCCATGACCTTTTGCTAAGTTTCTAGAAGAGTGTGGAATTTTCCCACAATACACCATGCCGGGGTCACCTAGCATGAATGGTGTAGCTGAAAGACGAAATCGAATACTTAAGGATATGGTACGGAGTATGATTAGTCATTCAACCTTACCAAAAACACTTTGGGGTGAGGCTTTAAAGACTGCAGCTTACATTCTTAATCGAGTTCCAACGAAGGCAACTGCGAAAACACCTTATGAGCTTTGGACTGGTAGAAAACCAAGTTTGAAGCATTTTCATGTATGGGGATGTCCAGCTGAGGCAAGGCCTTACAAGCCATATGAAAAGAAATTGGAACCCCGAACAGTTAGCAGTTACTTTATTGGTTACTCTGAGCAATCGAGAGGTTACAAATTTTATGATCCCAAATTAAGGTTAATTTTTGAGACGGGAACTGCTGCGTTCTTTGAGGATATTGAGTTTGGTGGGAGAAATAAAGTTAGGAACATTGTCTTTGAGGAAGAATTGGTTTCAGTTCCTGAACCTATTCGTATAGCGGTTTCAGATGAAACAAGTTTGGATCCTCAATCTGACATTGTTCAAGAAGATCAAACTCAACAACCTCACGAACCTGGGCAACAAGATCAATTGCCTTTAAGGCGATCTACTAGAGAGAGAAGGAGCGCTATTTCGGATGATTATATAGTGTTTCTTCAAGAACATGAGGAAAATAATAGTATGGTGGATGATGATCCAATCAATGTCCATCAAGCTATTAGTAGTTCTAACTCGAAAAAGTGGATTGAGGTAATGAATGAAGAGTATAAATCTATGCAACACAATAAAGTTTGGGAATTAGTTCCTTTACCAGAAGGTAAGAAACCCATTGGTTGCAAGTGGATATTTAAAACCAAACGGGATTCTAAAGGTAATGTGGATAAGTATAAAGCTCGTCTTGTAGCTAAAGGATATACTCAAAAGGAAGGGATTGACTATAAAGAGACTTTTTCTCCAATTTCATCGAAAGACTCTTTTAGAACAATCATGGCTCTTGTTGCACATTATGATTTAGAGCTTCATCAAATGGATGTCAAAACATCGTTTCTCAATGGAAACATTGAAGAAACGATTTACATGAAACAACCAGATAACTTCGTATCAGGAGATCCGAACAAAATGGTTTGTAGATTGACAAAATCCATATATGGGCTCAAACAAGCATCTCGTCAGTGGTACCACAAATTTCATCAAGTGATTATCTCATTTGGCTTTGAAGTGAATCTTGTCGATGATTGTGTGTATCACAAGTTCAGTGGGAGCAAATTCATTTTCCTGGTTTTGTATGTAGATGAGATATTACTTGTCACAAATGATATAGGCATATTGCACGAAACCAAGAGATTTCTTTCACAAAATTTTGAAATGAAAGATCTTGGTGACGCCTCCTTTGTCTTAGGAATTCAAATCCATCGGGATCGTACCCATGGTATTCTCGGTTTATCACAAAGGAACTATATCGATAAAATACTCAAAAGATTTGGCATGCAAGATAGTAAACCAGGAACACTCCAGTTAAAGGTGATAAATTTAGTATCAACCAGTGCCCTAAAAATAATCTTGAAATTCAAGAGATGCAGAAGGTTCCTTATACTTCAGCAGTTGGGAGCCTAATGTATGCTCAAGTATGTACACGTCCGGATATTGTGTACATTGTTGGTGTGTTAGGTAGATACCTAAGCAATCCAGACATGCAACATTGGAAAGCAGCCAAAAGAGTCATGTGATATTTGAAGAGAACAAAAGATTACATGCTCACTTATCAAAGATCAAATCATTTGGAGATCATTGGGTATTCTGACTCTGATTTTGCTGGATGTCAAGAAAGTATGAGATCTACTTCGGGCTACATCTATTTATTGGCTGGTGGAGCTATTTCTTGGCGAAGTGCCAAACAGACACTTATAGCATCATAAACCATGGCTGCATAATTCATAGCTTGTTTTGAGGCATCAAATCAAGGAATTTGGTTGAGAAACTTTGTCACAGGACTGCGACTTGTAAATGGTATAGAACAACCATTAAAGATATATTGTGACAATAAATCGGCCGTCTTGTACTCTAACAACAACAGGAGCTCAACAAAATCGAAACATATCGATATTAAGTTCCTGGGTGTAAAAGAAAGGGTTCAGAGTGGACAAATTTTCATAGAACACATTGGGATGAATTCCATGATAGCGGATCCTCTTACTAAGGGTATTCCACCCAAGGTCTTTCATGAGCATACTGCTCGAATGGGTGTTTCAACATTTGAGGATTATATCGTTTAGTGAGAGTTTGATATCTATTTTGTATTTGTGTTCTATTATATATATATATATATATACATTTTCTGATCAGAAATAAAGTAATCTTGAGTTTATTGCACTCTGTACAATAAAGTTATTCAGTGATCTCGCTTAAGTAGGACCAGTTGAAAATCGACATGTGTATATCACATTCATGTGATTTTCATGCTACATGTTCATAACAATATTTATGTCATTTAGTCATATCGGATTTAGTGACCATAGAAGGTTTAATTACGATAAGTGTAGTGAAAGCCGCCATGATTCTATATTCGTTATGGTTAATGGACGAAATTGTTTATACTCTAAGGTTATGATGGTAACATTTGAGCTCATACAGTACATACATTTCTTCGGGACACATATGGCCCAGTGGGAGATTGTAAGCAATTTTGGGGCCATATATGTATAATTTAAATGTATGGTGCCATTATATTATTAGCCAAAACTAAAGTGATCTTGTATAGTAATTTATGGCTAAAGAGTGTAATTGTTATGAATTAAAAGTGTAGAAACCAATTCGTAATTTCTAATTTGTTAAGGGGCTAAATTAGAAATAACTAAAGTTATATTTCTATAAATACATGGGTTGTGGTCCCCAATGAACATATAGACAAAAGATAAAAATATTTTGTTTCATAAAAGGAGAAACAAAAGGTCTCTCAATTGTCGAACAATTGTTCATTGAAAGATTCAATCCGAAGTTCTTCCATATCTTCGATGGATCAAGGTACGCTTCCGCAATTTTATATACTTTCTAATTCTTACACTTCTTGTATTGTTAGGCGTGTCGTCCGATGGCGTCCTCGAGCTTCCTAGCCTTAGCACGGGTCACGAAACCTTCTTGTATTGTTAAAGTGTCCTCTTCATACTCGGGTTCCTCGATGTTGTCCATGCTCGTATTCTCCACCATTCTCCACCATTCTCCACCAAATAGGTTATAATAGAACCTTGATATGTAACCGTAGAAAGATAAGTAGATTGAATGTAGTTATGGAAGAATGGTCATTAATTGAAAATTATGGTGAAAATTAATTTTTTTCCGTTGAAGAGTTTGAAAGTTTGAGTGAGAATGGTTCATAATGTAAACATGCTTTTAGAATAAAAAAAGTTAAAATAAGAAAAATCACAAAGAAAAAATAATAATTGAGCTTTTTAAATGATAGTAATAGACATGTAAAATAATAATTCTAAATTTATTATTGTAAATTATAAAAATTATATTAAATATATCAAATGTTACCATTTTTTATAAAAAAAGTTATCGTATTTCAAAAATTGAGGGAAAAAATGACAAATGATTTGTGATATAAAAAATAAATAATAAAACAAAAATAATTTTAAATAGTAGTAATGTGATGTGACATAAAGAGAATGCTCTATTTCATCATTCTTACAAAAAATAAATAACACCCAAATCAATCTCCAACATGGTCAGAATCATCCCTCTTCTTCACCACTGGTATAAAAAATGGAAAAGTCCCAAATGAAATCATGAGGTTGGGATTTCTCTGAACGGCTCAATACCATCCTCTGTTTCGCTACTGGGGAAGCATTCCAACATGGATTTTCATGGGAACAATTTAAGCGGTAGCATACCTGACAACATTGGGAACCTGACGTGTCTTATACAACTCCAGCTCCGGCAAAACCAGTTAAGTGGGACTATGCAAATTTCCTTAAATCTCAGCCACAACAGGTTTGAAGGGCCTATCCCTAGTTCGTTGTCTTGATCCATCCGACAACCAATTCTCGGGTAAGATCTAAGCTTTTATAACCGGGCTGAACTCTCTTACGGAACTCAAACTCTCCAACAATCAGCTCACCGGAGATATTCCAACTTTGAACCCTAAATTTCTACTCAACGTCAATGGAAACCCTGGGCTCACTAACACAAACATTACTCAACATTCTCAAAAAACAGCTTCTAGGAAGAGGAAATTGGCCGTGGTTGCCATCTTTGCCTCCCTTGCCGCCACAGCTCTCGCAGCGGGAATCATAACTCTCATTGCCTTGAAACTCTCAAGATGCTTCAATGGCATTAAAAAACTGTAGTTAGATCAGAGGGACGTCGGATCAGCTCTTCCACAGGTCATCCATGGGAAGTTTCTCACTGCGAATGCACGGCACCGATCAAGCATAGACTTTCCCAAAGCTGTTGAAGCTGTTGATGATCCAGGTTCTGGAGTTATTACAGTGTGGCCATGCCCTCGGGCTTGAGTTACTTCATCAAAAAGCTTAGCATAGGAGACAGGCTGATCCAGCTGGCCAGCCGCGAGAAACTGGAGCCAGAGCTAGAGATCTTGGGCAAGCTGAGCAATCCAAACATCATGGTCCCATTGGCTCATTTGCTCTCCGAGGAAGGATGTTTGCTTTTCTTTGAAATTCCCCAAATGAGTGCCCTCTACGACGTTCTCCAAAACCATGCTATAGATGTTCTAGACTGGCCAAGCAGGTACAGTCTAGAAGTAGGCATAGCTCAAGGGATCTCCTACTTGCATGGATCCCATGGCCGTGATCCGATCCTTCATCTCAATCTCTCGAGCAAAATGATAATGCTGAAGTCACTGACGGAACCCCTCCTCGCGGACATTTAGCTGTTCAAGCTGATAGATTCTTCCAAAAGCACCAGCAGCCTCTCTGCTGTTGCCGGTACCATCGGCTACATTCCGCAAGGAGAACACATCAGTGGAAGCCCTCTGTGCCTATTTTAGGCTTGCTGAGAAACATTTGCTCATATTCTTTTACTTTTGGTCTCTCCTTCAGAGTATGCTTATACAATGAGGGTGACAATGGCCGGTAATGTCTACAGCTTCGGAGTGATTCTTCTGGAGTTTCTGGCTGGGAAGCCAGCAGTGAGCCAAGGACGCGAACTGGCTGAGTGAGTACAGAGCCGCTTGAGCCAACAAGACCGGTGTGATCATATTCTGGATCCTAGAGTGAGCAGAACATCACCGATCACCACGAGCCAGATGCTCCGTGTCCTGAGGATTGCTCTCGCTTGCATTAACGTCTCTCCTGGTGCAAGGCCAAAGATGAAGACTGTCCTACGAATGCTCACAAAATCCAAAATATAGATGAAGACTGTCCTACGAATGTTCACAAATTCTAAGTAAAAGGGACACTAGTAATCATATCAGAAAAGGCATAATCTGAAATTTATCTTTGTTGCCGACTACTATACAAACAAACTATAGATGTTTCTTCTTGTATTTCAATTTTATTCATCTCCGTTTTTTTTTGTTGCTGTGATCTTACCTCAATAGTAAGACTAGTCCATCGTATTCTAGTATGTGAGTCATGCACGAAAATATACGCATCTTATCTGATTCAGCAGATGAACATCAAATATAGAAATACCAGATGGTGGCGAGTGATAAAAAATTAAATAATATGAAAGCATCAGCAGCAAAATTAAGCTGACAAAGAATTTCCAATGTGCCGAATGCTGCAGCATATAACTCAAAATGAAGCAATAATTCAGTTCAAAATTACTCTCAACAGGTTGACACTATAAAAAACTGATTACCAAAGAATGCGAGCTTCTTGAACCAAAAGCAGAGTGGCGTAGCCTGCCAAAAGCAGTAATCTTGGCCTAAAATGTTAGGTCCTTTGTGTCCTCGATAATGCTAGCCAAGGTTTGCAAGAACTGTGCAAGATCAGCACCGTATATAACTCGATGATCTGCTGTAACATTCACCTGTGGGATTGCAAGTGACCGAGATCATTAATCCATGTCCCAGATAACTCAGGAACATGTCATAAATCGCTAAAAGAGGAAAAAGAAACAGAAACCACTTTAAATACCATCGAACCACACGAGTCACCTGCATCTGGTTTTTCTTGCCAATGTGACCATCCCTAGTAGCAACTACAGTAGGTTGAGATGATCCAACAGCCATAATTGCTCCCTGTATCAATCAAAACTGGATAAAGGTTTTTGTTATTCCTTAGCAAATTACTCCATTTGAAAAGTGAATCTCCATAAAGGTTTACATCAAGGAGAAGGTACTTACAGTTCCAGGAGGCAAAATAGCATCAAATCGGTCAATACCAAACATTCCAAGGTTAGAAAGAGTGAAAGTACCTGAAATTATGGAAAGGAAAAAAGAACAAGGCTCAGAGATTTTCAAATCTAAGACCTTCACTTCTAATCTTGAAGATGTACTCAGACATAACCATTACATTGTCAACACACAAACTCAATCACTTCTTTATCCTAACATTAATTTTACCTGTATTGTACTCCTGAGGCTGCAGTTGCTTGGCTCGGGCCTTATCAACCAGTTCTTTCCATTTTCTCGACAACGCGTATATGTCAACCTTTTTGAAAACAATAAAGAAATAGAACCCATAAGAGATCATTCCAGGACAGGTAAAATACAAAAATGTTACCTTGCACACAGAGGGAGAAAATAACCTCAGCGGCTTTTTGAAGCACTGGAGTGATCAAACCACCATCCATAGCCACGGCGACTGCAATGTTGATGCTGTTATTGTACGTAAAACTGTTACCATCTCTGCAGGACGAATTCACAACTGGCTGTTTCACCAGGGCTAGTGCAGTTGTCTTTGCTAGTAGTGTCGTCATTGTCACTCCCTTTGACTTAATCTAATAAACCAAACAAAAGAAATCCAAATTAATATCGATTTACACTATGAGACCTGTTTTTGCATCTAATGTGTGACACCATCATACTACATACTTCGAAACGTTATTTCTAATTCTCTGGTTATTATAATATGTGACCTCGTATCTACACTTTGAGCTCGGCCAAATAGAGACATTAAGAAATAACCATTTCACAGCCATAATTAGAAGAATATTCTGTGACGTCAGTAAGATGGAATCATGCTCTTGCATAGCTACATTATTATAATCCTAACAAATCAAGGTTCCAATCCTTTTCTATCATCATGATCAGCCAAACTACAAATCTTTTTCCATTTTCCTACCATTATGATTGATACAATTGCTGATCTTTTCCATTCTCCTATCATCAATAACCAAAGTTGCAAACTTTTCAAAGATGAATTCATATTTCACCTTCTTGTAGAGAGAATCAAGAGCATCTGTGGAGATTGTGTATCCAACCCTGAATGTTGGAACGACCAGACTCTCTACCATGTTCCTACTCACAGCGTTCTGCATCATCATGAATGGAATCACTGCCCCCAACTCACCCCCTCGTCAGGCGGTGGCGGGCTGCAGCCACCGCCGACGAGGTAGACGCCGGAGAAGTTCCAGCGGCTCCGCCAGCTTCAACATCCTTTGCCACAATCCTCCCCATTGGGCCACTTCCAGTAAGACCCGCCAATTCCACCTTTAGCTCTTTCGCCAGCATCTTAGCGTACGGAGATACCACAATCCTCTTATTTCTTTGTTTTTGCTTATTTGTTTTATGTTATTGTCGAGTCAAGGATGTTAGTACTCTGACCAAGATTAACGGGTTGAGTGGGAAGTTCTTTGCCCACATTTTGTGTCTGTCTATTTAAGAAAATAAAATAATAAGCTGTGATTTTACAGCAACACATTTTTTGGTTTTATCATAGTCTATCTTTCTCTAACTTGAGCTCAATCAGTTACCGATTCCAATAGGTGGTATCAAAGCCTGGTGTACTTGATCAAGGGCGGCAATGTCAACTTATGGACGTCTAGAGAATACTGGATCTCCCGTGTGCACCCCGCGTCGTGTCTCACCGTTTCCTCCGCCTCATCGACCTAGGCGTCGCGATGGTCCTCGCGAGATTATCGTCGAGCGTGTTGTAGAGAGGAGTTGGTCTGCCGTCGTATACCCCACTCTCACGCGTACAAATTACGCCGAGTGGTTCATGGTGATGATGGTAAATCTGCAGGCTCAGGGTCTGTGGGAGGTGATGAGCACCGGGGTAGGCGACTATCGCAACGACATACACGCTCTCGCTGCGCTCCTCCGGGTGGTGCCCCCTGAGATGCAGGCGGGGCTCGCAAGAAAGGAGTCAACCTACGAGGCGTGGGAATCGATCAAGGAGATCTGGATTAGATTCGAACGATTCAAGGAGGCAAATGCGGAAAAGCTTCGGTCGCCAAGATCACGTTCAAATCCAACGAGACGGTGGATGATTTCTCCATCCGAATCACGACACTCGCAAACTAGTTGCGTGTTCTAGGCGACAACATCACGGACAAGGAAGTTGTGAAGAAGATGCTACACTCGGTGCCCGATTACTTGGAGCAGGTCGCCATCTCCATCGAGACCCTCCTCGATCTAAGCTCGATTTCAATTGAGGAGGCCACTGGGCGACTGCGCGCGGTGGAGCAAAGGAAGAGGCCGGCGTCCAACACCTCCAAGGACTCCGGCGGGCGCTTGCTACTCACCGAGGACGAGTGGATGGCTCGTCTCAAGGCGAATGATGGCTCCGGTAGGTCTTCATCTAGCAAGGGTGGCCACGGTAAGAGACACGAAAAAGGAAGGCGTGGTGGCAGCAGCAACGGAAACTCAAGCTCGCGTGAGGTGAAAAACGAGCTAATGGGCCGTGAAGTTCACTCAAATGCTTGTCTGGTCTGTGGAAAAGTGGGCCATTGGGCCAGATTTTGTAAGTCAAAAGAAAAATGAGGGCAAGCCCATGTGGCCCAAGATGATGAACCAACCTTGTTGTTGGTGGAGGCTACATCGTTGCAGAAGCAGCACCCTCATCACTTGTCGCTGCTCCATCGTCAGCAGTGCTCGGCGTCACTACGCCGCCACTGCAGCTTGTCGCCGACCAGACGCCACCGTTGCTCGTCGCCAACCAAAAGTCACATATGTTCACCGTTGCTACATCGTCTCCACAGCTTGTCGCTGCTCTAACAACGACATCTCTCATCGTCGCTTCAGCAACGACACCTCTAGTCACCGCACCATCGACCCATCCTCTTGTTGCCACTCCAACGACGCCAGCGCTCGTCGCCACAACAGCTCCCAGCGTTCTACGTCGCACCAGTGCCTCGTCTGCTCGATGTCGCAACAACGCCTCCAGCACTCGACGTCGCACCATCGCCTCCTCTGCTCGACGCCATAATAGCGCCACCAGCACTCACCGTCAGACTAGCGCCGCCTCCGCCTATCACAGCAACAACACCAATTTCTGTGCACAATCTTTTTTCTCCAGAGTGGAGGGCCTAAACCTTGTGGAGGAGAATGTTTTTGCACAGATCGACGAGGAAGGGGACAAGTATCATCGAAAATGGGTCCTCGATACAGGTGCCACCAACCACATGACGGGGACAGTCAAATTCGGAGATAGCTCGGTGGTGCATATCAAAGGCGCCGGGACAGTACTGTTTAGCTGCAAGAACGGGGAACACTGGGCATTCATCGACGTTTATTTCATCCCAAGCTGACGACTTACATCATCAGTTTAGGCCAGCTCGATGAGATTGGATTCCAGATCATCATCGACGGTGGAGTCATCAAGATTCGCAACATTGATCGCTGTCTCCTCTGCAAGGTGATCCGCTCTCCAAACCGACTATATGTGCTTGATATCAACATTGCAAACCCAGTGTGCCTTGTGGCACGAGGAACGGAGAGCGCTTGGTTCTGGCACGCGCAGTTTGGACATCTGAATTTCCCAGGTGTTGCGCAAATTGGCACGTGAAGGATGGGTCCGCAGCATGCCGGAAATCGAGCAAGTAAACCAGCTGTGCGGTGGGTGCCTGGCAGGAAAGCATCATCACACGTCATTCCCGAAGCACTCTGAGTAGCATGCGGAGCAGCCTTTGGAGCTGGTGCATGGTGATTTGTGTGGACCAATCTCACCAACAACGCCAAACGGGAACCAGTATTTCATCCTCCTTGTTGATGATTTTACCATGTTCATGTGGTTGCAGTTGCTGCCTACCAAGGATTGTGCGGGGGAATCCATCAAGCAGTATCAACGGATGGCGGAAGCAGAGATGAGACACAAGTTTCGGGCTTTCCACTCAGATTGCGGCGGCGAGTTTACATCCGCAGACTTCGCTGAGCACTGTGTGGAACAAGGACTACAACGACAGTTCACCGCGCCGTATACGCCTCAACATAACGGTGTAATGGAGTGCTGGAACCAGACGGTGGTAGGCACGGCAAGGAGCATACGTCAAGCTCACCACCCCAAACACGAGAAGCTCGACGATAGGAGCAAGCCCATGATCTTCGTCAGTTACAAGCCCGGATCAAAGGCCTATCGAGCCTATGATCCCATCACGAGGCGCGTTCACGCGATGCGGGACGCGGTGTTCGACGAGAAAGCTCAGTGGGACTGAGGGTCCAACACCGGTGTTGGTGAGGAGAATAGCGACGCAAACACTTTCGCGAGTGATTTAGGAGACTCTAATGGCTGAAGACGCTGTCACGAAACCTGGGCTCGCAGCACCAGCAGAATCACCGCCGTTTCCTCTGTCCCCGGTTTTTGTTCCAACGGCAAGCAATGGCAGCGAGCATGCGGTAGAGTTTTCCATGCCACCAAGCGCACCAGAGGTAAACTTGGACGCTAACCACGACGACAATGTACCACTCCGTTTCCGCAAGATGGACAACATCATCGGGGTGGCAACACCGCGGGGACTCGCGCCGTGGATACTGGCAGAGGAGCTGCACGCGGTAAGTTCTGACGAACCCATGTCATTTGCAGATGCTGAACGTGATCCTAGCTGGAGAAAAGCGATGCTGGCGGAGATGAAGAGCATCGAGGACAACCACACTTGGTTCCTTGCTGACTTGCCACATGGGCGGCGTGCGATCGGGCTCAAGTGAGTGTTCAAGGTGAAAAGAGACGAGCATGGAGCCGTGGTAAAGCACAAGACCAGACTCGTGGTCAAAGGGTACGCACAAAGCCAAGGGATTGACTACGACGAGGTGTTCGCACCCGTAGCACGGCTGGATTCAATGCGCCTCCTACTCGCGCTCGCGGCTCACAAAGGGTGGCAGGTACACCATATGAACGCGAAGTCCGATTTCCTCAACGACGATCCCTAGGAGGAAGTGTATGTTGAGCAGCCAACCGGTTTCGTCAGCGTAGGCAACGAACACAAGGTGCTTAAGCTGCAGAAAGCCCTCTACAGACTGCACCAAGGGCCAAGGGCCTGGTACGCGAAGCTAGACGACACTCTAGTGTCGCTCGGCTCTGCT
>CM071866.1:25946907-25994759 GCA_036759665.1 Gynandropsis gynandra | reverse complement strand
CACAAGACTTCATTACATGTTGGCAATACTCTCTAACCTATGGCAATAGATCTACTTGGACATGAACTCAGAAAACGAAACATAAAAGAATACTAAATTCGACATAGAAAGAGAATAAGAATGCTCCCTATTCATCAACCGATGTCTTCAATAGATCCTCCATGCTTCGGATCCCTCGTTCCGTCCTTCTCTATCTCTCCAAATCTGTCCTCTAATGTCTCTGAGTCGTCCCCTAATCGTCCCCCCTTCAATATGGTTCGAATCCCCTTTATTTAGATCTGATCTCTCCTAGTTTGGCCGTTCTAAAACTTAGGAGTTAGTTGAGAATAACAAGGACCCGAGCGGACACAGCCTTTACCCGCTCGTGCAGGCCTTGTGCCCGACCGTGTGCACTCATTTTAGCCCGAGCGGGCACCTATGCCCGAGCATGCTCCTCTTCAGCCCGAGTCGTGCAAGCTTGCGGTGAGTTTTGGTCACAATTAGCCCGAGCGGGCACTCCAATTCCACCCGAGCGGGCACACCTTCTTGTTCGTGTTCCTTGAGGGCCCGAGTCGTGCAAAGCTACGGGGGTGTCTTGGCAACAATTACCCAAGCGGGCACACTTCCAATGCCCGAGCGTGCATGTCTTGAGATGTTGTTTCCGTTCCCTTCGCTCGGTGTTTGAATGTTCACATGATTCCATGGCCTTGCACAAGTTGAACCTTGTCATTCAACTACGTTTTCGGGGTTAAATTGCCATAATCTCTCGTGTTTCTCCTCATGTCTTCGTTTCCTATGCAAAACACGAAATGTAGATGAAGTCCTCGAATAAACTCGATAAATGTATGAAATCTAAGTAATCTACTCAAAACTAAACCTAAGAATGATATAAAAACTACAACAGATTATGTGTTATCACTCTCTTCCGCAAGAACTCACGAACCATTCTTCTCTCTACTCTCTCTCTGCAAATCTCTCTACTCGAACGTGTGTTTCTACTCAAAACTTGAGTGAATTCGTCCCCTAGCTCTCCTCCTTGTCTTTCCTCTTTTCTTTCTTTCTTTCTTTCCTTTTCTCTTCTTTTTCCTCTTTGGTCGTTCACTTCCTTTCCTCTTCATTCCTCTTTTTTGCAACATGCTATTTTGTGAGTTTTCCATTCTTATTTGCATTGGTTTCTATTCTTAAGTAAGCGAGCATGTTTCTTTTCTATTTTCCATCCATATAGTTCTCATTCCTCTTCTCTAACCATGTTTTCTTTTTGTGTAGGCAACTAACCACTTCCTTTTCTTGTTTTGCATAAGTTTCCTTTCTTGTTTCTGCAGGTGACTGACGCGGCCCACGCGGGTTGAAGAGTGTGCCCCGCGCGGGCTCACTTGAAGAGACTTCATCCGGCATGCTGAAGGCTTGCCCGACTCGTGCTAAAGCTGCTGGATGTGCTGGACCAATGGCCCCGCGCGAGCTAAGGAGTGTGCCCCATGCGGGCTGTGATGCAACTCAAGGTTTGTGCGAGCTGTAGTCCTCCCCAAGCCATGCTGAAGTTGCTGGGGGTCATGCCTCGTGCGGGCTAGGTGAATGCCCCACGTGGGTTGTGTTAGTCCTCGTCGATTCTCGTCCCGTTTGTTCCGTTATGATCCTCGATGCTAGTACTTTGTCCTGTGTACGTTCTTTAGCTCCAAAATGAACCAAATACGCATTAAAACCTGTAAGAACATGAAAACACGAAAACAAGTAAAACATATACAAAATCACACGTAAACATCGCATCTAGCATCATAAACATCTCTAAAATCATGCGAGAAATACGTATAAAAACGAGATGATCAAATACTAGGATAGATGCCCTTCCATCTCGTAACTCCAACTCAGGTCTTCGATATATTGTCTTCAAATCTTTTCTTCATTGTATATCATCCTTAGTTTTCCCCATCACATTCAAAACATTATTGATGATGTTATCGAAAAATTTCTTTTCGATATGCATAACATCAAATTATGACATAATATTAGTGATTTCCAATATGCTAGTTCACAAAAGATACTATGTTTATACTAGTTATTCCATTCACCTTGGCCTTTTGGTTTTTGATGCCCACGATTTCTACCACATTCTATTGATCTTGTAAATCTCCCATTGTGTTTAATCATTCGTAAAGGATTTGTGTTCCGGATTGCATGCATAGCGCCTCTTCTTTTTGTACCACGTTGTTTCGAAAATATTTTTTTATCTTTTCTGAAAGCATGTCCATGGGAAGAAATCTTCTATGAGAATCAAACCAACATGATTTCTTTTCATGTACTAGTCAAAATGAATCTGTATCCTCCATACAATATGAATATGCTAATCTCCCGTGCATGCTCCATCTAGATAACATTCCATAAGCAGGAAAGTCGCTAATTGTCCACAACAAGACAACTTTCACTGTGAAATTTTGCTTCGTATTCACATCATAAGCAAGAATTCCATCGTTACACAAATATCATAAATCATGAATTAAGGGATAAAAAAAGACATCAAAATCTTTATTCGTATGTTTTGGTCTTGGAATCAACAACGTCATAAATATTACTTCTCTTTTCAAACGCATATGAGGAGGTAAATTATAGAGAGACAAAATCACCATCCATAGAGAATATTGACTTCTAGATTTTCCATATGGACTAATACCATCGGTGTACAGGCAAAGATAAGCATTTCTCATTTCATACGTGAACTCAGGAAATATTTCATTGAAATCTTTCCAAGCCTTACCATCCGATGGATGTTACATTATCCCTTTACCGTGGTGCGTGCCATCTCATTACCGCAACGTTTTTTTTCAATTCAACTAACCTTCTCAACCTGTTTGTTACATGTATGTAGAATATTATTTTGTACGATACATATTTACGTGAAGATAGATTCTTTGGACGAAATCTGCTTGCACCGTAAAATTTATATTCCAACAAGTCTTTATCATTTTCCTAGAAAAACATGTATCTTTTTCTACATACATCAATTTTCTCATGTGGCATTCCTAAATCTTTTGAAACATTCGTTGTTTCGGAATATGTCTTGGGAGCTTGATTATTTTTCAGTAAATATTCACGCATAGTTTTGCGAAATGAATCCATGCAATTTTCAGCAACATTGTAGTCTGTTTTTATACTCATCAATCTTGAGGATCGAGATCTTTTCTTCTTTAAATTCACTCTCTCGATCTATATATATCTCTATTTGAAGAATACGAAATTTTTTGTGAAAAATATTTGTTGTTGATGGCTTGATGGTTGAAGACTTGATTTCGATCAATAAATAGTGATTTTGTCAACGGATATCCGTTGAAACCCTAAACGGATGCCCGTTGAAACATCAAGTTGAATTATTCCAACGGTAACCTCAAAATTTATAATTTCAGCGATCATCTGTTTCCATTGTCAATGGAGATCCATTGCACACTGCAACAGACCTTTACAACGAATTGCGTCCGTTTTTCATTTGTTGACAATTGCAATGGATTGCAACGAATATATGACCACTGGACATTCTCGAGCATCCGTTGCAATCCGATGGGATTTCCTATCAAAGAATGTATCCGATGACCCGTCCGTTGAAAATGCCGTATTTTTTTGTAGTGACTTTTCACCAATTAAAAAGAACAAGACGCACGACCATGCATATGAAGAAGAATACGACGACGAACGAGCATATGAAGCACAAGAGGAACGGGGATTCATTACCTTTATTCATAAACGAAAATTACACCTAGAAGTTTTTTTGCATGGGAGGAGAAGTAGAAATCGTGTGGTTTTTTCGTAAAATATGGTACGTAAAAAAACAGGTACATACATAGTACCTCACCAATTAGAATATACAACACATCAATCAATTAGAGGACTTCATTTTTAACCAATCAAATCACATGAAAAATTGAAAGGAAAGATGTGTATTTTGGGTTTACATTATTATTATAATAGGAAAGGTCAGTTGATGTTAAATTTAAGTCAAAGGTCACGTTAGAATATTTTCACCCTCATTAAGGTCATTTGAGATTTAAACCTTGTGTTTATATGTGCAAGAGAGTAATTGTGCTTGGTCTTGGTTTGTCCACTCTCTTCATTGCCACGAAGTTGGAATATATACACCTAAATTCAAATCAGATTAAATACGAGTTGAAGATATATATATAATTTATATGTTTGTTTCTTTTTTTCAAATCACAACCATTTATTTTGGATATTTAAGATTTTATTTTAACATACTAGAAATATCACGATGTTCAGATTGTTAATTTATCTTTGTCTTACTAATTAAAAACAATATATTGAATGATTAATAAATTAGATTTTATAATATGATAATTATTTATATATAATCGAATAAAAATAACTTTTTAAAATAGAGTTCAAAGTAATCAATATACTTAAAGTAATAGATTAAATGTAGACACTATAATTTTGGAGATATAAGATATAAAGATGAATTGATAAGGTTTACATTGTAATAAAACTTGATGGAAAATATCATATCAAAGATTGTTTGTAGATATTCTCCGAAAAAATAATATTATGTTGTAATATTTTATTTTTTGGATTGCATGAACGCTTACCATCAAAATGTTCTAGCCTTGTTACCAAAGCCTCGTGGAACATGCCGTAGAAGAAAACTTCATGTAAAGATGGTTCTTTAAGATTGTTTATAATGGAAAATCTATTATTCAGTATTTTCAAATAAAGTTAAAGCTTTAATATTTTTTTTGAAAGTTGAGGATATGGTTTATGTTGGATTTATCATTGTGAACTTATCGTTTACTGTTGCACCTCTTCTCAAAACAAAAAAAAAGAAAGAAAAAAATAGTTAGAAAGATATATACAGATATCGTTTTGGATTTTAGATTTTTTTAAAACAAAATATTATGTCTTTTGATAGTTGGATTTTTTTTATTAGAAATTGATAAGATATAATATTTTTTAAAATTTTTTAAATATTATTATTTAAGATATTGCAATTTGCAACTAGTATATTAATTGCAACACTTAGTGAAGAGTCCAAGGGCAAACAAAGGTTTTTTGTTTAATTGGTCAAAACAAAACAAGTGGTATCAAAATCTGTTTAGAAGAAGAAAGAGATACGTGATCACACCATGAAAGATTCAAATTATTGGTTTTGAGTAATAAAACAAAAAACTTTTGCTTGCACCTGGGCTCAATCACAAAGTGCTAGACTCGATAAGTCCTTTGAGAACTCGATCATACACGCCTTTTCAAATGAAAATTAGAGGAGGAGAAGTACAGAAAAAAAAAAGATTCAGTCATTTCTAATGGTCAAATCCGTTGGAAATGTCCATTTTCAACAGATTTCAATGGATTTCGAACCGTTGGAAATCGATTGTTGAAAACACCCATCCACTGTAATTTCTATCGGTATTTCAACGAGCATTATCCGTTGAAAATTTATTAACAGGATTATAAGTGATTGAAGACCAACGAGCATATGTTTGATAACCCTAAATCCTAAATCTTCATGGGAATTTACCAACAGATACCCATTGATTTTTAGCGGGAAACTTTAAATGATATCAACGAATGCCCTTTGATAATATTGTTCTTCGTTCAACGGTCATTTGTTGAGAATATGACGAATTGTCTTAAAAATAAAAATAATTTAAAATAAAAAAATATTTTAATATATTTCAAAGTTTATTACAATATTTAAAAGTAAAGAAATACAAATTAAACTAAACTAGAATACATATCATCTAAACCGCCACTTTCGTCTTTGTTTCTTTCTTCTCCGACACCTCGAAAAGGTGTCGCATCGGAATCGTTGATCGGTACTTGTCTAGGCGATGTGTCCTCTGTAGGTTATGGTGATTGATACAGTTCGTGAGTAATCAATTCTACGATGCTCTCCATATGATCCATCTTCGCCACCATATCTCGAAGTGTAGTCTCGAGTTGCTCGATGTGTCGTTCTTCTACAATAATTTTTTTGTAGAGAACCCAGACTGTATAGATGCCCTATATACGGCCTAACAGACTGCAATATTAAACAACTAAAAGTTAGTAGATCAATTTTTATACTTATATAATGAATATTATGAATGATAAACGTCATTTACCTTTAATATATTTTGTTCTTTTGTAAAGGACTAAGTTCACCTAGAGATGATCCTACATCAAGTGGGTGGAGTTCATAGAGACCCTTCCGTACGTCATCAAGTACAAGAAAGGTAAGGAAAATTTTGTTGTTGATGAATAATCTCGACATTATACATTAATTTTTGTAGTAGACGCACAAATGCTTGGCTTTAAGTCCTATGAGAACAGAACCACATGTAAGTACTTTTGAGTTGATGGGTATTTATTCCATGAAAATAAGTTGTGCGTACCCAAAAGTTTTGTTCAAGATTTATTGGTTCGTGAGGGACATGGGGGCGAATTAATGGGACACTTTGGAGTGTCCAAGACCTTGTCTATATTTCAAGAACATTTCTATTGGTCCCATCTGTAATGAGACGATGAGCACATCTATAGAAAGGTGTGTCAGGTGTAAAAAGGCTAAATCCCATTTGAAGCCATACGATATGTACTCACCCTTATCTATTTTGAGTCACCAGTGGACAGATATCTCCATAGACTTTGTGTTAGGTCTTCCTAGGTCTAAATCAGGACACGATTCCGTTTTGGTCATCATTCATCGATTCTCTAAGATGGATCATTTTATTTCATGTTCTAAGACTGATGATGCATCACATGTTGATGCATTGTTAATTAAAGACATCATACAGTTGCATGGCATTCCTAGGAAAATTGTGTCTGATAGATATATTAAGTTCCTTAGTTCTTTCTGGAAACACTTTGGTCTAAGTTAGGCACAAAACTTTTATTCTCCACTACTTGTCACCATCAAACCAATGGACAAAGGAAAATTGGTTAATCGAAATTTATTGACCTTATTATGAGCATTGCTCAAGAGTAATCTGAAAACATGTGAAGAATGTCTACCATATGTTGAGTTTGTATATAATAGGCCGGTTCATAGCGCTACTCAGTTCTCACCTTTTGAGAATGTATATTTATTTAATTTGTTTATACAGTAAGAGTTTACTAACTTTGATGGTAAGGAAAAGGCTATGTTTGTGAAATAGATGCATGATAAGGCATGACCTAAGCTCGAAAAGAAGACCGAGCATTATGCCAAACATGTAAACAAGGGACGAAAGAAGGTGGTTTTTCAACTCGGCGAATTGGTGTTGATCCATTTGCGCAAAGAATGTTTTCCTCAGTAGAGAAAATCCAAGCTTATGCCCCACGGAGATGGACCATTCAAAGTACTCAAACGCATCAATGATAATGCATACAAGATCAAGTTTCCTGGTGAGTACAATATTAGTTCGACTTTCAATGTTACTGACTTGGCTCGTTTTAATGTTGATCATGATCTTGATTTGAGGTCTCATCCTTTTGGAGAAGGTGGGGATGATGGGCATGATCTTTTGCTCAACACATAAACAACATAAGGACCGATCACCAGAGCTAAAGCTAAGAGGATACAGAATGTGCTTGCTCAACAGGTGGTGGGTGAACTTATTAAGGCACCGCAAGAGCATCCAAAGACATCAAGGGAAGCTTATGTGATATGCGTACAAGTGAACAAGATCGAAATAGATAAGAAGTTAGGAGAGCCAGAGGCACTCAGCCCAAGCAACACATTGCTAGACCTAAGAAAACCCGCTAGACATAAGAAAACCAAAGCGCTTGACCCAAACAGCGAAACACTCGACCCGAGTGAACTCACTGGAGAAAAAACGCATGTCTAAGGAATAACCTCTCGGCTCGAGATCTAAGGAACTCGACCGAGCATTAGAAAGCTCGACTTAGCATTACTTTATCTCGGGCAAACATACTTTTGCTATCGAACTCTTGGAGAGATTCCGAGTTCTTCTTCTACTTATCAACACTAGATCATAAGTGTTGTGGTGTCATTCATAGCATTTAAGATTCTCTAGTCGGGTTGTAGTCTGGGTTTAGGATGTCCTTTCTTTAGGAAGACAAGTTCTAGGTTCAACAATGAGAAACATAACTTCTCTTTTCAAACATATACCGGGAGGCAATTATACATAGACAAAATCACATGCCATAGAGAATATTGTCTTCCAGATTGTCCATATAGACTAAAACACATCAGTGCATAAACAAAGATAAACGTTTCTCGGTTCATATGCAAACTAAAAAATTATTTTATTGAAATTCTTCTAAGCCTCACCATCCGATGGATGTTGTATTATCCATTCATCCATTGAGTGTTTTACATACCATTTCATTGTGGCAACAGGTTTTAGACTCGTATAACCTTCTCAACCTAGTTGCTATAGACATATAGAACATTTTTTTCTACAATACATATTTCCGTGAATATGGTTTTTTGAACAAAATCTACTTACACCGCAAAATTTACATTCTAAAAGGTCTTTATCTCCTATCCGAAAGAATATGCAAAATTGTATATATATATATATATCTATTTGAAAAGACGACATTGTTTGAACTGTATATTTTTTGTTTATGGCTTATGCAAGGAAATTCAAGATTGGTGTATATACATTACAGTTTTCAAAAGATATTCATTGGAAATGCCAACAGATACCTATGGATTCCTAATGGTCATTTTGTTTCCAACAGTTGGATCAAAGTTTTTAATTTACCAATGAGTATCCGTTGATATTTTCCAACTGTCTCTGTTGAAATCTTTGACGGAATTTTAACAGGTTTTCAATGGATGCCTCGCTAAATTTCAATAGACAAAATCTATTTATAATTCCAACGCATTGTAACATATTTTTGTTTGTTGATAACCCATGATATCCGTTGGAATAAATTACAATGGACGGATTCGTTGATCCATCTGTTGATAACCGTGTGTTTTTTTGTAGTGATGACTTGTCTCTATGAAAGGAATAGCTAATAGCGAGTTTAGAATTATTTGGCTTCACGAGGTGTTGAGAGATGATTATGATCTCCAAGAACCTAAGCAAGAAAAGGGGAAAGAAGCAAAAAGGAGATCATCGATGATACTCCAGTTTTAAAGATTGAATCTGCATAGACATATGACACAAGGTATGCACGAAACAAAAGGGTTTAAGATGTACTTTTCATATGTCTCCAAGGTTGGAGTTTCTTAAAGATTTGATAGAATTGTAAGATTGAGTTTGTAACACTCCCTTCCCGAAACTACCTCATATTAAAGACATCCAGACAGTCTACCCAATCCGACTGAGTATCCTAAGTCCAAAACTAATACCACACCTGATCATAACTCACAGAGTCCACACGACTCTAGCTCGGGTATACGCTCGCCAAGTTGAAAGGAACCCAACATACTGAAGATTTCGAAAGGTCACAACGTATCCTCGTCGTCAGTGCAATACAACGCTTCGTCGCTCGAAAGGTTACCACAACCCCAACATGGTATGTTGTTAGCAGATCCATTGATCTGACTAACTATAGTGCTCCGTTGCTTGAAAGGTTACCACAACCTAGCACGGTACGATGTCGGCCCTGACCCAAATATCGCAATACTAATGTTGTCGACCGATACTCCTCATGTGAAACCTCTCACTGACCCGCTCTCACACTCCTTCTTTTGAAAGTTTGAGTTTGAAATCACTTGATTGAGCATACTAGATAAGATTTTCACTCGGCTTAAACACCGAACCCAAATATCAACGATCTCCAACCCTAACACTTGGTCGAATGTCAATTCTATAGATTGTCTCTAATCACTTAAACAACTCATATACATGTCATCAATACTCACATAACAATTCTATGGTTTAATCCAATCTTCACTTGTAACGTTTCAATTTTCCATTATGATCCTAGAAATTCTATTGTGGTCATGCTTCATTTTAAATGTAGAAACTTATCCACAAATCAACAACACAACCGAAATTGGAATGGGAAAAGATCATCACCTTAGCTTCTCCGATGACTTGACTATCCACGATGATATTGCTAACTGTGGCATGAATTTATGTTCTCCTAGTATAGATTGATCTAATAATAAATATCCATTATATAGATCTTCAAATTAAGAAAATAATGATAAGGAGAAATTCAAAATTATACCGAAATTTCGATTAGAACTCACCCACAAAATGAACCCGATGATAATTTGGTAGATCTTCCTTCTCTTTTTTTTCCCCGGCAATTGTGCGATGAAAGTAGGAGAAAAAATTAATTTTCTTGTTTGATGCGTGTCAAGTTAAACAAGTTAACCTAACACTATCCACAAGTGCACGACACGTGTGTAGTAATTTAGGTGTCAATCCCACAGGAACTAATGCAACATGGTCTACGAAACAAACTAGAATCAATGTTTGTTGCGATGAGATAAGGATGGTGAGATGAAAATATGATAATGCAGTAGACTAACGAGTTTCTAACAAAGAGACAAACGTTCTAGGATACAGTTTCACCGCATAGCTTCCGAAATCTACCTTCGATCTATCTAATCATGCATTCCCTATCAAGATATCTAAGCCAGACGATCCTAATGTAGATCCGACCTTCTCTCAAGGCATAGAAACGTGATTCGATTGAGTTATCCCCTACTTTCATGGCAAACACCCAAACTAAACCCCATTACGATCTATGATTCATCTGGTTTAACCCTCAACTATTACTATCCTACTTTCATGACCAAGTCTCGTTTGTTCTAAGCCTGATCTTCTAGGACGAGAATTCTCCTTTCGTTCCTTCTCCTAATCCCTAACACATGCATCTACGTGGCCATTGTAAACACAAGACAATAAGCGCCTAGACAAAGAATGGATAAACAAAACGAAGAAATGCATTCATATATAAATCGAAGCGAGTTCCGGGATAGCCATGGGCTAATCCCTTCTCCTAGAACAAATCTACTACTCGGTCATGAGCCTAAACAACATAAACAAAATAAATAGAGTAAGGAGCATAGAAATATCAAACGAAGTGTGATCCCGAATCAATTCTCGTCTCCTTGTGTGTCTCCCGTCAAGAGGGCTCTTGGATGGATGGACGGTTGCTGTGTGAATGGTGAATTATGGATAATGGATGATGGATGATTGCCCTCTACCCTTGACGTTTTATTCTTTCAAATTTGAGCCCTTAGCCGACTCATTTCCAACAAAATCGCCCATAGACCGTTGTACTAAGTCATGCCCGACCGTGCTCCATGTCATGCCCCATCGGGCATGCTCCATTCTGCATAAATAGACCGAACGTTTTGCTTGTTTCCTGACCGTGCTCTCCTCAACGCCCGATCATGCTGCTTCCAAAAGAGGGTGTCGAACCGTGCACTTGACATGCCCGGCCTGTGCAGTAGTCTTGGGGGTGAAAACAGCTTAAGTGCCCGACCGTGCTGGCTAGGATGCCCGGCCGTGTTGTCTTTACCAAAAGAGTACCCGACCGTGCATGAAGTGTTCCCGGGTCGTGTAAACTCTCGGGCATAAAATGCCACAAAGGAGCCCAACCGTGCATCTTACCATGCCCGGTCGTGCACATGGTAAGGGTTAGTGTTCGGTCGTGCACTTGATCATGCTTGACCGTGCTGAGTTGTGTGCTCGGCCATGACTTGCCCATTCTCGTCCCGTTTGATCCGTTGTGATCCTCGATGGTCGTATTTTGTCCCGTGTATGTTCTTTAGCTCCGAAACAAATCGAATACACATTAAACCTATAAGAACATGAAAACACAGAAAAAGAAATAAAATGGTTACAAAATCACAAGTACACACCGCAACTATCACCATAAACGTCTCTAAAATCATGCGAGAATCGTGTATGAAAACGAGATGATCAGCTGACACAAGCGACACACTTAAATTTTTTTGTTAATTACATTAACATAAACTTAGATTAATGATACGATTCAAAGTTAAACAAATATTAACCTAAATTTTCCGCAAGTGCACGGCACGTGTGTAGTACTCTAGGTGTCGATCCCATAGGGACTACGCAACATAACCTAAACTCAAACTACAAATCAAACTTGAAAACAAACGAAATATTGGTTTTAAGAATGAAATACTAAAAACAATAAACTAACGAGTTCTTAACAGTGAGACAAACGTTCTAGAAATCCAGTTTCACCTCAAGACTACCGAAACCCACAATCAACCTATCCAATCATGCAATCCCAATAAAGTTATCTAAGACAACCTCCTAATATGATATCTACCCTCTCTCAAGGCATAGAGACGTGATCTAGTCCAGTTATCCCCTACATTCGTGTCTGACGCCTTAAGCTAAACCCATAAGTTCTATGATTAAACCGTTGATTCATCAACCATACATCCAAACTTGTCGTTATGGAACGTTTACGGATGGACGATAACCGTCTACAAATGGGCCTCTATAAGTACATTCCTTTCGTGATTCATTAGAAATTACACACGATATTTTTATATGCATATCCATATGGAATTATGAACATATAGTCGATCGAAAAATGCAATCGGTAAACTGGATAGGAAATATTGTCGAGAAAACCGCTGGTAAACGTGATCAAGAAATCATCTAAAAAGTCAACCATGAATATCGTCGGTAAATGTCAAAAAATTATGTTCATAATTTCATGGACAAAATTTGTCAAAAGGTTCATGGGAAAACTATTCAGGCGATGTCGATAAGAAAACTTATAATGTTTTATTAAAAAAATTATTCACAAATTTATTTACTTAAAATAAACATATATTTTACATTACAAAAATTAATTATAATAATTACAAATAAATAAAATATAATTTGAAAGTGATGGGTGTGAAAGTATCTCATTGTCTAATTGTGTATCCCAATCAACTTTAAAAATACTTATTTCAAAATCCTTATTAGTCAACTAAATTTTTTATTTTGTTTCTGTAAATTTGCCTTCGAAGGTGAGGCGAGGGCAACGAGGAACCTAAGCGAATGTGAGATAACGGTGACGTGAGAGTAATGAATAAATTAGGCAAGGGCGAGGCAAACCTAAGTGAAATGAGTCGGGGCTACGAATTAATAAGGGAGACGGAATTGAGGCAAATCAATGAGTGGGGCAAAGATAGAATTAAAGGGAATAGGAATACATGTCTGCCGATAGAATGAAAATATGTTTGAGGCAAAGGTAAGGCGATGGATAGAAGCGGTGAACTGGAGACGATGGAGGTCAACCGACTGGCAATGAGATCAAAAGACAGACTAAGGTCAAATTTTATATTTATAGAAAATTTTGGACAAAAATAAATCATTTTTAAATTTTGAACAGAATGTCCAAAACTGTTCATAAATTTCATAGTGACCACTCTTGAGGAACTACAGACAAATTAAACAACATTCCAAAAATTCCCAACAAAGTTCGTCAAGGCATTGAGCTTGTTTGTAATTTCATGACAAACTCGAAATCCATTCATAATTTCTAGATGACACCTTGTATGCCCCAAAATATCAAAACATTCCTACGAAGATATAGTGTGGAATCTATCCAAAAAGAAAAAAATTTAATAAAAAAATTGATTATGATAAACTACAAATTTTTATTAAAATTATTATTTCAATACATATAATATAAATATTCTTGAAAGTCAGTTAATTTTTTTGTCGATGCCATTGTTTTTTAATTAGGTTCAAATTCTTATTTTTTTAGTTACTCCAACTCTTTCATCGTCATTTGCTTCAATTTTCCATTTTTTAATGTGTCCTTGGCCTATTCCTTAATTATCACCATATTAACCAAAGCAATCTCAATATTTTTTCTATCTTGCATTGTTATGTGTTCGTATTCAATGTTATAAATATATTTACCCTAGGAAGTATGTTTATTGCAACAAATCAACTTTTGGAAAATTGTCTAGTCCGGATATGCATTGAATAAAATGTTCATACTTTGAATATCTTTATATTGAGATGATTTCTTCGATATCTAACTTTTTTGTCATTATTTCTCTTTTGATAATTGGACAGAACCAATCATATCTAAATAGTATCACGCTTAAACATATTTAACTTGTACAATAATAAAAATTGTTAGAACTCTCGTTATCAAATCTTTCAAATAGTTATTGAAAGATTTAAAATGTAAATTTCGATACTACAATTGAAAGATCTCTTCAAAATCTAATAAAAGTTAGGTTCGTTACACTATTTACAATCAATTTCGGCTTTTTTATAGACATACAATAGCTCATTATTTGCTTTAACTCTTCATGGTAGTACATGTAAAATTTCTAACAATGAGATAGACATTGATCTTCACTTTTACAATGGATCCATTCACAAAATCTCGCAAATACAAAGGGTGATTGTCCATCTCAATATGCATAGCTACAAATATTGTTAACTCATACTATCAAATCCTTTAAATAGTTTAGAATAATCCCTTTATTTTAGGTCATGAAAATTGTTCACTTATATTGACACATATGTTCTTCAAGATAACATCAAACATCATGCAAGTATAATATAAGTAATTCACAATTGAACTGAATTATACGTTGAGACATATTAAGTTACATTTAAAAAGCTTAAGGTATTTACAACTTAAAAGAATATAAGTATGTGTGACATTTTGATCTAGGGGTGGGTATTTCGGGTTATCCGGACCTACCCAACCCAAATAACCCATGAGATATCTGGGTTTTATAGAAAATCCATATGGGTTCAATATCAAAAATCCAAATGGGTTCGGGTCGTTTCGGGTTCGTTTTCGGGATAACACGAGAAACCCGAAGAAAAACTAAACAAACCCTAACCCCAAACTGTGAGTCATGAGTCACTTGGTATTGTTGTTTATGGTAGAAGTCTTCTACAAGAATGAATAAATCGAATAGTTTTTATGGATTTTTTACTTCGTATTTTTTTTTAATTTTTACTTGGTATTATTGTTTATGGATTTTTACTTTGTATTTTTTTTAAATTTTTTGTATGTCAAACTCAGAACCCGAATTACCCGTTTAAAACCCGAATCAGCCGTACTTAAATAACCCAAACTACCCGAAGAATCCGAATTACCCGAAATATCTAAATATCCAAATACAATTCGAGTTTTTTGGATACAATATTTCAAAATCCGAACAACCCGAATCCGTACCGAAACCCGAGGAATCCGTTCTGAAAACCAAATGGGTTTTCGTGGATTCAATTTTTTATAACCGGAGAAACCCGAACTCGGACCGAACCCGAGGAACCCGTCCCGAAACCCAGATTTGCCCACCCCTATTTTGATCATTATGATATCCATACATCGTTTCATTTTCCAGTAGCTAAACCAATGTAAAAAATATGTCTAGACACGGTATATGATATGTAAATGCCGCACCACCATAAAAAGATTCATACGTGTTTCATCTTTGGGTTTGTATATGTAGCTTAAAATACTATGATATAAACAAAATAGTTTTTTATTCATGTATTGCTCCATAATTAAACCTTCTCGTGTAACTTTTTTTCTTCAGATGAAATATGAATCACTCAAATGGATATATTCCAAAATTGTACTAGATCTCATAATGTAGCATCGTGAGGTAGATGAATTATGATATGTTCTATAACGTTAAAAAATTATGGTAGAATAATTTTCTCCAAGTTACATAGTATGTACCTATATTACCTTTCGATTTTTTTACCACAGCATCCAAAATTTAAGTTCTTGCACATAAATCCTATAAAAAATGAACCAACTCCTAAAAAATGAAGTATATTTTTATGAATAAATTAATGGATTAAAATAATAACAAATGTATTCTAACAATTAAACATATCTCCAATTGTTTCATGTGTATTTTTTTCCTATAAATAAAATATGTTATGGGAAATAAAGACATGAAAACTATGATTTTTTATTTCACATAACTTCTACCATTGGATGTCGACGCACTTTCAAATGTTAGATGCATGAACATTCAGAATTTCACATCATCTTTCAAAATTTTGTTTTTAATTTTAACTTTCAATTTAAATATCAGAACTGAAGCTTTACTATCATTCGTTAAGTGTAATTTCTTCTGAGATTAATAGTCTTTCAATTCCATTAGATATTTAAAATTAGCTTTCAACTTTCTTGTAACATTTAACACGATGTTAATAATGTCATAGAAAAATTCTTTTCGATGTGCATGGTATCAAGATAAAGTTAAAATGTTTTTTTTCAATACGTAGATCCTAAAAAATACTTTTCTCGTACCAATTATGGTAACTTCGAAACCATTAATTCTTGGATAATTGTTTCCTTTGCAATTGATATTTCTAGAAACGACCAAAACAAAAATCCCTCGTACAAAATCTCTTCACTGGTCAACACTAGAAGAGGAGTCTTTCGCACAACTATATTCCTCTTAAAGTGTTTTTTTGTTATGTGTTTTTTTTGTTATGTCTTAATGTTTGATCAATGGAAAAAAAACAACAATGAAAATGAGACAAACTTTTTCTTTATTCCATGTTTCAATTAGAAATCATATATTTCATCAATGTAAAATAGACAAGTCAATCGATAATGGGTTGTCTATATAGATAACATATCAAAAGCTGAAATCGCTTATGATATGCATAGTATCATCTCTTAACATAAAACTATGTTGAATCAAAAACAACATATAACTGAAGTCCCACCCAAAAATATTTTAAATCTTCAATCAGTGGTTGAAGAAATACATTCAAACTTATTACAGTATGAATAGGCCCAAGATTCTAATATTTTTTAAAACTAAGGTTCAAGAAAGCGCTAGGCGCTAGGCAGACGGACACCCAGCGTCTAGCGCCCAGAGCGCCTAGACGGAGCCTGGGCGGTGTCTTGACAGGCTAGACAGTTATATATATTTATATTATTTAATATAATTATAATCTAAATATTTAATTCAAAATATTTATAAGTAAATAAAAAGACACATATAAATAAATAATTTTAGTATTTATAAAAAATATTTATAAATATTGAATTCACAATATCAAACTTACAATGATAAACAATATCATAAAAAATAAAATACAAAAAACGAACGTCGAGTGAGGATGATGTTAGACCAAAACAAAGGCGAAGGCTAGGTGAATGTGAGAGATGAAGCCGAGGTGGAGATGAAACAAAGAGGAATATGAGAAATAAAGGCAATGACAAGAGATGAAAGCGATGACAACACACGAGAGATGATGGCGGATAAGAAAATGAGGAAGGCAAAGACGAGGATTAGAGACAAAGGCGAGGCCAAGAGACTCAGGTAAGTCAGTAGACGAGAGATGATGCAATAGATATATGCAGACGATGCAATGATGAAAGCAAAGGCGGTAAAATATAAACGTGTGGATGGATATTATTGTTAATTATTAAGTACTAAAACAATGTTGTTTTGGCTTCACTTTTTCTAAAAACTACCTAGAGATTAGTGAGACGGCCAGGGGGCTACCAGCGCCTAGGCGGACACCAGAAAACTCAATTTTCATGCACATGTTTGGTACTAGATTATATGGGGTATTAACAGCTGACCATAACAAATTATTCCTCAAAAACATGCTAAAGAAATTACAATCATACATGCAAAGGCGTAAATAACAACATTTTTACACTAAGTAGCAAAGTCAGCATATATCTTGTTACAGTGTTACTTGCTTCACCATATAACGAATAACAGATTTATCTTTCATGATTCTAATGCTCAGCATGTCACTTCATGTATCTGGTTGTTTTCTCACATCGATACAATCTTTTGATTCTATCAGTATTTGGTAAGTCCCACATATGATGATACCAAACCAATTTTCATTTTCTTGTCAAATAAAATCGATCTTTTCTACAAAATAGTCAATTATCCAAATTTGTTTTTGTTTTTAGAAAATTATTCAATTATCTTGACACACATCAATCTATGGATATAACAATAAACCGAAAGAATGTCATCATTTTCTATATTTCACAATAGGAATCTACAAAATTGTTATCTTTAGGTAAATGATCTCTCACTAACTAAGAAATAGAATCCATACAGCTGTCATAAATACAACTATGAAATACTCATTCTATAACCGTCATAAAATGAATGTCTAGCATTACCCGTTATTTTAAAATATATTTTTACATCATGGGATTTTTTTCAATAATTCTTGATTTTTTCACCGAATAAATTTTGCACAATTTTAATATAAGGTTTCACTTCAACATCTTGACTTGTCCAAATAACATCATTATGTGAATAATCCTATTAAAAACTTCAGCAACATTACTACTTTGTGGTGAAAAACTTTTTCCATGTGATAACCACATAAAGGAATAAATAGTGAATTTTTAAACAAATATGTTTTCAAACACCTCTCTCACTTTCAAAATTTTAATTTTTTCATGTGTATCATGAACAAACATATTATCTATTTATTTATATACTTATTGATGTCAACTTTATAAATTGTGCAACACCTTCCAAAAAAATCCTTTGAGGCCTATAAAGCCCATCTAATTATTAAGGGACATATTCAACGTGAAAGAATTGACTATGACGAAACATCCTTCCGTATGACAATGTTCAAGTCTATTTAGATTTTGATTACTATAGTAGCATATCATGATTACCAAATATGAAATTTAGATGCAAAAACAGTTTTTCTTAACGAAAAAAATCCATGAAGAAGTTTATATGACTTAACTTTGGGCTTTCATATTACCATCCACAAGTAACATGAGAGGCAAGAAATAGAGATCCATTTTTGGACCAACAGATGTGTTCACTAAAGATATTATCAATGAATTTCATTTGATTGCAATAGAAAAACACCATTGAAAGTCCCATTGTTAAACATTGAAACTTCCATTGAAACATTCAATTGTGTATCACCGAAAAATAGCCATTGAAAATTATCAATGACATTTCACCGGCCAATCATCATTGAACGTTTCATGGAGAATTATCATGTTTGGTTCTTGCAAGATGAAGATAGAGGTGTTAGAGGCGTGACAATGCATGAAATAAAACCAAATGAGAAAAAAAATGATAATGTGTTTTTTAGAAACAATGAAGACAAATCCATATATCGAAATGAAGATAGACTTCTTGCCAGGAATTGGAGACTAACACCAGAGATGACACCAAACATTGGTGCGAGATGATTTTTCAACCTATTGAATGCAATGAAGTAATCTATTTGAAAGGTCATTTATCCTTTTCATTAAGACTGAGTATAAAACAAATTACATTATGATAGAAAATTACAAGGATTCATTTTGTCAAAAATATATGTGTGAGTACTTAACACAAAATAATCAAGCTACATAAATGTATTATGAGAAAAAATATTCTAGAGTGAATACAAATGCCTTTTGAAATGTAAATTTTGCGGTTCCAACAGATTTTGTCTAAAGAAATCATATTCACAAAAAATTGTGATGTATAAATAGATTTTCTATATGCTTGCAGTAAATATTTAAAAAAAATTGTACGAGTTAAAGAAAATCATCGTATCTATGAGATGAAACACAAAACAATCGATTGAAAGAGAAATTCAACATACATATGATTGAACGAGTTATTTCTTAAATTTACTTTTAAAACAAGGAATATTTGTCTTTGTTTATGCATTGATGGTTTTAGTCGATATGGAAAATTTAGAATTCAATATTCCTAGTGACAAGTGATTTTGTCTTCGTATTATTTTCATTAAAGATGTGTCTAAAAAAGGAAGATATGTTTCTAAAGTTGCTTATTATCAGACCAGAACATTCCAAGAAGTGTTTGATGTTTTACTTCAATCATTAATTCATAAAATTGACAGAGATGAATATTAGAGTTTTGCTATATAATGTAACTATAAATCATAACTTGATGTTGTAGGTTGTTATGTTGTGGAAAATTAGCGATTTTCATGCATATAAATGTTTTGTAGATGGAGCATGCATGGGGACTTGCATACCCATAGTGCATGTAGGATACCAAATCATTTCATCTCGTAGATGAGAATAAACCATGTTGGTTTGATTGTTATCAATGATTTCTTCCTCATGGATGTCCAATAAAAAAATACGAGAATAAGTTCGATAATTTCGTAAAAAAAAGCCCCATTTATGTAGAAACCTATGCAAATATTGTACAAAAGCTTATACATATGTAATATTTACAGAAATTGGTTGAAATATGGGTGAGGTCATGCCCATGAAAAACTACAAGGCCAATGTGATTGACATAGTTCGCACAAATGCATTATCTTTTAGTAATTGCCTTATTAGAAATCACTCACATTGTTGCATAACTTGAATATTATGCATATCGAGAAATAATGTTTCGATAAAATTATCAACATGGTTTTGAATTGTACGTGTAAAATGAAGGATATCATATAGTCGAGTAAGAATTTGCAGACTGTCAAAGCCTGAGTTGAATATATATAATGGAAAAGCACTAATCTCGATATTTACATTATCTGATCTTGGAATACAATATTGTTGATATGGATAAAGGTAGATGTTGAATTTCTTATGAATATTCGTCGAACATCGGTAGATGTTTGGATATTGTGGACTCAAAACTCATGGGCATGAAGAGTCATGATGTCATGTTTTAATGCAACTACTCATCCCAAGTATGTTTGCACAAATAATATTGTGTATTGTGTATATAATACTTTATTTGAGATCGACACATTTTTTTGGAGATATGTTTTTTTGAGAATTTAAAACGAAGCGAGTTGGATGTATTGAAAAGTAATATTGTCGACATATTATGCTCTTTGGAGAAAATATTTTGGATTTTGTTCATAAATGTTATGGAAGATTTGCAGATCTATTTACCAGATGAGGCTATACTTGGTGAACCAATTCAGTTTAAATGGAGGTATCAATTCAATAGATTTTCTTCCATCTAAAACAAAAGAAAAAAAACCAAAGTAGTGATCAAAGGATCGATTGTTAAATATATTTGTTAGAAGGGATAATGTGTTTTATCACGATTTATGTTGAGGCGGTGAATACGTTGTCAATTATAAAGATGTTCAACCAGAAGATGCCAAATATTTACAAGGCGACGAATTCAATGTGGTGTTAATGAAAGATTCACCAGTGGACGAATACATAAAAGAAGATCTCTAAATTGTGTAATTATATGTGTATTACAAGACTTATTAAATAAGAAATTGTAGTTTTTTTAGTATTTTGTATTGCTAATATGAAGGATCATCCTGTGTAGACTATCAATACATGTTCGTTGATTATGTAAACATTAGATTTTTTACATAGCAAAATTTTAATATTTTGACATTATTAATAATCATTTGGTGATATATTGATCAAGGAATGATTGTGATAGCTAACCTTTAAGATTGAATTTAACCGATTACATTACAAATGAGCAGCATTTTGATAAGTGATGTTATTATAATGTGAGTTCCATAACCATATGCATATGTATCAATGAGCACCCGTCAATATATTCAATGGTTGTTCGTTGATAAGTACAATTGTTAATTTTGTCAACGCTGTAACCGTTTGGTACATGTAGAGTAGGCGTATGACGTTTTGATTTTTGTTTTTGTATAATATACTTATCAATTGATATTCATTGATAAGTGAACAAATTACGTTGTTCATTGTTTAGACATTTTCAATGGTCATCTGTTGAGATATTCAACCGATGCCCATTGATATACCGTCGAATTTGTTTTTATATAAATCGCTTTCAACAACCTTATTTTCAACTCTAATCAACAAAAATAATACAAAAGAGTTTCATAAACATCTCAATCCCATAAATACTTAGTATAAATTATACAAACCATGTGTTGAAGACAATTTATTGGTCACGTAGGTTTGTTGGCATGCTTTTTTGAAGCCCCACCACCACCACCTCTGCCACCATATTGTGCTACATCACAAATTTTGACTTCGTTAATTTTTTATGACAATGATGATATGGTGCATATCAATCATCTAATCACTAAGTTTGATGATCATCTAAGTCTTGTGATTATCGATCTTGAATGGTAGGATGAAAACTATGATTAAATTTAATTTATATGGGTTATATATAACTTTAAATTATGTTTAGTGGTTACTAATGACAATATGTAGATCCACGTCATGTGGATGCATGATCGTTTGTATTACAAGTGACGCAAGAGGTTATATGTTGTCTATGTGGTGTAGTTTTATTATAAGTAAATATTTTAAAATTTTAATAAATTTTAAATTATTCAGTTATTTTTATTTGAAATTACTAATATTTTTGTTTTTATTATAGAGATCGTAAAGATGATGCAATATTCAATCACGTCTAAAACTGATAAAGAACAACACCAAAAGAGACTACGTAAAGAAGGACGTACAAAGATGATATAAACCTAGAACGATGTTCTATTAATAGATGTGATGAAAATTGAAATGAAACCCATCAGCAATGCAATAACAAAATCTAGAACTTGTACTTTTGAATATTAACGCCCAAACCCTCCTAGAACTCGGCTAGAAAACCTCGGACACAAGAAACGATGCAACAACACATGTGATCGAGTGTTGATAAGCCGGTTGAACAATTAGAATCACTCCAAGATTTTTTCAGCTAAATCTCTAAAACATTAGCAAGGGAAAAGACTTATCACAAAATATAAGTTAGTTAAAAAATTCATACAACAGGTGCTTTGTTTATTATGACCAAACCAAAACTAAAAACTAGGTAAAATAAGTAACATAAAAAATGTGAGAAAGCGCTCGATCAAGCATTACATAAGGTTTTTAACCTAAAATTCGTCTAGATAAATAGGTTCTTCTCCTATACTTGGTCAAATAGGGGTGAACATTCGGTCAAGTAGCGTGTGCTCAGGCTAATGGTTAATGTTGTCGATTCCTCATTTGGTTCAGACAAAACACTTGGGTCGAACGATTCCCTACTCGGACTGAGAGTCTTCATCTCCTCTAGCTTCTTGCTTCTATCGACCTCTTCAACTTATAGGCAAGTCACATATGTTTGTCTTGAAACCTCTTGATGCCTTCATGGTACCATTGTAAGTCCTTCCATGACCATTTGAGCGAACATATTCTAGATCTTTTCGGCTTTATCCATCATGACTAGTATATGTGTACTTGGTCCTTATCATCCGCTCATTCTTCAAAATGATTTGACATGAGTTCAGGATCGTCATTTGCATCTAAATGAGCCAATTTAGTGATATTAAAATTGAACTAACATTGTACTCACCGTTGGATATATTTCACAAACTCGAATATTTTCTTGCCATCAAGGTTAGTAAACTCCAATGTTTGTAAAGGAAATATATCCAACGGTGTCAGTGGATTAAATCCATATAAAATTTCATAAGGCAAAAATTTGGTATGACTATGAACTTCCATATGGTATGTAAACTCAACATATGGTAAACATTATTCCCACGTTTAAGGTTACTTTTAAGTGATGCACGAAACAAGGTCAACAAAGTCTTATTGACCATTTCTCTTTGACCATCAGTTTACACATGAAACGTAATTGAAAACAATAGTCATTCCTAATTTATCTCATAATGTTTTCCAAAAATAATTTATGAACTTAGCATCTCTATCCGAAACTATCGTCCTATACATTTCGCGCAAATGTACAATGTCCGTAAAGAATATTGCAACTATATGCTATGTATCATTAATCTTATGGCATGCAATGCAATGTGTCATCTTTAGAAACCGATCAACTAACAAGAAAAAAAACATGACTATAGTTAGACATATCAAGTCCTAATACGATGTCCAAAAAAAATCAGTCCATGATAAAATGGGAATAGGTAAAAGAGAATACATACCTTGTGCCTATCACCTGGATTTGGCCTTTTCTTTGTTTTGTTTGTTCCTACCTGACACTAATAAAAATAAACAACAAACTATAGTTAATCAAACAATAATAATAACAATAACAATAATAATAATAATAATAATAATAATAATAATAATAATAATAATAATAATAATAATATTATTATTATTATTATTATTATTATTATTATTATTATTATTATTATTATTACTACTACTATTATAAAAGAGATGAAATAATAGAGATCGATGTCTAACACAATAACATGGCTCTCATTCCATTTGATATAAATCTAGACCGATATTCTATTGTTATATATGATGGAAATTGGAATGAAATCCCCTAGTAACTTGATAACAGAATTTGGATCTTGCTCTTTTGAATATAATGCCTCAAATCCTCCTACAACTCGACCAGAAAATGTCACACATGACCAAAGATACCACAACCCTTGTGTTCTAATGTTTATAAGTCCATTATACTTAGAATCACTCCATGTCTTCTTTAACTAAATCTCTAAAAAATATCAAAGAAAAAGAATTCTCTCAATACTAAAACTTAGTTAAAATGTTATACAATTGGTGTCTTATTTATTAGATACAAACCCAACTAAAAACTAAGTAAAATAAGTAAAATAAACAAAAAAAAAACGAGAAAGTGCTCGATTGAGTAGTGTGATTGCTCAACCAAGCATTGCATTATCTTTATAAATAAAAATATGTCTTGATAAATATGCTCAATCGCGCCACTACTTCGGTTAGTCGAATCGGGGTGGACATTCAATCGAGCACTCTATCGCTCAGATCAAGCGACCAAGATTTTTAAGTGTAAAGTGGTCTAAAGAAATTGTTTGGATGGTATGCCTTCAGCTCCTCCAGCTTATTGCTCTTTCAACCTAATATACTTGTATGCAAGTCACATGTGTATGTCTTAACGCCTCTTTAGGACTTTGTGGTGTCATTGCAAGATCTTTTGCGATCATTTGAGGGAACATTTTTTGGATCTTCTAGGCTTAAGTCCTCGTGATCGTTCCATGGGAACTTGGTGCCTCATCCTCATAAGAAAACATTAAGGCCAAAAGCAAAAATGGCCAAAAAAATATCAATACGGTGAAGTGTTTTTCTAAGGTTGGTAAGAAAAACTTTTAAATTGAATTTATTTCATATATTTAAATAATTTTTAAATTATGTATTTAAACTAATTTCAGTTCAAATGTATAGAATGAAAATAGAACCGAGTAGTCTAAAGTTTGTGGCGGAAACACATGCGAAGCACAAGTTTGTTCTAACCAAAGAAGATGGAGATAAACATGAATGATCAAGGCTGTGTCCAAGAATATCACATAACAATCACAAGTCTCCAGCTCATCTCTAGAATAATTGAATCCATTGTATAAAGATAAAATTATTTTTACAAGTAAGATTTTATTATTTGAATTAAAATTAAAAAATTAAATTAACTTTTTTATAATTTTAATTTTGCTTGCGATCAGTTCGACTATAGAAGGGGTGATTTTATGCCCATGGCATTCTTTAAAAAGATACGATAGATGGTATCATGACTATAACCCATTCAGATTCGTAAACATACTCCCTCGAACATTGCATCGTGTATCTTGAATTAATTTAAGATTATCTTGCACAGATACGAAACATGGAGACTGTTACAAAGCTCCTAACTAGCAACCATACCATTATTCCGTAAGCACCTTCCACTGGAGACGANNCGACAAGATCCATCGCTTTGTTTTGGACGTCATCTCACAGATCATGAGCTATCAATCTCTACGGGGAAGACCAAGGCGAAAGATTGGATGAAATTTAGATTTTAATTTTTATCATTTTTTAAAAATTTACCCATCATATTATCAATGGGTATTCATTGATAGATTTAAATTTTTTAGTCGTGCTATCTGTTGAAAAATGGATTCTCTATATTATCAGCTAGTGATCATCTCGTTTTCATATACGATTTTCACATGATTTTAGAGATGTTTATGACGATAGTTGCGATGTTTACGTGTGATTTTGTATCCATTTTATTACTTGTTTTCGTGTTTTCATGTTCATACAGGTTTTAATGCATATTTGGTTCATTTCAAAGCTAAAGAAGATACACTTGACAAACTACAAGCATCGAAGATCACAACAGAGCAAACATATGAGAAAGGGACAAGGAATGGACTAGACATAGGCACACACGATCAGGCTGAAGTGACGAGCATAGCACGGCCGAGCAATTCATGATGCATGACTGGGCTGAAATGAAGAATCACATGCACGGTCGGGCATGACACAATGCAGGGTCGGGCACTCAATGCACCAAACAACCCCGAGAGTAATGCACCGCCTGGGCACACAGAGAGCACAGTTGAGCACCCCTCTTGGTAGAGAGTACGTAGGGCATGATAGAGTGCACGGTCGGGCTCTTTCCATGAGACCTTTGCACGGCCCGGGCATGCACATAGCACGATCGGGTGCCTAATGAAGTTGTTCTATAATTGGGGAATAGATGCATGCCCGACCGGACTGCATACCATGCAAGGTCGGGCATGACTTGGTAAGCTTCCTTACCTCCATTTTGGACGGAACTTACCACAGAAAGATTCAAATTTTGAAGTTACAAGACGTGAAGAGGACAGAACAGACAAAATGGATTCATTCATTCATCATTCATTGATCATCCATCATTCTAGAGAGTCCTCTTAACAGGAGACATGCAAGGAGACAGAAGATCGAATCGGGACTATACCTCGTTTGATTTCTATGCTCATTAGACATTCTATTTCATTTATGTTGTGTGATTCAAAACTCATGACTGAGCAGTTGTTTAGTTCTAGGAGAAGGGATTATACCATGTTTATCCCGGAATCTCTTTCGATTTATTCATGAATACAATTTCCCATTTTGTTTATCTATTCTTTGTCTTAGTGTTGAATCGTCTTGTATTTACGAAGGTCAAGTGTATGCATGTGTTAGGGATTAGGAGAAGGACCAAAAGGAGAATTCTAGCCCTAGATGATCACGCTTAGAACAACCAAGACTAGGTCACGAAAGTAGAGTAGTAACGCGTTGAGGGTTAATCGGATGAATCATAGATCATAGGGGTTTAGTTTGAGGTATCAACCATGCAAGTAGGGGATAACTCGGTTAGATCACGTTCCTATGAGAGATGGTAGGAATTACATTAGGATCGTCTGCTTTAGATATCTGAAATGGAACACATGATTAGATAGTTCGGTTGTTGGTATCCTAGAACGTTTGTCTCATTGTCAAGAACTCATTAGTTTACTGCATTTTCATTATTTCATCTCACAACCAATATTTCATCGTAGCAAGTTTGATTCTAGTTTGAGCTTAGTTTGTGTTTCATAGTCCCAGTGGGATCGACACCTAGAGTACTACACACATGTCGTGCACTTGCAGGTAGTTCAAATTAATTTGTTTAACTTGGAATGCATCAAGTTTTTGGCGCCGTTGCCAGGGACTATTCATCAACACATCTTAGATTCGGATTTAGAGTCATTCTTTTTTTGTTTTCCTTTTTTTTCTTTTCTTTTGTTCTTTCTAGCTAATTCCTTTTGCTTGTCATTTGTTGGTGTATGACTAGATCTCAAGGTACTTCGAGCTTACTTCAAATCTACCCCGATATCAAGAGAACTCACAGAAAGTTGAAAAAAGGCAAGGAAGAAAGGAAAGTCGAGTCGACCAATCCACGAGCGATGGACAACCAAAACAATATGTTGGACGATCATGGACAACCCTAATTACCCGTTGGTAATATGGGATAGTATCAGCAACAACCACTCGTGCCTCAACCGTGAGAACCACAGGCTCCTCCACCACGTCGACTTCGTGATTATGTGGTACCGAACATGAACAACATTCAAACTGCAATAAGGACGTCCGTTGTTGCTAGAGAACAATTCGAGATTAAGCCTGCGGTGATCAACATCCGTTATCAGAAACAATTCATGGGTGGAAATCAAGAAGACCCTCATCAGCACCTTAGAGACTTTTTAGAGCTTTCTCGCACATTCAAGATACATGGAGTCTCGGAGGATGCGATTTTGTTGTGTCTCTTCCCTTTCTCAATTGGGAGACTAGCAAAGACTTGGCTGCAATCTCTTCCCACTGGTTCGATCACTACTTGGGACCAGCTCTACACATCATTCCTATCATGGTTCTTTCCTCCTAGCTAGACGATTCAAATCAGAGGAGAAATCACGATGTTTAGATGCAGAGAGGGAGAAAATTTGTTTGAAGTGTGGGGAAGATTTAAAGACTTTTTGCAAATGTGCCCACATCATGGTTTAGAGCAGTGGTGCATGATCTAAACCTTCTACAATGGGATCGCGGATGAGCATAGGACGATATTGGATAACATTTCTAGAGGATCATTCATGGACCTAAGTGTAGAGGAGATATACGAGCCAATCGACAATCTTGCTATGAACCATACTATGTGGTCAACACCGAGGAGCATGCCGAACAAGACACGTGATCTATACAAGGTGAATCAAAGTAGAGTGATGGGCAATGTAGGGAATGCTATGTACTCTATGAATTGCGGAGATATGAAGCATGTAGCTTATCAATGCACGGTGCAAGAAGATGTAGAACAAATGAATTACGCCCAGCAGCAAGGACACATGCAATTCAAGAACACCTATAACTCTGAATTGGAGGAACCACTAGAACTTGTATTACAACACGACCCAACCGATAAAGTACTCGAGATTTCAGCAGAAATCATAGCCGTACCAACAAGATACCCAACAATTCCAGTAAGTCCAGCAAACGCCTCAACCTTCTCAAGCTCCTTCATCAAACCTTGAGGCGGTGATGCTTGAATTCATCAAGGAGCAAAGGCAACAATAATTACTTCAAGCCAAATTCAATGTGGATATGGGGATAATGATTAATGAGCTCAAAACTCGGATGGAATCTTTCAGCAAGCACGTGAAGATCCTTGAAAATTCCATTGCACAATAGACTGCCTCATTCTCTCCAAATCCCAAAAAACTCCCCTGAAAACCTGATCTAAACCCAAGAGAGTACGTGAACTCTATTACCTTGTGCAGTGAGAATGTGATTAAGAACCCGCCCTCCAAAGAAAAAGATAAAGTTGCTGGAAAGTTAGTGGATAAAGGCAAAGGTATCATCGTAATCATGGAAGGAGTTGAACCAGATTTGGAAAAGCCGTATGTTGCTTCACTGGCGTACAAACCTCCTATACTATTTTCTCAACGGTTGGTAAGCATCAAGAATCGAGAGAGAGTAGGAAGATTTCTACAAGGCCTCAAGAAGCTCGACATCAACATTCCGTTCGTGGTAGCCCTCCAATGAATGCCTAAGCTCACAAAATTCCTCAAGGAGTTTCTTTCCAACGAGAGGTGTATCGAAAAGAGTGAGACCATAGCACTCACCGAAGAATGCATCACCATTCTTCAAAAAAAGCTACCCCCGAAGTTGAAGGACCCCTGAAGCTTCTCCATTCCATGCACTATAGGGGACATCAATATTGACAAGGCCTTGCACGATCTAGGGGCAAGCGTGAGCCTCATGCCACATTAGAATTTCAAGCGGATGAACTTCGGAGAACTCAAATCTACCAAGATGTCTCCACGACTCGCGGATCATTCGGTAAGATATCCGATAGAAATTGTTGAAAATATTCACACACGAAAATATTCTCGCGGATCATTCGCTGATTTTGTTGTACTTAATATAAAAGAAGATGTTAGGGTGCCTAGTATTCTTGGTAGACATGTCTTAGCTACTACAGGTGCCATGATAGACGTACAACAAGGGAAGCTCTCCTTACATGTCGGAAATGAAAAGTTAGAGTAGAATTTGTCCAAGTCCATGAACGGACCCCCTTTCAAGGAGTCTTGTTTTATAGTTGACTTGTTGAAAGACTCGGCGATTGACACGCTCGATTGGGTAAGTATCTCTAACCCTCTTGAGAGATGTTTAAAGAAGGTTTGTAGGAACGCAAGACTCACGGATGAAGAAGCCGATCTCTACACAAAATTCATGAGTGCCATTGAGGCACTACAGGACACCCTACACGGTCGAAATGAATATGTATCCTCCATACAATATGGACATGCCAATCTTCCGTGCGTGCTACATCCAGATAACATTCCATAGGCAGGAAAATCGCTAATTGTCCACAACAAGACCGCTTTCAATGTGAAATTTTGCTTAGTACTGATGGTGTGGGTTAATCTCAAGTAATAATTTACCTAGACTAACGCTTCCGCAAGAATACGGATCGTATAGTACCAGGGTCGGACACAAGGAATTAATGCAACTCTAAAGCTAGTAAACTAATGAATAAGACGCGTGAAATAGATGAATGATGGGAATGCGACCGAACCTAAACTAAACTAATTAACGGGATAAACTCAATGACTAAATACCACAAGTGTCGAGAGATGCACGATGATGCAACGAAGTTCTAACAAGATCATAGTCTCAGATATTATCACGAGTTTAGGGAATTCAAGCTCTAATATTGCAACTGACTGGCATAGACTTGTCCACTATCTAGCATGCGTATACCAATCTCCCAATTGTGTATTTCACCTACTAGACACATTAAGACCGTTATCCTAATTCCTAGATTCAATCGATCGACCTGGCGTAGATTCTAAACCGATTAAATCCTAAATCATGGCTAAGTTCCAAAGTCTAATCCCTTGGCGTAGATTCATTAAACTTCTATGATCATTCATTCGAGTGGCGTACAAGAACGAAAGCATTAAGAACAACCCATCAATCTGAAAACAATCAAATACCAAAATCATTCATTCAAGTGGCGTTCAAGAACAAAAGCATTAAGAATCACCAAGCATTAAGAACAAGACTTCGTTACATATCGGCCAAGCTCTCTAACCTATGGCTATGGACCTACCCGGACATGAACTCAGCAAAAGCAACACAAAAGATAACTATATTAGACATGGATAAAGAATGAGATCCCTCCCTATTCTATTACCGATGTCTTCAATATCTCTTCCACGCTCCGGCTTCCTCGTTTCGTCCTTCGCCCTTGTGTGTGCATTCGACTCTCCTTCTCTCTCCCTCTGTGTGCTTTCTTTTCTCTCTAATTCCCCCCTTCGTTCGTCCCTCCAGCTCTCCCCTTTAGTTCCTTGCAGCAGCCACCTCCCTTTGTTGCCTTTTCTTGAGTTTTCCAAATCTTGATTAAGTTGGCCACGTTTCCATTACTTTTCTAGCGAAATATGACTTCTTTCTCTTCTCTAAAGGCGTTTTCCTTATTGTATAACTCCCCCACGAACTCCCACTTGTTTTAAGTCAAATTAATTTATTTGGAGTTGCAGGTGACGGACGCGACCCGCTCGGGCAAGGTAAGTCACCCGCTCGGGTACGGTGCAAAAGATTGCGCAAAAACGCGATAAAAAAGGGCAGCCCGCTCGGGCATGGCTTGCTGCCCGCTCGAGCTGAGGCCCCGATTGTGGTTTTTCTTGCCCGACTCGTGCACAATTTGCTGGACAAAATCCACGTAACATTTGCCCGCTCGGGCTAGGGAAGTACCCACGCGGGTAATGGCTATTCCTTGCCGATTCTCGTCCCGTTTGTCCCGTGATGATCCTCGATTTTTGCACTTTGTCTTGGCACGTCCTTTGGCTCCAAAATGACTGAAAACAGGATGATAATGATGCTTAATGCTTGGGAAAATCAAATGAATGATGAAACTAACTATGAAAATAGATGAAAATACTAGAACAAAATAGATGTTATCAAACTCCCCTAGACTTGAACCTTTGCTCATCCTCGAGCAAGACTAGAAAGAGACCGGAGAGGAGTTAGACAACAACCGGAAACTAGCACAATTAACTCGAAAAGTCAGCCACCCTACAAAACAACGCGTCACACGAACATAGATCTAAGCGCACCGAATTTAGACCCCTATCTATCGAAAGCCACTAACCGTGCAATCCTACACATGTCATAAGTTCATTTCACTAACCCCTGGACAACATCCAAGCCCTAAACCCTAAACCCTAAACCCTAAACCCTAAACCCTGAACCCTGAACCCTGAACAACTACGGATTCGAGCCATAGCACAAGGTTTCATAAAACCGTACGATTCTCCCGATCTAAATCAAGCCGGTTTTACAGACATTTTGCGGCCTTGGGCATACCTTTCACTATACCGCATTCGTTCGAAACTATGACGGGGGCCCGCACAAGTGGTGGAGCATGTGGTTTATGCACAAACAGTTCAATATCATTCTTAACACGACTATTTTTCTTCTTTTTCGGTTCTCTTTTTCTTCTTCTCTTTTTTTTCTGTTTCCACACTTTTTTTTTTTGAAAAATTCGCACTCGGTTTCTAGGATGTCGGAGTTGAAGGCGACAGCCTTCTATTTAGACCTAGGTTTCCAATTGACACACTCATAAGGTCTGGTAACCTTAGCGGAGTGAAGAGGTTGCATTTTTGCTGATTTTTACTTTTTTTTTTCTTTTTGTTTTTTTTTTTCTTTTTGATTAACTAGTGTGAATACGCATCGACTCTTAGGACGTAGAAAAACCGCCTCGACCCACCACTTAGACCCGAACCATCAATATTGATGCACTCATGTCAATGTAGGGCTGAAAAAGTTAAAGAACTTAGTCTATTGACAGCAGAGTGTAAATGCGTGGAAATATAATGATCGAAACAAAACAAAGGATGAAAAGTACGCTCGGAGATATAAGTGCTTGGGATTGAAGCCTAAGGGGAGGAATACAACTATAGGCTATGGATTCATGCACGACCACTAACTAATCGATATCTAAAGGTATATTTCAGCAAACCTAGACTTTTGTTCCCGATTCGACAAAGTTGCACAAAGTGACTAAAGTTCGAAATTTTTCGTACTAGAATCCGTCCGTCTAATCCTAAAAAACAAAACAAAGAACTCAACATCTAAATCCTAATCACAATCATGACGTTTAGAGAATACCCCCCCCCAGACTTGAACGGAACACCGTCCCGGTGTTCAATACCTAAGAGAAGGACTAACTTGCAAAAACTCGGGGAAAAATACAATAAATAGGAATGTGTGCACCTAATGTGTGCTTGCTGTCCCGAGTTGATGCAGCTGGGCGTACGCGTCTTTCCTTGTGTTGTGGATGATTTCGAAGTGGAAAACCTGTAACAAAAGTCACACGATCCAAAGGAGACAGTACGATACATCGGGGTTGTTGGTAAGGAGAATGCTTGTGAAAAGAATAAGAGTCGAATTCTAAAAAAAACTAAAACAAAATAACTAAAGGATATGGGGCTCGGGTTGCCTCCCGAGAAGCGCTTGTTTAAGGTCACGAGCCTGACCACGATGTTACTCATCAGGTGGACGTCCTCAACGTCGTCGTGTGCATAGCGTCTCGCGTGCATAATGTGCTCGATAGGGCGTAGCATGCGGATCAGTTGAGTTCCTTGCATGATCAGTCATGTCTTTCCTAAGATTGGTCATGATGTTCTCTGTACTCCATGAAACCGGTTAAGCGTTCGTCGCTTGTTTCCTTCAGCGTCTCCAGAGATTTTTGGTGTGTGAGCCTTTGTGGTGAAGGCTTCATCTTCACCTTGGGTGTCTTTTCAATGCTCCAATTGTGTTCTAGACGTTTGGTGTAGCTTCTCGGCATCTCGGGGTCGTTTATGTACCGATTTGCACATTTAGCTCGGGTTGTGCAGAAGTCTCTGTCGGGGGATTCCTTCTTCTCTTTGTTGTCAAGCAGCTCGTTTGGTACCTTGTAAAATCCTTCTCCAACTGCAATGAGATTCATATCTAAGGAATCCGTATTCTGAAATTCCTCACAAACTTCCTCGGCTAAATTCTCAAAGATGCCATCGGGGAACACGAAATCGATAACGCACTGTTGCTCAAGTGTGTCCGTTAAGCTGAACTCTACTTCCATCTCGGGTTTCTTCATATGCTTATCAATGTCCGTAGCCCTATCCGCTCCCATGTTAGATTCATCTCTTTTTTCAAATATGTTGACGTCGTGGGAATGGCAATGGAGGTGGCCTCGGATCTGGTTTTACGTACTTTGGCTCCTTTTCCTCCTCAAGCTTCTCTTTAAGCTCGTTGACAACTGTTTCCGCTACTGTGATAGATGCTTCACCCCTTTCAGACATTGGAGTAGGCTGATCCACCGTCTTACAATCCCTTAGGCAAATTTCATTGACATGCTCACGAGGATCTGTTTCTAAACTTCCCGTTATAACCTCTTATGGTCGTGATGCCTCTTGTGCAGGTTCTGCAACTTGTGTTTCCAATTGTCTAAGAGTAGTTTGAAAACTCTCTAGCTGCTTCTTGGTGTTCTCTTGAATCCTCACCAGATTATCTTGACTTTGTTGTATTTCCGAAATCAAGTTATCTTGATTTTCGTAGGATTGGAGGAGACGAGTGAACATCGCGTTGAAATCGGGGGCTGTTTCAGATTGGTTTGGCTGTGACTAAGATGCACATGGCTGATAGTTCTGAGTTTGGGGCTGCATCCATGGCTGAAAGTTCCCCAATAGATGTTGTGCATTCAGCGTACCATTGGTGTTCCTATACGGGAAATTTGTGTGATCGCTCCATCTGTGATTGTATGTATTCCCGAAAGGCTGATTGCAACTCTCGTAGATCTCTTCTTCATACCCCCAAACTTCTTGTTCCCATGATTGCTCCGAGTGATGTGGATGGTATGAGTTAGACAGCATATGACGAAGTTTGGAAAGTTGATCTTTTACTCCAGCTATATCGGCATCCAAAGACTTGATGTTGTTCATGTTACCTCGCAAAATAAAGAACACAAAATTTGATTAAGCTCCGAGAGGTAAAAAAAATTTGGCTCAATAAGAAAGAAAAAACAAAAGCAAAAATACGAAAAACAGATAAAGACTCCGGAAAGGACTATATCTTAGATCAAAAGTATCCAAACTCTAAAGTCGTAATCAATTCCCCGACAACGGCGCCAAAAACTTGATGTGGTTAATCTCAAGTAATAATTTACCTAGACTAACGCTTCTGCAAGAATACGGATCGTATAGTACCAGGGTCGAACACAAGGAATTGATGCAACTCTAAAGCTAGTAAACTAATGAATAAGACGCGTGAAATAGATGAATGATGGGAATGCGAATGAAACTAAACTAAACTAATTAACGGGATAAACTCAATGACTAAATACCACAGGTGTCGAGAGATGCACGATGATGCAACGAAGTTTTAACAAGATCATGGTTATAGATATCAATTACGTGTTCGGGAAATTCAGGCTCTTTTCTAGGGAATGACTCTCCCGATGCCTAAACCCACTATCTAGCATGCGTATACCAATCTCCCAATTGTGTATCTCACCTACTAGACGCATTAAGACCGCTAACGCTCCGGCTTCCTCGCTCCGTCCTTCGCCCTTGTGTGTGCGTTCGGCTCTCCTTCTCTCTCCCTCTGTGTGCTTTCTTTTCTCTCTAGTTCCCCCCTTCATTCGTCCCTCCAGCTCTCCTTTTTAGTTCCTTGTAGCAGCCACCTCCCTTTGTTGCCTTTTCTTGAGTTTTCCAAATCTTGATTAAGTTGGCCACGTTTCCATTACTTTTCTAGCGAAATATGTCTTCTTCCTCTTCTGTAAAGTCATTTTCCTTATTGTATAAGTCCCCCATGAACTCCCACTTGTTTTAAGTCAAATTAACTTATTTGGAGTTGCAGGTGACGGGTGCGACCCGCTCGGGCAAGGTAAGTGACCCGCTCGGGTACGACGCAGAAGATCGCACAAAAACACGATGAAAAAAGGCAGCCCCCTCGGGCTGAGATGTTGCCCGCTCGGGCTGGCTTGCTGCCCGCTCGGGCATGGCTTGCTGCCCGCTTGGGCTGAGGCCCCGATTGTAGTTTTTCTTGCCCGACTCGTGCACAATTTGCTGGACAAAATCGCCGTAATATTTGCCCGCTCGGGCTAGGGAAGTACCCACGCGGGTAATGGCTATTCCTTGCCGATTCTCGTCCCGTTTGTCCCGTGATGATCCTCGATGTTTGCACTTTGTCTTGGCACGTCGTTTAGCTCCAAAACGACTGAAAACAGGATGATAATGATGCTTAATGCTTGGTAAAATCAAATGAATGATGAAACTAACTATGAAAATAGATAAAAATACTAGAACAAAATAGACGTTATCATCTATGCAGGGAATGCTTACGGAGGACAACCGCAAACCCTCCATCAAGATAAAAAGAGGCTAAACCCGAATTCAAAAGAGGTAATGAAAAAAGAGACCCTAGAACTTTTTGATACAAATATCATTTATCCTACCTCGAGCAGCAAATGGGTGAAACCCGTGCATATCTTGCCAAATAAAGAAGTAACAATGGTAGTGCGCAATGCGAACGACGATCGTGCTAAGAGATGGCACGATAAGAAGATCCTACATCATGATTTTCAACCAGGTGACTTAGTTCTACTTTTCAATTCTTGTCTTAAACTTTGTCCGGACAAACTAGAGTCTCGTTGGTTCTTTCCTTTTCAGGTACGAGAGGTATTTCCGCATGGAGTAGTAGAACTTTGGAGAGAGACGTGCGAAACGTTCAAAGCTAATGGGCAATGCCTAAAGCTCTATCAAGCCGTTCAACCAATCAAAAGTGTAAAACACCATTTCCCTATTCGATCAACCCATCACGAGCACATGAGGCATGGAGACGTCAAGCTTAACGACGTTAAACAAGCGCTTTCTGGGAGGTAACCCAACACTTTTTTTCCTTTTTTCGTAGTTGTTTATTTTTGGACTTGGTTCATTTAAAACATACAAAAATAGAAAAAGGGCCTGCAAACGTGACTTCACCTTTCTTACCCTCCATCGGAGATTCACGTTGAGGACGTCGTTCTATTCAAGTGTGGCGGGAGCAACTCATGTTTGTCAGGTGATTTCATTTCATTTTCTTTTGTTTTTCTCTTTTATTTCATAGTTGTTAGTTTAGTTTTAGTTTGTTTTTTGTTTTTATGAGTCAGAATTGTCTCAGGCACGTATTGAGATGAACCCTGAACCTAGGATACTTAAAAAGCTGACCTTTTCTGTGATATCTTGCATGTTAGAGTTTATTAGTCGGTTGAAATGCGAATAGGCCGTAAGTCTTTGGGAATCCTAGTGTTGCTTGTGGGAGGTTTAGACAAGGCTGCTAGGTTAGTTTCTTGTTCATTCTCTCTATCTAAATGATTATACTTCATGTAGACGATGCTTTATTTCTTTTTCACGAGGATAATTCGATCATATGAAATGAACTTGTTTTGTAGAATAAGAGCGCACACCAACACTCCGTTTTGTTAATTTATTCTTTGTCTGAGTGTTAAATCGTCTAATATTTACGAAGGTCAAGTGTATGCATGTGTTAGGGATTAGGAGAAGGGCCAAGAGAATTCTAGTCCTAAATGATCAGACTTAGAACAACTAAGACTGGGTCACGAAAGTAGAGTAGTGACGGTTGAGGGTTAATTGGATGAATCATAGATCGTATGGGTTTAGTTTGAGGTATCAACCACACAAGTAGGGGATAACTCGATTAGATCATGTGCCTTGGATATGTGAATTGTGAACGCATAATTAGATAGTTTGATTGTTGGTATCCTAGAACGTTTGTCTCATTGTCAAGAACTCATTAGTTTACTGCATTTTTATTATTTCATCTCATAACCAATATTTCATCGTAGCAAGTTTGATTCTAGTTTGAGCTTAGTTCGTGTTGCATAGTCCACATGGGATCGATATCTAGAGTACTATACACGTGTCGTGCACTTGCGATTAGCTTAGGTTAATTTATTTAACTTGGAACGCATCAGTTGGCATCCGTTGATAATTCTTATTATATTATAAAAGGTGTTTCAATGACGTGTCATTGATATTTTTTAAAATATTATCAAGAAAATTTCAACGAATCATTAGTTGATAGTGTTATTGTATACCATCAAATTTAAATGGTTATGGAGTTAAAATAGTTCAATGGATATTGATGAATACACCGTTGATATATATATATATATATATACATATATATTGAACGATCGACCATGATATCAATGGTATATTTTTGTTGAAGTAGTGTTGATAATTACCAATGGATAATAGTATTTGAACCATCATTGTAACAGATTTTTATTTTTATTGGTTCAATAACGGACCAAAACCCATTGATATCCATTGAAAACTATCAAATTTACTGAAATAATGTTTTTTATACGGATACATGCGTCAAAAAACAATGTTTTTTGTACGAAAGTTGGAACATCCATTTTACTCAATTTTGTAAGATACGATGAAGAACTTTATTCCCACAATAAGGTTAACTAGAGCAATTTTTTTGTTTATTTTTGTGTATATGTGGGTGACATATTATTAATAGGAAATGACGTACCATCATTTAAAAAAACTAAAGATTCATTGTCCAAATAATTCTCTATGTATAACTTGTGAGGAATAACTTATATATTCTGTGAACAACGATCTATAGAGATAGACCGAGAAGGTTGTTTGGACTCTTATAGTTTATGAACATGGATACAATTATAGAAATGTATAACATGGAAAATTTTCAAAAGACATTATCTAACAACAGGCATAGAAAATTACTCTCTTTAGGGAGGTTTGTCTAAAAACCCAATAAGATAGATAACATATGAGTAGAATTTTTTATGCTAGAAGTTGAAAGCCATCTTGTTTACCATGACATGTACACGATTTGATGTAGTCTTAACATTAAATTTCGCTAGTCGGTATCAGACATTTCCTGGTAAAGAACATTGAAAATTGTTAAAGACCATTATTAAGTACTTGAGATGGAGTAAAGACCAATTCTTCATCTATGGATAATGTAACTTGGAGTTAGAAAGTTCACTTATACTAGTTTTGCACCATACAAGGATAACTTTAAATTCACGTTAAACTATATATTTTGCTTAAACGTTGGATCAATGAGTTGTTGAAAAAGTTGAAAAAAGAACTACTATAGTGGATTTGGTAACTTGAACGAAATATATAATTCCATGTGAGACAACTAGGTATGTGATGAAAATGAGAAATTTCATAAGTGAAATTGGTATGGTACCTTTAATTAATTAACTCGTTCCTTTATTTTGTCATAATAGTGGAGCAATAGCTCACGCGAACGAACCAGGATCTCATAAAAGATCCAAGCATATTCTAATGGGGAAGGCACACTGAACACTAAGCAAATCTCACGATTATGGGTCTCTGAATAGGTTATAGTAGTTCGCAGGCAGTTGGTGAGGTGCATTTTCGTTGGCTGGTGAGGTGGCTCTGGGTGAGGTTAATTTAGGTTCGATGGTTCGCTGGCAGTTGGTGAGGTGCATTTTCGTTGGCTGGTGAGGTGGCTCTGGGTGAGGTGCACTTAACATCTAAATTGAAACATCATTGAGCGTTAAATTCAAAAAGTAAATAGAGGAAAATACAACAAAGTCGCTCATAAATATGTTTATTTCCAATGAATTTGACAATTACAAGTTAAATAATAAATTGAAAGGCCTGCTGAATATTAGTTTGACAAGTACAAGTTGAATAATGGATATTGTTCAATTGTTGAAATTATACAGTATTAAATCTCACTCTCGCCAAGAGGTCAAGATATAGTCTCCCTCACTTAGAAGGATCGAAAATATTGTTTCCTTTTCTTCTTTAAGAAATATGATACATTAGTTAATATATGATTTTCTTCTTATATATTTACATTTATATATTATTCTTTTAGCATTATGATTCCATATTATAAAAAGGAAATTTCTTCCTTTATGTATGACCAAATCGGCAAAGTGAACTTTATTCCAAGAAGCTCAATTCGAGTCTAATTATATTTTATTCTTCACATGTATTTTTAGCTATTCTTCATCTCTCTCGATTTATTCTATTCAATTTTTAAGTACTCTTAAGTTTCTTTATATAGAACTAGAATATGATCATGCAATTATTTAACACTTTTATCAATAAAATGACACTTGTTTATCATATGATGATAATGATACATATTGATATGGTTAGTCCGTGACTAATTTTAGAAACTTATCATAATAATAAAGATCATGATAAAAAAAATACAAATATTAGAAAATATTAATGAAATATGTTATCGATCATATGATCACTAATTACATGTTGGTAATTGGTAATCGAGATAGATCAATATATATATATATATGATGGTTTCTAAAGTTTAATATATTTTTATTACTAAATCATATGTATGGATGATGTTAGAATTTTCCTCGACTTTAGATCAAAACAGGAACATATAAGTTATTTGTCATTATTTGATTATGAGCCCTAGTGTTTTAAAGTACTACTTGGTAAGGAGTTCGAGTTTTATTTTGTCATGATCATAGTGAATATGTAAGTCTTTATTCAAAATAGTAGAATGATGAAAGAAATAGTTTCTTGCAATCTTTTGCTAGTAAGTTATAATTGACATGAAATATAGTTAGATTATCTATCACTGTTTGACAGTCAAACTATACATTAGGATTATTCAAAATTAAAACCAATATAAGGAGTGTTGTTAAATACCAACTACCAATTTAGTGACGAGCTTGACTAGTCACACACTTCAATCATTGCTAAAGATTATTTAAAAATCTACATATGATTTATTCACATTGATGCATGTATAAAAATAAATATACTAAAATCATTATAAAACATAGTGTCACTTGAACAAGTAGAAGATTTTTAAAAATAATATACCCTAATTGCAATAATCTTATAATATTGGCTAAATATGTAAATAGTTCATATGAGTAATCATATGGGTTTAATATCGAATAGTTAATGTGATTACTTGTACATAATTAATATGACTAATGACATGATATTATTACATTAATTAATACATAATAAAACTTTTAAATTTTTCAACGATTATAAATAGAAACGTTTTTAATTAAATTCAATAACAAAACTAATAAACTAAGTCACATAGAAAAATGTTTTCTTAGAGAGAAAAACTAAAGAGAAAAATGGTTGACAATGAAGACGGTCTCCATATGGATATTCATAGAAGCTTCACATCATTAGATCTCACACCATACTTTCGAAAAATCCCATTGAGTTATGTAAAAATCGATCTACCATTTTTTACTGTAAATAAATTTCAAAAATTACATTAAACAAATTAGACCTTTATTGGTTTGTTAAAATATTGATTTCCTTCATGATTAACACCCCTAAAAATTGATCAAATTTTAAAATCTTGAGGGGTAATTTTCATTCACATAACTCGAATCACATACAAGGTAGAGATATGGTTAGAATGTATGCAATTCTCTCCAATATCAGAAGAAAACTAGTCTTTTGGCTATTACTAAATGAAAAAATACTATTTAGCCGAGAATTAATATGTTTTTGTTGAAGGCATGACACATGTATAAAACCTAAGGATTGAAGAATGTTTTAATGTTCTTTTCTTGGTGTGTGTATGTTCTAGTTGAGCAAATTATTTGTTTTGCATTGTATCAAACGTGGTGAATAAGATCCAGACATTTTTCGAGACAAATGATCGAACAAAATCTCTAATTTGAACTTGTAAACCTTGTTTGTCACTTTTCTTAACATTGTGCTTCTTTTTTTTTCATTCAATACTTTGGTTACTTGATCCCGGAAGAAATCTTTCGGTTAGGCTGTGCAAGTCCTTTCACTCCTAATCAAATACAAATGAATACTAGGCTCACACAATCAACAAAAACGATGATTGTTCATGCTCTTTAAAGAATTCGGATGAGCAAGGAACATATGTTGAATGATGCAACAAATATTGTACGAAATCGATAATTGATAAGTAGAAAAAGAAACTTGGAATCACTAAAAAAGATCTAATGCTAATTCTAAGAAAAACTAAAAGATAAAGCCTTTCATATTAAAAATCAAGTTATGTTCTACAAAATACAAAATGAAAAAAATAAGTAGAAAAATAAAATCTAGAACTAAACAAAAACAACTAGTAAACTATAAAGTTTGACAAAATAGCATGACACAAACTAGATTGGTTTGTGGGGTTTCCATAATTGTACACTTTTTCATTTGATTGTGGCTTTTCTTGTATTAAAATTTATACAGAATTTTAGGTCATTTAATTTATCGATTGATAATAATTATCCATCGTTTTAGATTTGAATTAATTGCACCGTTTCGAGTTCTCGTCTTTGTTTTGACCTGTCTTTTCCCTCTTGCACGAAATGTTGAATATTTTCGATTATACATGCTTGAAGTTGCTTCAACCAAAGTGCCATGATTGATACCATCAATGTTACATTGTATATTGACCGTTAAAAAGATTAACATCGTTAACTGTCGTTCTGATACCATCATTGTTTGATTTTAGAGCTACAATTAATCAAATATTATTTGGACTCAAAGTTTACGTAATGAAATTTTCAAAACGTTGAGATATAAGATTTAATTAAATAAATTATATATATAAAAGGAAGATGTTTTTCTCTCTTCTCCTTGAACCACCTAAGCATCCACATCATCAAGTTGGTTTTTTACATAAAAAAATATTAATTGTTTACATTAATTTTACATTTATGTTACATTTTTAATTTTTAGTGTAGAAAGTCTCAAATTCTGGATCTTCCGCTGCACGGATTTCCTGGGAAACGAAGTCATAACGTAGGTTCTTCCGCTTCACGCGGATGTAAAGTGTATATATATATATATATATATATATGTATATAAAAGAATTTAATTAATGCTTTAGTTATTATTTTGAAAAATGATACATTTTCTTTGCACTCACGTCATCAACTTTTTTGTTTTCTTTCATTCGTTTTATTTCTTTTTTCTTTTATAAAAGAAATATATGGAAATCTATTTGTGGTTATGCCGAAGAAATAAAAAACTTATATAATAAATTATATATGAAAAACAATAATCCTAATTTTTTTGTATGATTTAAAGAAATATTTCATATGTATATGTGTGAGTAATATATATATATATATATATTATTTACACACACATATATATATATTTGACTATCTCATGTTCATATATCGAACTCAATTACATCAAATAATATTATTTATGCAAAGAACTCATAAAAATAAATTGAAATTTACAAAGGGACAAAATATTATATTTTAAACACCATGCATATATAATTGACATATCATTATTTAAAAAATATATTATAAAATTTATCATTAATCAGTGGTCAAATGATTAATTTACCCATTAATATTAAGTGATAGGTAAAGCTTTCAAAATAAAATATGAAAATTGTTTGCACTGTAAAAATAATCATAGTTTTCTTAAAACGTTATAGATTCATGTTGTTAATTTTTTATTCTAAACATTTAGTATTATTATATTAATATATATTAAAACTTTTATTTGTTTTTTAATTGTTTACATTATTAACTTTTAAAAAATGTTGCCTTATCTTTATATCATGTCATCAACTTTTTTGTTTTTATTGGTTTTATTTCTTTTTTTCAACATGTGTAAATACCGATGAAATAAAAATAAGACTTATATACATTATATATGAAGACAGATCATTGTAAAAGTTCTTTGTATGTTTTAAAACAATATTTTATATGTAAATATGTAAATAATACATATATATAAAAGAATTTAATTACTGCTTCAGTTATTATTTTGAAAAATGATACATTTTATTTGCACCACGTCATCAACTTTTTTTGTTTTCTTTCATTCGTTTTATTTCTTTTTTCTTTTTAAAAATAAAATATAAGTAAATCTATTTGTGTTAATACCGAAGAAATAAAAAAATTTATATAATAAATTATATATGAAAAACAATAATCCTAATTTATTTGTATGATTTAAAGAAATATTTCATATGTATATATGTAAATAATATATATATATATATTACTTACACACACATATATATATATATTTGACTATCTCATGTTGATATATCGAACTCAATTACATCAAATAATATTATTTATGCAAAGAACTCATAAAAATAAATTGAAATTTACAAAAGAAAAGAATATTACATTTTAAACACCATGCACATATAATTGACATATGTTATATCATTATTTAAAAAATATATTATAAAATTTATCATTAATTAGTGGTCAAATGATTAATTTATCCATTAACGTTAAGTAATAAGTAAAGCTTTCAGAATAAAATCTGAAAATTTTTTACACTTTAAAAGTAATCATAGTTTTCTTAAAACGTTATATATTCATGTTGTTAATTTTTTATTCTAAACATTTAGTATTATTATATTAATATATATTAGAACTTTTATTTGTTTTTTAATTGTTCACATTGCTAATTTTTTTATCTTTGTTCAATTTGTCATCTCACATAACATATTAAAATGAAAAATTTTGAATATAAATATTTGTTAATAGGAAAATAATATATTTATTTAAATCAATTTATGCACTGCGCGGGTTCCAAATCCTCTTCAATGTTTATTGATGTGTTTTTGTGATGTTAATATGATAATCTATATGGTTATGTTCAAACTTTTGAAAGCAATTAAATATAAAAAAACTGGAAAACAATCATTGAAAAGTTATTTATCGATGTCTATTATGTTTAGACGAAGAATATTGGTAAGGAATAAGGGGTTTGAATGAAATTGTTATGATCAAGATTATCGTGTTGAATTTCATCCCATAATATATATTATGAAAAGTATTTATATATTTTCTAATAGTAAATAATATTATATCTTATGATATAATATATAATATTATATATTACAATATAAACTAAAAACAATTATATATTAACATTATTCTTTTTAATTCATCAATCAATAACTATTAAAATTGTTAATTTATTTTAATTTTCAATTCATTTTCACATCAATATTTTTTTAACTTCATTAATGTTTTTTTATGCACCATAATATATATATTGAAATAAAAATTTTGAATAATAAAATAATTATATATATCAGCCTTATAGGGCCGGTTATAATCTAGTGATTTGAAAAATCTGATTGATGGAGGAAGAGGGTTTTCATACGATTTTTGTTAAAAGACTAATGGTACTTACGCGTTATCATGGAGGCCCAATCGCAGAAATTAAGATGACCAACGTTTTCATTGCACTAAAAAGCCCACTAAACAATTTCTTTGCTTTTTTTTTCTGAGTGAATTTTATTCTTTTTCCATTTTCTACTTTCTCATAATTACTTTAAGGGCTTCTGAATTTGGATTTTATGCTATATTTTTGAAAAAATATTTTCTTTTACAAGTAAAAAGAAATTCGATCGATGAGATAAATTCGTATATATCATTAGAATTGACTCACACTAACGTTCGATTTTTTGCACTTCGAAAAAGAGATTTTTTAGGTACACTTAAATTATTGCTCTTTTACATGCATAAGGACCACAATCCATTAATCGTCAGACAAGATATTTATTCTTAACTGTTACTCTCATGCATATGGTCTGCTTGCCACTAACTATACATGAAATGAAATGATAAATTTCAGTATTTGGTAAAAATTGTAAGGAAAACGTCTATAATAATTCAGTAACATATTTCCAATTAAAATATATGTAATAAATTATTATATATATATATATATATATTTCATAATAGACTTATCTAGTGAAGGGTTTAGGGTTTAAAATTTAGTATATAAGAACTTTTGAAATTATTTTAAATTAATCAATTTATTGATATTTATGTCCTCGATAAATTAGAGTGTAATTTCAAAAATTAATATATAATTTTAAAAAATATTAATTAATATATTAATGTGAAATAATAGATAAATTCATTCATATAAAAATATAAAAAATAGTTCAATTTTTTATATTAATTCAAAAATTATTATGACGTATGAAGATTAAACACAAGGCTGCCATCCATTGGGTCCATAGTATACATAATTTTCTTCCCATGCATTAACTCTTTTATATGTATTAACTTTTTTTATAAAATTAATTTTATTTATTAATGTTTTATATATAATTATTTTTATATCTTAATGTTTATATATATGTCAAATATTAATCATTAGATTACATTGAGCTTCGCACAGAAATATTTGCTATGAAAGTATATGAAAATGAATACCAAATGTACAAATATTTACATTTATCATTGAATATTACATTGGTTTAAAATGATTGTAGTGTCATGCTTTATTTAATACAACATTCAGTGTTTTAGAAGCATATTTGCCTTAATGAACAAAAAATATAATTTTTATACCCTTTTACTTGTCACTCTTGATACATCTACATATATCTTAAAGTGATTGGTTATTGGGTAAGGCATATAAAAACCAAATTTACTTGAACATATATCTTAAAGTGATTGGTTATTGGGTAAGGCATATAAAAACCAAATTTACTTGAACTTTGTTCTTGACTTTTATTTATAGTAATTGCAAAACACGTCACTATTGAATTATTTTGTTTAAATTGAAAGGGCAATGTAATATTATTCAATATATATGGTAATCTTGGAACAAAAACTTTAGGCATTTGTACATGTTGCTTTTCTTTCGAGTTGTATAAGTTTTAGTCGAGTGCCATTATATAGTCTAAGACTCTAATCAATGTTTCTTAATTACACTATTGATATTTAGTTCAACTTAAATTAGTTTGAACCAAGGGATACTTTTAATTGTAGTTAATGGTTTGGTATTTCAAAATATTTAATTGCATTTAAAATTATGTATTGTTTGATTAATTTTCCCCGTTAGTATGTAGTCTAAATCACATAGAGTATATGAAATTACATATTCTTACGCATTTATGGGCATAATTTGAAGTAGTTTATCATTAATTTCGTCAACTATTCCGTTCATAGGATATAATATTATGTTCTTTGAAATGTGTCATCTCATAGAATTGATTATTCAAATCTTTTATTCGTGATTTGTAATGGCTTGAATAGGAGATATACCTTCAATGATAGAAAATTTTGCGTAATATCAATTAATCATTGTTCGTCATTTGGTTCTGATAGTTCATCATTACCAAATTTAAACATTGCATCTGAAAATTCATTTATTTCGCTAATAGTTTGTTTTTTTTTTGTCTAATAACATATTTCAAGTCAGCCTTAAGACATGACAATAATTTTATATTCAATGAATTTATAGATTTCAAAGAGACGACCAAACATGTTGTGGTGATGCCAAATACTCTGATGTTAAGAAAACCACAAACAAATGTCATACGTAGATATGATGGATATGCCCAAGTATTTGTTTTCTTGATAGCTATAAGTGAAAGGGACATAAATGTAATTTTGGTATATTTTGCTCTATTAGGGTTTTTATACCTTTTGTATATTATTATATAACTGATGTAATTATTCATTCAATCAAGATATACGAAAACCTTTCCACATGGTATCAGAGCCTTACGTCTAACGACAACTAAATTCTCGGTCGGCCTCTCCTCCCCCTCCCCCCTCAAACCGCCGCTGCCGCCTCCTCTCCTCCTCTGCGGTCGCCGACCCTCTTCTCATCTCCCTGGTATCAACTCTCCTCCGGCAGCTAACCTTCTTTTTCCCCCTGCCGTCGAAACACCATTCATACCTCTGGCCGTCGTCCTCCACCCACATCCCGGCTCAACCATCCCACCCTCGTCCCAAAGCCGCGGCCAGTTGTTATTGGATTTCGGTCGCCTCCCTCCTAGCATCGGAACCTCGATCTACCCCTAGATCTCACCTTAGATCCAAAACCCACGTTCAGCTGTTGCCAACGTCCAAACTTCAGCCGTACCCGACCGGGCGCTCATATACTACCCGATCGGGCACTTCCAATAACTACCCGAATAACTCACGTTTTGCCCTACCCGACCGGGCACTCATATACTACCCGATCGTGCACCTCCCTACCGCTTCCAAATCTCACGCCAACTATGGCTACCTCCTCCGCTGCTGATGCAACTCCGGCTTTCAACGTCAATGATCCTCATGCAACACTCCTCACCGTCAACATGACAAACGTGACGAAGCTCACCTCCTCCAACTATATGATCTGGAGTATTCAGATCCGTGCACTCCTTGAAGGTCATCGGTTGGAGTGTTTTCTCCAAACTGATTCACTTGTTCCCGATGCCACTATCGCTGTTAATGGCATCTCAACCCCGAATCCAGCATTTGCGCC
>CM071866.1:25925873-25943052 GCA_036759665.1 Gynandropsis gynandra | reverse complement strand
AGAACTCGGTATTTCTTCATCACAACCTCCTGTCATTTATTGTGACAACATTGGTGCAACATATTTGAGCGCAAATCCCGTCTTCCATTCTCGCATGAAGCATCTAGCTTTGGATTACTTCTTTGTTCGTCAACAAGTGCAAGGCGGTATCCTTCGAGTTTCTCACGTCAACTCCAAGGATCAACTAGCGGATTTACTCACTAAACCGCTCGCTCGTCAGCCATTTCTTACATTGTGTCACAAGATCGGCATCACCGGAGGTGCTCCGTCTTGAGGGGGCATATAAGTGAAAGGGACATAAATGTAATTTTGGTCTATTTTGCTCTATCAGGGTTTTTATACCTTTTGTATATTATTATATAACTGATGTAATTATTCATTCAATCAAGATATACGAAAACCTTTCCACAATAGCGTCATTGTACTCTTTGTCATCATTTAATAGTTCTAAAGCATGACATGCATCTTTAAATGTTGCATACATAATTGCATTTATTGTTTTCAAAAGAATTGGCCCTTTCATTTTTTAAGCAACATTCGTAAATAATATGCTTCACCGACAGTAAGTAAAATATGATGTAATCTACCAAGTATAAAACGATATTTTTACATTCCATTTTTTCCTTTTTTGCAACACGTAAATATTTTAAGAATATTAGTATACATTAAATCTTTAGTTACCAGATACAATGACTTGTACTTAATCTAAACGGTATAAAAATTTTGCAACTTGCACTTGGTTTAGAATATATACCAGAAAACAACTCATGCTTTTCAAATATTTTTTTTGTAAATTAATTTTAATCGTTCAATTAGAATAATTTTGAAATTGATTTTGAATTTGTATATCTTCTAGCTAGATTCACAATCTGAGATATATATAAGTTCGGAGCTTGCTTTCATGACAACGAGGCGAGGCTCGAGATCACCGACAGCGATCGCCACCTTAAAAAATCGGAGGACTGGTCGGGCCGACATTCACAATCAGACCGATTCTGTATTCCTACAATGAAAAAGATCGACAAACATTAATTACAATGATTATGAGCCAAAAAAAGGAAAATCAAGCTTTAAGCCTTGATATTTATATTACATAGTTGCTATAGTATCCCAATTTAAGTTACTTTTAAAAGTGTAACAATTTATCAAGAACAAAAGGACGTCTCAATCAAAAATTGTTATCACATTAGGTGGCAAATCTGTTAATCATATTTGTTACGTTCGACAACATCACTAATTGATGATGTTATCTTTGCCTAGGCGATTGGGGTGGGATTTGGCTGTCAACATCCTCTATACGACATTTTTAGAGAGTGGCTCGAAGAAACGCTTTCGAAGTCATAACTTATAAAACTCTGATTCGGTAAAAGGACGACTGCTATGGAAATAGATTTTTTTAAAAAATATATTCATAAGTACAATAGCAATTATTCTACTAATATCATTTACTTAAATTTATGTTCTATTTGACAAATATTAAACTAGCCTACCAAAGCAGAAGACACATTAGATGTACATTGCAACAAAAATGCCTTAACATGTACTATAATTTCGGTTATGCTTTCGATCGTAACACACGTGATGGTATGAACAAAAAAAAAATATAGATTGATGCATTATACGGAATACCTACAAAATTAAGCCAAATATGTTGTCACACTGATACAACCATTTTTAGATACAGTCAAACATGTATCAAGCAATGGAATTGATTTCGGTGCATCAAGCAATTCACTTGGTAGATTGATAAAATTGAAATAAAATTTGAATACGAATAAACAATAAAAAACAACATTTAGTAAGAGAAATTAATTTTTTTTAATTTATGATTTAAACTTAATGTTCAACAAAACATATTTTTCTTAACCATAGAAGGTAGAGTCTAAGCTAAGTAAATTTTACTTGAATATTGTATGTTTGAATGCTTCATTGCATCAAAATAAATAAATATATAGTTTAATATGAATAATAGAAATATAGTAATACAATTATTCCAAATAACATACCATGTCATTATAAATCACACATATTTGTTGGTTAAAATAGTTTACCATCCCAAGTACAGATTTTGAAGATCTGTAATATATCGACTAAATGATCCCTCTAATGATTACGAACAACATTATAAACATTATGTGGATAGTCCCAAAATGTGCAATCTAAAATTAAATGATTTAACAGAAAAATTATATAATCTAGATAATTAACCTTGTTACCTATCATCACGAAGTTGGAAGTTGGAGTGAAAGTCGAATAACATTTCTATTAATAGTATTCGCATTTTCTAAGTCACCGATTGCAAAAACTTCACCAGTGTAATTTGCAACAACAAACCCAAATAGTAATAATACTATTTCAAAATATGCCAGTGAAGATAAACTAAATAATAAGACTTGGCTACCATAATGTTTACATCAAAAAGACCAACATATATGTGGTGCGTGTAATCTAGGCATGATCAATTTTTTATCGAGTTTTACATTTATAATCTAGACTAGATATTTTACAATGATACAGACCGGATAGTATCAGGGTCAAACACAAGGACTAAATGTACTTTAATATAATCGTTCACGAAATTACTGTCATGAAAATCTATAGATGTGTGTGTATGAATAGATAATTTAATCTAAACTACTATCTATATACGAGTTGGGATGATGCTCTTAGAATCAAATATTGTTATTACATATGCAAAATAACTAAGGATTTTAGAATTAATTTTCTTATTCGTTCGGGGAACTCATCATCTTAAGTGGATCTACATGATCTCGCAGTCCAAATCCAGATCGACATACTCTTGTAATGCAAGCCCTATTCGAGTGTATAGACTATTGACGTCTATGTCTAACAACATATACATCGAACGTAATTAATGAATCTACCTACTCTCATAGTGTAGACTCCTATCGAATATTTAGACCACCCCATGTATTAACACACGATGATCTCGTTTCTAGACATATTAATCAGTTGTCAAATGATTTTTCATGCCTATCTATTGCATTAGATCCAGCCTAATCCAATGTCTCCATCTGAACCAAACCAACCGACACTAAATTTACGGGATACTTCATAAGTTGAAAGAATAAAACATGAATTAAGCCATTGAATTAAAAAACAACACTCTGTTTTAAGATCGTAAGATTCATATACACATTGCTCTAATCTACAACAATATCAAACCTATAGATCTACACATTGAACTAAATTACAATAAAAGCGGGAATGAAAAAGAGTTAGGAATGCTCAATCGATCTATCTTGATTTGTTCAAGCCATGATCTCACCTTCATTCTGTCGTCTAGCTCTTGATATGATCTGAATAAAGTCTTCACTCCTTTGGTACGATCCTAAGTGTTTCTCACTTTTTGTAATTCTAGAATTCTTTTCCTCATCCAAATTTGTCATCCACCTCTTATCTTTCTCAGAACAGTTATCCTCCTTTAATAGAGAAGCATCCCTCATTCTTAAACAATTCAAAATTTGAATTTCTAAGTGAATTCGTTAAACCACTCACTTGGGTTTGAACATTTAGTTTTTTCGCACTTCTCTCGTAGAAATAGGAACTGTTTTGACTGATTCAGATGGGTTTCTCAGTCGAGCGAATCCCCTAGACCAAAAAGACACATCTTGATGGACAACGTTTGGTAGAGCAAAGGATCGCTCGGGTCGAGCGAATCCTCTGAACCAAAAGGACACCTCTCGATGCACGAACGCTTGGTCGAGTAGTCACCCATTCAGATCGAGCGAATCCACTAGATGGATTTTTAGGTTCTGTAGCGACCGAGTGAATGACCATTCTATCTGAGCGAATTCTCTAGAATATTTTGAGAATGGACTTTAGTACGTTTGGGTCAAGCGTTTTCGCTGCACTTGTCTCGAATGCCCGTTCTCGTATCGAAAGTTATCATGTTTTTCCTAATTGTGATCCTTAGCCCTTATTACCTATAAGATCACAAAATGATCCAAAAAAGGTGTAATAAGAATTACAATATGCAACATGATAAAGAAATGTTTGACTAATCATAGAGTGAAAAAAATATGATCAATTGGGTTATTTCTCGCACAAGTGGACTATTTTCGTCGAACTAAAACTTATATTGAATCGAGAAGCCACAACACGATGTTCTCCATAGCTTTAGAGCACATTGGAATGGACTATAATGCATCATGTACCTCCAAGAATATGATGCCTATGGTGTGACCAATGAGGAGGACTGATAATAGCTTACAACTGATTAGCATTAAATATAGAGTTGTAAGTGTGAAAAAATACTATTTCATTAACCAATCACAAATAACTAACATCATTATTCTATGCAAATAATATAAATGCTAGTTTAGTAAGCACACTAACATAACATTAAGTATGATGAACATGTGTGCTTCCAAATCTACTAACGAAATGAAGAGACAAATATACGTAGAATAAATAATACACTTACCCACTCATCCCAGAGCACCATTTCCCAAGTATAATTTGCATAAGGTGTTGTACTAGAACTGACCACAAACGTACAATACGAGATATTATATTAGAGAACAAGGTAAATATCATTCCGATAATAAAAACGATGAAACATCTGTTGTAAAATCTAAAACTAAAGACTGTAGTATGGAGCAGATTGTTAAAACTAATTATGCCCTAGATCCAATTGGAGGATAATACAAAGGTCATTGAACAATTAACTATAAGTTAGTTAATCGTATATTGTCTCTAAAATTATTGCATATATATATATATATATCATATTTGTTTGGGGTGCTAATGCCTAATCGAGCCCAACCATTATGGTCTGGGTTATTTTTAGATTCGTATAGTCCAATATATATTTTATATGGGCTATAATTTTTCAAACTTCTGTTGTAAAAACTAAATTTTTTTATATAATTATATAAATAAATATCTAAAAATTTCTAAATAATCTAAATAAATTGTTAAAAATCAAAACAAATATTTAAATTCTTTGAAACTTTGAAATAAAAATAATTCATAAAAACATAGATAAACCAAATAAAAATCTAAAATTTCAAATAAATGAAACATTTAACGAAATATTTTAAAAGTTGATACTTCAAATATAATTTTCATTATAATTATATGTTATTAATATAACTATACTTTGAATTTTACAAAAATATTATAATTATATGTTATTAATATTATGCATATAAATTATATATATAATAAATATATAATTTTAATCTCGTTCGCGGGTAGACCCATAGCCCATATGGATCGACTAAAATATGACTCAATCCATAAGTCCATTTTATATATAAATTAAAAAACTCAACTCAGTACGTACTTATGTGAGTTGGGTCAGGACTAACCGCGGGTTGACGACCCACTTAACACCCCTAATATTTGTCACTATTTATATAATGGTCATAATGTTTTCAAAAACCGATTCTAGAGAGTGAGAGTAGAGAAAGAATTCTCACAAAGTTTCGATCACGTCAATGGTTGATGGTGAAGTCAATTTCAATGTGGACGTCACGTGGAACTGTCGTATATCGATACTACATCTTCTCCGTTCGAAGCATCCCTAAAAATTAATGGATCTAACTCTTGGTTGTGGTTTTGGAACCAACTGTGAAATCGAAATCTAAAAACGAACTAAATCTATGTTTGAGTTGTAAATAAAAGTGCTTTCGTTGTCTAATCTATAACCTTACATAAATAATACTTGAGAAGAAATAAAAATAAAGCATAATACTTGAGAAGAAATATGTGTCTATTCCTAATATATATTAACGTTTTACTACAATTTTGTGTAAGTTTCTAACTTTCTAAAAATTAATTAATAATACAAATCTTTTTGTCATAAAGCTTCCCACATGTATAATCTAGTGATTTATATGTAATATAGTAGATATTTTATAATTTGTCAATAAGAAATTTTTAAAATGCTCTCTCCAACGATGACTCTTATTGATTTATTTTGAATCCTATCTTATTTTAGAATCGGTAATATACCTAATTTAGATTAACCATTATAAAATTTACGGTATTTTAGTTCGAAATCAATTAACAACAAGCAAATTAACAAATAATATTAGATTTCTTTAAATTTTGAGTTGATAACTCATACGGGAAATTCCTAACAACATTTACACCTACCACACAAGAAATATTGTTTTTTTAACAAATTGTATAGTGCCATAAATTCACTTTCCTTGGAATTGAAAAAAAATGTTAATGTACGATATTTCCTTCTTTCTTTTTTTTCTATCATTGATTCATGATTTTGTACTGTTTTGGTTACGGATAAAAATGAAAGAAGATAAGAGCAAAATGTACAAAGATAAAGACATAGCTGAGATTTGTGTCATAGTTCATCCTCAGGCTGAAGATATTGCAAGTATTTATTGGTCTGATAGTTCATAAAAAAACAAAATAATATATTCTTTTAACTTCAGCAGTATCTTGATGGATTATAGATTAAAGAAGAAGAAAAGAAAGGGAACGAACCATCCAATATTATTCTATTTGTTTTTTTTCTCTTTTCTCAAGGCGTGAAGAAAAAAACAAAGGATAATCACTACTTCCAAAAGATTTACCTTTTTTTCACTGCCACCACACTTGGCAAATCCCACGCATCTACGTATTTTGATTGATTTTTGTATGGTATTGTATGCTTGTGTTGTTGGGCAAGTTAGATGCTTCATCAGTTGCTGGTTCTCCTCTCTTCTCCCCTTTTCCTGTTTTCTGATTTTCCCATTTTCCTCTTTAATCCCTAAATCATCTCCTTCCTCCTAGATCTTCTCTCTGAGCCCACAGATCTGAAAGCTTACGTTTTTCACTGCAAAACGCGTTTTCCTTGAGCAAAATCGAGCTCAGTCGAGGAATCCAGCAGCGATAAAACTCGCTTTTGTGCCTTCTGGGTGTTTAGGGTTTTGAGGGTTTTTTTCGTGTTCGTCTTCTAGAAGAAGAAGAATGGCGGGTTCGGGCGGGAGTTGGAGAGATGCATACAAGGGAATGTCGTCGGATAATATAAAAGGGTTAGTGTTGGCTATTTCTTCGAGCTTGTTCATCGGTGCCAGTTTCATCGTGAAGAAGAAAGGTCTGAAGAAAGCTGGTGCTTCTGGACTCAGAGCAGGTATTCTTACTTCCTGATTGATGAATTCGACAATTTGGGTTTTGTTTTTTTTTCTGAAATAGGTAAATGATGTTCTTTTTTCTTGGATGTAATGATATGAGAGGTTTTTTTTTGCTACTCCAGCTTTCCAATATTTCTGCTGATTAATCTGGGATCTATGTTTGGTTCACTATAAGATAGTGTGTCGAACGTATAATGGAGTGACTGAGATGGAGATTCACATTATTGAGTCCTAAATGGCATAGGTTTGGGACTTGCCCTTTCGATTTTATTATTCCTGAAAGATATCTGACACTTTATCATTCAAGTTATCGGATATTGTGTTTGTGTCCCTAATTCTTTGTGGCAGATCTGGGTGCAGCTTTCACAGAGAAACAGTACTGGATCTTTTGGTTGTGTCATTTGTTGGATGCTCGTGAGCAATGTCCAATAAAGATTGTGCTTTTATCTGTGGCAAATCGTGTTAATGACATTATCCGATACAGTTTTATTTGGTTTTGATCAATTACTCAAACCGACTAGGCAAAGATGCTAAATCTTCTTTATATTTTACTGTGTTGTGGTTATAAAGCTTTGCCCTTCTCTTGTTGCTTACATTTCGTAGGTTCGGGAGGTTATTCTTACCTTGTTGAACCTCTGTGGTGGATAGGCATGATAACAAGTGAGTTTTCTTGATTCCTTAAGGTTTTGTCATACCACATGATCGATTAGTTTCAGTCACTGGATTGATGGTACCAACCAAAATGATCTTCTTTTTTTTGCTTTACAGTGATTGTTGGGGAAATTGCTAATTTTGCTGCATATGCCTTTGCGCCTGCCATTCTAGTTACACCCCTTGGTGCGCTCAGCATTATTATCAGGTTCGAACAAACTTGTAAGTTAACATATATGGAAGGTCTTGATGTTTAGTTTAGTTGTTGCTATTATTTGTATTTAGCGTTTTTATGGTATAATAAATGGAGCATGCTACTCCTATGTCTGAATATACGGAGTTGAGATTCTCGTCGAGTTTTTAAAGAGCAGACCCTTTTGTCTTTGGGTCTGTGGGTGTGCCTTTTCCTTTTATTAGCAATTTTGTAAGAGGTTAGCCCTGATTTTGCTCTAATCCGGAGTATGATAATCACTAGCCTATCATCATTCTTTCCGAAGTAATTTATTAAGAAATAGAACTCATTGGTTTTGGTTTTCAGTGCCGCTCTCGCTCATATCATCTTACGGGAAAAATTGCACACTTTTGGGATCCTCGGCTGTGTCTTATGTGTTGTTGGTTCAATAACAATTGTGCTACATGCTCCTCAAGAACGTGAGATTGATTCTGTGATAGAAGTATGGAATCTTGCGACAGAACCAGGTAACTATCTCCTCTCGTACCATCTGATCCTCTTGAGTTTGAGACTTTCTGGGTGAAATCTGTTCTGAAATGGTGGATTCCTCTGTGTTGTGTCTGCAGCTTTTCTTTTCTATGCGGCTCTGGTGGTAGGGGCAGCCATTGTGCTTGTAGTTCAGTTTATACCACAGTATGGGCAGACACACGTAATGGTCTATATCGGAGTTTGTTCTCTCGTGGGCTCATTATCGGTACTCACACTGATCACCAATACGTGCAATCTTACGTGTTGATTCGTTTACCTTTTGGGTGACAATATCAAGCATCATGAACAGGTGATGAGCGTTAAGGCGCTTGGGATAGCTTTGAAACTTACGTTTTCGGGAATGAATCAATTAGTTTACCCTCAGACATGGGTCTTCACATTGATAGTTCTTGCGTGCGTTATAACACAAATGAACTATCTAAACAAGGTAGAACCCCAGCTTTTGATTCTATCTGGATGTCTCATTGACTGTCTGAAGAATTTATTTGGGTTCTTTTTTTCACTTCAAGGCTCTCGACACATTCAATACGGCAGTTGTTTCGCCCATATACTACGTTATGTTCACTTCATTGACGATCTTGGCCAGCGTCATCATGTTTAAGGTACTTTCTTGATTCTTGTCCTATAAAGAGATTTTTTTATTCCACTCCATTTGTAGTTACAATGGTGAACTGCTCGGGTAGGACTGGGATCGACAAACTGGGACTCAGATTGTCACTGAGATGTGTGGGTTCGTGACTATCCTCTCGGGAACATTCCTTCTTCACAAAACGAAAGACATGATTGATGGTGAGTTTTGGCTTTCCTAAGCGTGAACATTGATGTTTTAGATTTTTGCGGTTGAATTTTCTCAGTGTCATGGGTTGTGCCCTTTTTCTTTGATTTTGGAAAGATGCGTTGGGCATTGTACGCGCACTTTTGAACGTAAGAGAGTCCCAAGACGAGACGCAAGTAATCTGTTGCATCATCTAATGCAGGTTCATCATCAGGATCTCTGCTTCTGCGTCTGCCCAAACACTCAGAAGACTGCAACGGGTTTGAGCAAGAAGGCATTCCTCTCAGACGCCAAGAGTCCGCAAAGTCACCACGACCAGTGCGTCACACTAAGCACACAGAAGAGGACGGGTTCGACCCTGAAGCGGTGCCTCTCCGACGCCAAGAGACTTTGCGTTCCTCGTGATAGGTTTCACGCTCAACAAGAGAGATAATACATCTCAACACGAAAGCGGCCTGAGCCACATCACGTCTTGAGAGGCCGAGTAATATATACATATGGTCGAGGGTTAAGAAGAGAAAGGAGATCAAGAGTGAGAAGTTATTTTGGAGCTGAAGCAGAAAAAGGCAATGCCAATTTCTACACTTGGATTATTCTTTTTTCTCACCATGTCTTTTTGTGTGACGAGTTTTGTTCTTCAGGTATGTAATTGTTCACGATATACTGTTATATACGGTGTACGCATGTTTACTTCACTCTTTGAGCATATTAAAAGAAGGGCCCTTTCAGATTTCAAATGTATCGTTTGACATTAGCGGTTGTAATTTGCGTTTAAAATAATCTTTGGGATAATCTTTTCTGCGTTCGGGTGAATGATACAGACAAAAAGCCAAAGGGACATGCAGAAGCAATGAATTGAATAAAAATGGTAAATGAAAATTATATGAAGGCTTGTTAATGAATCGGACTATGTTCATGTAATCGAAAACACTCCTATCCAAAAAATCATCTGACATTTATGTATACCTCTTGTTCGTGGCTGTGACTGTGGCTGCGGCCATGGTTTGATTGAAATTTGAACTGGTCTTTCGCTCCTGTGATAGCAATGGAAACACCGAATAACAGGAACGGTACTGCCACGGTACTGTACAGAAAGAGTCATTATTGCATTGCTGCTAGTAGAAGGTTTCGCTTCTCCTCTGATCTATGACGGTACAACTTTGCGATTTTTCTTCTCTCGCAGTCCTGAAATTCAAGGAAATAGGAGAGTTGGCTCAGAAACCTAGTCGTGTGAGTTTGAGCATCGTATGAAATAGATATGAACCATACCATAGTTACACCAGTCCACAAACCCAGAAATCAATACATATTTCTCCCCATAAACCAGGGCCTAAAAGGAGTTCATATATGTATAGGGAATCAACTAATCCAGTATTTGGTCGGTCAGCCTGTGATCATATTTGTTTTGTGAAGGCTTTTAAATGACAATCTTACCTTAAACATGTGAAGATAAAATGGTTTATCGGGATTCATCCTCCTTAGCTTCTGGTAGGTGTATGCAAAGCTGAGCTGGTCTCGGGGAGTGAAGCGTTCAACTTCATTGAACCAAAGGCAGGAGAAGAGGTTTGACATGGGAGTATGCGCACGTACTATGAAGGAGCCTTCAGGAACATCTGTGAACAGCATAAACAACAGGGCCATCAGCAATGGACAGGGAAAAAGAGAGACAAAACCTATCAGAATGTATCTTACTGCTAGGAAGAAGCTTGTTGGGATCTGATCCGTTGAATCTGGTCAGCCCATCAGCCTTGTAAAATTCAAACTGCTCATCGATGACAGTGTGGTTGTACTTGTTCAGCTTCTTGTTCTGCACAACCTCTTCCCACACACAATGCCGATCATAATGATTGGATATAGCATACTCGTGACCTTTACGCCAGAGGAAGTATTCCAGAATGAGTAGAGGGTCCAACTGGAGACGTAACTTGCTGTCCAACCAAATCGAGTACCTGAGAGCACAGGAAGTAAATCATTTTCTGCATGTTATGGGCCATATCTGGTCTGAATAACAGAGGGTTCCGCAGGCATTTGCATCTTTCGAAGGAAGCAAACGCCAATCAGATTGGACCAGTTTCATGCGTGTGATTCTTAAGTGATCACAACTCAACATTTGTATTTGTGGCTTAGCATCACGATCATTAATGTATTAGTATTACATCATATCCCAGTTAGGGCCTTTCTCCGTAAAGTTCATTCAAATTCAACCTGAAACCAGTTATCTTGCTATTCAATCTGTCTAACTGTTGGCTGAAAGTAATACCCATTAAATGAAAGTTACCACTAGGCTGTGACTCACCTTGCAGATGGGAAAAGACGGTGTGGCAACAGTTTAGGTATTTTTCCTACCCTCCGCATATCTGTGTAAGGAAGATTCTTAACAACAACTAGCTTCCACAAACCAATGAAACCTGCTCTATCTGGGGCTTGGCCTTCTGAAGAAAGTGTTTGAAAGGTAATGTCGTCCACAAACATTACAAAGCAAACATTTTTTCTTGACAAACGACTTACCTAAATGCAAAGAGAAAAGTGGCTTAGCCCAAGAAACTAAATATGACCACAGTTCATACATTCTATATGCAAGCAAACAGAGCCCCCCAAACAAAAGCGTCCATCCAGTATTTGTGATTGCCATGGAACCCAGAAGGTATCAGTTAAATTCTACTCTACTAATGATGAACAATGACGCCAGGAACTGGTATGCCTATAAAGGGCCCAGACTGGCAGAGCACTTAGCATCAGCTGTGTCCATGTTTAGATGTAAACACGATACAATCCACCTAATTGGTTCCCAATATTCAAGTAATCATAGCTCTGTCACTTGTTCATGGTTCAAAAATGACAACTAACCTATATTATCTTCCACGAAATACATTTACCAACTGGTCATTTAGTTATCCAGTTTGGCTTGCATGTCTCTACCGGTGAATATCTATATGACAGTAAACTTTAGCCCCCATGTCTGCATAACAGCCTACTCAGGTGATGCATAACTCTAATGGACTGCTAAACCAATACATGCTTCTAGAGCATTACAGTGGTCCTAAAACTCGAATCCTAGATGCGGAGAAAAGAAGGTAAAATACAGCATAAAACATCTACCAACAACAGAACACATGATATTTTACCATTTTACTAACAGGAGCTCTCAAGCGATCAGAATTGCCAAAGATGCAGGAAATAACAGCAATGTGGCATCTGCTGATATAGTTAGCATCGTCTTCGGACAGGTCAAAGCCAGTACTCAGTGATCCTTTGGGTCCTTTGACAAAACCGCAATGGATTTTCTTGTCTTGAACCAAGAAGCATTCTTTTCTCTCCTCTAAACTCTGGTGACCTGCAAATGTAGGTTCCCATTGTTTGTCTCCGTCAGGTTTCTCTTCCCTCTGTATGTACTGTAACGAGAACCGAGCAAATTTTCGAGATTCCAAAGGTTCTACTATTGGTTGACTAGAATTTAACAGCTTCATCTCACAAGATGCACCTGAACGATTTGAACATAAAGATGATGGTCAGCAGTAGCTACTCATAATTCAAGAGACAACTAATTCTACCTGAAAACTTACGCCTAGATCTTCTTCTTTTTTCTGATCGTGATGTTTTTGCAGACTTGCTACTTGAATTAATAAGAGAAAACTCCACATCTGACCCTCTTGATGCAGCTTCTTCATCACCCTTCTCAGTTTTCTCATGCTTGATCGTGGAATGAAGAAACTCGGAGGGCTTCTCTTTTTGGGATTCTTTATTCTCATCCTCATCATGCCCAGAATCAACATATTCATCTGCTAGAACATCAAAAGAATCAATTGCATCATCATCTTCAGGGTCAGCCTCAAATGCATCATGATGGGCACCATTTTCGTTTGTGAATTGACCTCCTTTCTCAAGCGATGCCTGATACTCGGCTTCATACTTCTTTAGTTCATTACGTCCAGCTTCATTGTAAAAACCCATCCCTCTCCAATCCCGAGAATTGTCACGTGATACAACTTTTTTCACTTCAGACTCGTCAATGGGTTTGCTCTCGGAAGCTAATCTTTTGTCCACGACATCCTCATTGTAATCATCATCTCGTCTCCTGTCATCCTTGTCCCAATATCTTGAATCTCGTCCATGAGCCATTGAACCATTACCAAATCTAAGTATCTTTGAGGGGTCCGTTCTTGTAACGTTCGTAAGAAAGTCGCCATCATAAGTATCAAATCCTGCGAAATGCAGAAGAAAGTTTTAGCTCATTCCTATGATCCAATAAGAAACGCAACAGATCCATCCCTGTCATCAATTTCCCCAGAATTTCTATGAGCCAGAAGTAACACAGATGATCGGAAGCATCTAAGATAGCTGTCTGATTTGAGCATCTTTCACACCAAATCGAACATGAGAAAGCTTAGCTTAATCTAACCCTTCCCTTGAAACGAAGCTCAAAAAATACACTGACCTTTATCATCGTTGCCATTGCTGTAACCGGAGATGTAATAGTACACTAAGACAGTAACAACGAACACAATACATAGAACAAACAGGACCGTGCAGAAGCCGAGGCGTCGACTCCTGTCAGGCCGAGCGGATCGCCGCCACCGACCGGCCTTCCCACCTCCACCACCGCCGCCGGATCGTATTCCGATCGAGATGTGATCCGATGACGCGCCGCCGTTGGAGTAGTGAAGGTAACCGCCGCGACCGCCGTGCCTCTCCGTTCCCGATTGCCTGTGTTGAGCCATTCTCGCATTGTAGACGCACCTCCCTCCCTCTTCACCTCCTCTCTCTCTACGTCAACGTCACAAGCCTAGAGAGAGAAAATCTGTGTATACACACATACACCTATACAGTGGGAGAAGGAAGGAGACTGAAGAGAGATTTGAAGTATGGAAGAAGCAAACTCATTGATTCGGTTTACTCTGAGGCCAATTAGATCGATTTAACCATTGATTAAACCTGATTAGGTGGGAGAGAAGAAAAGCGCGTGATCGGTCACGCGCTTCCGGCGAGACGACCTGGCTTGCCGCGCGTGTGGATCGATTTGGATAAGCAGTCTAAACTACGAAACTACCCTTTGGACCGTACCCGGGATGAATTTCGGATTCTGTTCCGGTTATTTCGGGTAATAGAGGCATATTTGTTTTTAATCAAGTATAACTTTTCCCCAAAACAATTTAAGCACAAATGATTATTTAAATGCTAAATCAGTATAAATGCAAGACAAATAATTTTTAATACAAAAAATTATTCGATTGTATATAGATCTTGCAACTTTAATATAGGGGAAAGTAAGAAAAAAATAAATTGTAAGAAAAAAAATTGTGGATTTACATTAATAAAAATATATTTTTAATGTGCAAATATGAATTTGAGATGATAATAACATTTTATATCCATACGGTAAATTAGGGACTTGATATCAACGAAGATTATCAGAGTTATCATAGAATTTAAAATAGATGGATTTAAGTGATGAATATATGATAATAAATATATTTTCTATCTAAATTTAAATCTTAATTTTGAAGATGATATTCACATTAGTTGGAATTTAAAATAAATAATTTCATAATAGATCATAAATTCATAATGAATCATTAAAGTATAAAACATATAAATAAAATAGATAGTTATTCAATAATGAAAAATAAAATATGAGAGAATAATATTGTTATCATCAATAATTGGACTTTTTATTTTATGTGAAACTAATAATAGAATCATATGCATACCCGTGATACAAAATAATAGAATCATATGTTATAAACTTATTTGTACATGGCCTTGACTCACGAGAAAACCGTAAGCTAAGTGTATTTGAACGGGCGAAATATCATAAATATCTTTATAGGGCTAAACAATTTAAAAAATACCCTTCCCCAAAATAATTATTAAATCCGAAAAAAAACTGAAGAAAAGATAAATTTGCCTTTAATATTCGAACGTAGAAAAATGGAAGTTCGGCAGTTTTTCGACGTGAAAAACTGCCGAAAACGAAAAAGCCGAATAGTTTTTCGCCGTGAAACCTGTTTAAAAATTGATAGCAAGAAAGAAATAAGTGATGTCGAACTTGAGAGGGATCGATTTGAAGTTGGCGAGAAGGAAAATGGCTAGAATCAGCAGCATCACTGGCGAAGAGAGCACAAGTCAATCTTCAATAGCGTCAATAAATGTAAGTAGTTCGATTTCTAGGGTTTTGTAAGCTTTCGAGTCACAAAATGGTTTATTGATTTGAAATGGGTGAGTGTCAATGTCAGTGAGTCGATTAGGTTGCAAGGGTCGCAGGAGTTGCATGAACATCTTCGACTTCGTGAGTCGGTTGAGTAGCAAGGGTCGCAGTAGTTTCATGATCATCTTCGACTTAGTTTATTGATTTGAAACGGGTGAGTGTCAGTGTCAGTGAGTCGGTTAGGTCGCAATGGTCGTTTGAGGGGCGTGGGTCGGTTGAGTGTCGCGGAGTGTCTGAGGGTCGTTTGAGTCGCATGGGTCGCACGCGTCGGTTGAGGGTCGCACGGGTCGGTTAAGTCGCATGGGTCGGTTGAGTCGCATGGGTCACTTAGGTCGGTAGAAGTATGATGTATTCGTAATTGGTCATTTTGCAGGTGACGCCAAAGCCGAGATTTGTGTATGAATTCAAGCACATGGACAGAATTCCGAAGATCACCACCAAGTGTTATCCTCACGAGACAATAAGGATGCGGAGAGGAATCTTAAATGATCAGGAGTTGCATTACTTCGAGAAGGAGTCACAATTTAGGCATTTATTTCACTTACAATGTGACTCCACATTGACGAAGGTTCATGTACTACTAAATTACTCCGTGATTATACGGGACAATACAGAGTTGTGGTTCGCCATAAACGGCATTCCCATCCGGTACTCTATAGTGTAGCACGTCCCATAGGATTGGAGTCCATGATGGTTGTCACATTCAGGCTGAAGAATTTCGGTCGTGGAAAGGTGACCCCCGAACAAGTCAGTGAAAAGCTTGTGAAGGCGAAGAATTCCGACGACCGGAAGAGGTTCGCAACTTTAATGTTGTTGGCGCAAGTTATGGCTCACAAGCCTTCAGCAGAAAACTCTATCAGCCATGATCTCATTGACATGGTTGATGACTTGGAATTTTGTGAAGGCTTTCCATGGGGTCGTTACACATTCGAGATGATTGTGGATACTTGCCGCAAGCACGTTAGCGGGAAATCACCGAAACCAAAATGGTATTCTGGCGGTTTCATGATCCCACTAATAGCAAGTTGTATATATTATTCGAATAACTTGAATGTTTTCGTACTTTTTGCATTCTTATCATTTTGTTTTAATGTTTCAGTTACTTCCATTTGAAATCATCCTTAGTTTGGGCGGAAATGGATGGTATATTGAGGTTGTGGATGCGCATCGATCCTACCCAAGAATGTGCAAGAAGATGGTTAAATCCAATTTTAACCCGAAGTATGTAGATGTGATAAGGCAGATTGGAGATTCTAAGGTAACAATTAGACAAGGTTCACAAGGGAAACAAGGGTCATCGAGGGTAATAATGGTTATGTTTTGTTTTTCAAGATATTCTAAGTATTCTTCGTGCTGAACACGAAGAGAAGCTTTACTTTCTGGTCCGGAGGATTACGAGGGATGTGACGATCCCGATGTTCAGATATGGATGAAACATCTTCGTAGAAATCCGAAGGGTATTTGTTGGGAGGATATCCGTGAGCAAGAACTGCTGACACGAAAAGCAGCTCTTGGTGATAAAAAAAGGAGAAGAAAAAGGGAACTAAGAGGAAGGAGTGCGTGAGTGATGCTGATACTGATTCTGATGCTGATGCTGATGTTGTAGTCCCTCTGACACTGGAGAAGAAATTAATAGGGGAAATAAGGAAGTCAGAGAAGAGAATCATCAACGCCGTAAGAGACCTTCTAAGGGATGCCGGGATTCATATGCCTAATCCAAA
>CM071866.1:25907090-25924095 GCA_036759665.1 Gynandropsis gynandra | reverse complement strand
AAGAAGGTCCAATACACTGGACCTTCTTGCGTCTCCAACCTTCCCAGTGTATTGCACCAAATCTTCTCTTGTTTCGTCACGAAGGTCACATGGTCGACCCAGGTATTGTTCGTAAGATTATGAACCAATATGACCCCTTATGCGATGTAACTTTTGTAACCTTTGTAACCCATGGACGACTCATGCGACCACATAATACCCTTGTTCGACTCATGCGACCTATGCGACTCATACGACTTGTCGTTTTGCTGTCAGACTCCTGTCTTGCCACCAATGTGACCCATGTGACCCTTCCTACCCATGGACTTGTCGTTTTGCAGTCAGAATCTTTTCTTCCGACCCATGTGACTTGTCCTTTTGCTGTCAGACTCCTGTCTGCCGACCCATGTGATCCTTCCGACCCATGTAACCCTTTCGACCCATGTATATAAATTAACGTCTACGTCTCTTCTCTTAGTATACGTATCTAACCCATATTTCTATGAAAAATCTTTTTTACCTTTGTGACCTGCGTGGTGCAGTCACCATTGTCGACGTAGGGCATCGTGCTGTCTATGTGTTACTCAAGGTCTTGGTAATCGGCGAACTCAGGGTCTATGCAGTCACTGATTTGGAATCTTTGTAAATGTATTGTTTTGATTGGTTTTTGTCATTTTATCATCCTAAACCCGTAAATTCGTCGAGTTCGCATCTATTCATCAATATATGCGATCATGCGACCCTAATTTGGCATATATGCGACCAAGCGACCCATGCCATTATCAATATACCATTAACAATATATTTGAGTTGTGTATATCTAATTTAGAAACAATATAGATAATAATATAAATAATATCAACATTTGAAGAAAATGTTAAATGTATTGTATAATCATCCACCGAGTTCTTAAAACACTACTATCACTTTTGAAACACGGGCATTGGTTATACACAACTCAACTAGGTACACATGGGTCACAATCTGTTTTAACCGTTGTTTGACGTTGTAAATGTATTGTTTTAACTGGTTTTTGTCATTTTATCATCCGAAACCCGTAAATTCGTCGAGCTCGCATCTATTCATCAATATATGCGATCATGCGACCCATACGACCCTAATTTGGAATTCATTAGTTTGACGTTGTAAATGTATTGTTTGATTGGTTTTTGTCATTTTATCATCTTAAACCCGTAAATTCGCCGATTTTGCATCTATTCATCAATACATGCGACCATGCGACCCATGCGACGCATGCGACCCTAATTTGAAATTCACCCGAGTTCTTAAAACACTACTATCACTTTTGAAACACGGGCATTGGTTATACACAACTCAACTAGGTACACATGGGTCACAATCTGTTTTAACCGTTGATTGACGTTGTAAATGTATTGTTTTGATTGGTTTTTGTCATTTTATCATCTTAAACCCGTAAATTCGCCGAGTTCGCATCTATTCATCAATACATGCGACCATGCGACCCATGCGACGCATGCGACCCTAATTTGGAATTCATTAGTTTGACGTTGTAAATGTATTGTTTGATTGGTTTTTTTCATTTTATCATCTTAAACCCGTAAATTCGCCGAGTTCGCATCTATTCATCAATACATGCGACCATGCGACCCATGCGACCCTCATTTGGAATTATTTCATTTTCACCAAAATTCCCGCCGAATTTTTCACCAAAATTTGAAAAAACTTTTCGAATTCCATCTGACGGACGGCGATTCGTATTCGAGCTGTTTCCTTTTTTCTAATAACGAAACTCTCTCTCTAACTCTCATTATCATCATCATCATCATATTGCCGAAAATGCAAACGACTGGTGACGGCGATTCGATGTCAGGGTCATCTTCTTCTGAAGAGAGGATTTTCACGGTACCAGTCACGCGTTCAAATCTGGCTGTAGATGCAGTGGTAAGTGAACTCAAACCGATTTATTCGATTCATCAAATCTGGTCGTATATGCATTAGTTTGACGTTGTTGTAAATTTATTCGGTTATCGCAGACACTTCCGATAGAGTTTGCGAGGTCGAATGGTCTTTGCGGTAGACGAAGTAAGGTTGATCTGATAACCAATTACACAGACGTTTGGGAGGCACATCTAAGGCCCGTGAAACGCAATGGCGCTAGCATCACCAGGGGTTGGACAAAGTTTTGTAAATATGATGGCTTTAACGTCGGTTGTACCCTCAAAGTCAAACCGGACACCGTTGTCGATGATGTACCTTGTCTACTGCTTGCCCTATAATCTTCATAGATTGAATTCTGTTGTATTTGGTTGGTTTTTGTATTTGGTTGAACTTCATTTGAACAACAAAATTCATGTTTGTTTTTTGTTGGTTTTTTACTATTATTCAATAGAATGTATTATTGTTAGTATCGATGTTTTTGTGGATTTACTATTATTGTACAAAGGGTCGCATAAGGTCCAAGGGTCGCAGGGGACAAAGGGTCGCAGAGGGTATATAGGATCTCATGAGTCGTACAAGGGTCTTATGTGGTCGCATGAGATGTCCATGGGTAATATTTGGTCATATAGGGTTGCATGAGTCGTACAAGGGTCTTATGTGGTCGCATGAGATGTCCATGGGTAATATTTGGTCATATAGGGTCGCATGAGTCGTACAAGGGTCTTATAGGGTCGCATGAGTCGTCCAAGGGTCTTATAGGGTCGCATGAGTCGTCCAAGGGTCATATTTGATCGCATGAGTCGTCCATGTGTAATGTTTGGTCGCATGAGTCGTCCATGGGTATTGTTTGGTCGCATGAGTCGTCCATGGGTATTGTTTGGTCGCATGAGTCGTCCATGGGTCATATGTGTGGTCGTATGAGTCGTACCCGTTTAAACCTGATTATAATTTAATCTGATTGAGCGTCGCATAACGGGTCATATTGGGTCATAATCTTACGAACAATAGATGCAAAATAAGATATTTTCAACGTTTAAATATTGATTACATAAGGTCTCAAAGGTTACAAAGGTCACAAGAGTTACATAAGGTTACATAAGGTCTCAAAGGTTACAAAGGTCACAAGAGTTACATAAGGTTACATAAGGTCTCAAAGGTCACAACGGTTAAAACAAGGAAAGAAAAAAGTTGAAGCAAAAGAAAAGGCAAAAAGAAGTTCGAGAAAAAAAAGGAAAGAAAAAAGGTCAAATTTGCCGAAGATAAATGACTCATCGGAGCCCTTCCCTGCAAGAAATGCTCCATTGACATTTCGAACTTTGAGTCATTTATGGTGAGTTCCACGGTAGCTAATGACCTCCAACCGTGACCTTAGGTAACGCGGATACAACTTGATGTCTGAGTCTGCCGATTACCAAGACCTTATGTAGTGCAGATACATCACAAAGTCCTCCATCCAAGTTGTAAGTACTTTGTGTATCTACATACAGATTGAGTCCGACGATTACCAAGACATTGAGTAACAAATAGACAGCACGATGCCCTGGGTCGACCATGTGACCTTAATGGTCACAAAGGTAACAAGGATTTTTCAGAGAATTTAGGGTTAGATGTTAGAAATCGCCCTTTTGAGAGAATGAAAGACTCGAAACAAGAGATGATTTGGTGCTTGTTGTAGCTTTACGGTTTTTCCTCCTCTATTTATAACGAAAAATAAATGGACTGCTACAATCCAGAAAGACAATAATTTCAATGTGGCATTGGTAAAATAAAAAGCATAGCTAGAACCTGGAAAAAGCAGTAGTCTGACATTGAAAAGACTAGTCGAAAGGGTCGAAATGGTCGGAAGGGTCGCAATGGTCGGAAGGGTCGTACGGGTCCAACATATTTTGATTTGAGCTGTATTTTCAAAATTTTATTCATATTATATGTAAATAATTTGTAAATAATAAATTAGTATCGCATGGATTCAAAGGTCGCAGAAGGAAAATGGTCGCAGGGGTCCAAGGGTCGCAGAGGAACAAGGGTCGCAGAGGGACAAGGGTCGCAGGAGTCTAAGGGTCGCAGAGGAACAAGGATCGAAGAGGGACAAAGGTCGCAGGGGTCCAAGGGTCGCAGAGAGACAAGGATCGCAGGGTCAAACTGGGTCGCAGAGGGACAAAGATCGCAGGGTCAAACTGGGTCATTGGGTCGAACTAAATCGTAAGGTCGTAGGGGTCTTTTGAGAATATCAATATTTATAAGGATATTTTTGAAATTAAAAATTTTTTCTTTTTCGAGAATGGTATTTTTGAAACAAAGATATTAACATATATTTATTTTTATGTCAAATGCATATTTTTTAAATAAACGTTCAACAGTTCGCACAAACAGATATGCATTAACTGTCAACTGTCAAAAGTGTTAGTAATCCTATATATCAATATTTAAGCATATTATAATATTTATAAGAGTAGCTACAATCGGAATAGTGTCTTCGAAGTTGACGTGGATCGACATTATCCGCTTATCTAACTCCATGACAAAAGGCTTTCTATTGGCAATTTTGATTTAATTCTAATCAAATTTTAATATTTATATTTATACTAAATATTAAATTTTGTGTTATTGATTTAGAATTTATATTAAATATAAGATACCATTATTTATATCGTGGTCATGTTTTCAGATTAGAGAGTTATTTTAATATATGTGAATTTTTAAAGATATGAAAAACTACCGTTTAATTCAATCGAAAAATCAATCATTTTAAGGTAGGTATATAATGCAAATATTGTTTTAATATGTAGCTTATTGGATCTCCATTTATTAACCTATATTCTGAACATGCTTTTAGTAAATGTACTTGCTCTCACAATACAAATTCATATCTAATATCTAAGTCATTGATGTATGTGACTTACACAACGAATGCAGTAGGAGTGGACGTTTCGGGTTATCCGGACCGATCCAACCCGAAAAACCCAATCCGCGAGATAAACGAATTTTGTATAAAATCCATATGGATTCTGAAACGGGTTTTGTATACAATATCATAAAATGAAGCAAACAAGGCATAAAAAGATTAAAAGAGGAAAAATTTACGTAAAATATGATGAAAACATGCAAGTTAATATAGAGTAAAAACAGTATGATCAAACTTCCCCATACTTCAATTTTTCCTCGTCCTCCAGTAAACATAGTCTATGATACTGTTGGGAAATGAGTACAAGTAAATCGATATTAGATAAGGTTTTGAGAATATCCACGCTCTCTAAACTACATTGATCAAGAACGAAATCAAATTGCTTCCTATAGAGTCTTCTAGCTAGAGAAAGATTCTAAGTCATTATATTTACATTAATACTAGAAATATTTAGAATATGAACCAGAAATCCTACCAAGCAAAATCTTCGAATCTATTTATCGCTTTTCTAGGGAATAATTCGATCAAAGTGTTGAGGTAAGGCTCGGTTAAGGTGAATAACAATTCGTTTCTTTCGTATCTTTTCTTCTTTACGAGACTTAGCCTTTTTTGTTCTCTTATAAAAAGTTCGAGAACTTGGAATTTTTTTACCTTTTTCCGTCTCTATTCTTTTCTTTTCTTTTTTGTGTATAAGATATCACAGTGATATGAAAACACAAAAAAGATATGTAACTAGTATTGACACTTACACGTGATGTTTTCCGCCATCCCCAAGCGAGATGCGGAACTTTAGTACGAGTGGAATGAAATGATATGTAAGAACAATATACTTGAACAAGATAAAAGGGTCTAATACTCCATAGAATGGGGAACAGTTCTTAGAAAAATGTCTAAGCTTGAAAACTAAGATTTTAGGAGGATCCCAAGATGAAGAAGTGTTAATCTATCCCAGGGAACAATAAAATCAATCCAAAAATCGAATTCTACAATTCAACTGAGTTAGAAAATCCGTTCGAAACACTTAGTTAATACTAAATTTAGTGTATGTAAGTTGCTGGGCAAGGGAGAATTCTCTACTTTCCTAACATCATCATGGCTCGAGTTACTTATGGCTAAGTGTATGCATGATCGTTCCTATCAGATTCTAAATGTTTTTAGTGAAACCTATAAATGCTCCTGTGTGATCCTATATGCATACTAAATGATCCTAAAAAGTTTTTATATTGTCAATCATGGCTCCCGAGACCTAGATATAAAATTTTCCTCGTTGTTAAACTAGTATGAGAATACTGACCTTACAAGGTAAAGAGAAATAAGATAGAATACATAACCTCATCATCATTATAGGTAGTGAAATATTTATGCATGTGATTGTACTACACGTGGATTCGCGGTATTCCATCTCAATTTCAATCGGTTCATCTCATGGTTATTCGTTTTTGAATTTACTAAAGTCGGTGAATCTTAAAACAAAATCATGAAAAGATAGGAAGTCTCTAATACAAAACAATAAAAATGGAAAACAAAAGATATTCATCATAGAGCCTACTATAGTTCTTAAAAAGCTAAAAATATAAACAAAACATAAAAAGAAAGAAAATGGAAAATGATAAAAGATTTTGTCACAATCAAAATTACCACTTCTCTATGACTCGGAGCATCTCAGTATGTTGGCATAGTGTATCCATGATTTGGTCATGCGTGCTGAGCATCTCGTATCTCTAATCGTAGCTCTACATACTCGCTGCACTTTCTTTTAATGTTGAGTGTAGTTGGGAGGAGGTGCATCCGATGGTCTTGGTTTGTAGTAAAAGTGTGGTAGTGACGACAGTGCGCTATAGAGCACGATCTCCATCGACTGTGGTTCTGATAGGTTGGCAACCTGGATCTTCGGATCTCTGGTTGTGCTGACTCTTCTGGCTCGTTTCTCCCCTAAGCCTCTATCAATCGGAGTCGCGGTCCCTTTACTTGAAGTAGATCTAGGAAGTGATTGGGCCCTCTATAAAAAATGTATCTTTTTCATTAGGGCGGAGCCATCCAACTTGTACGATCCCTCTAAAATGTTGTCATTATATAGTCCCAAATTTATATTGAGATGTTGTGCGATGACGAAATGATACATCCAATGCATATGGGTGCATCTTTTGATTTCTGCTCAGTGACTAGCTTTTGAATATGTTGAGCAATGAATGACGGTTAGTTGATGTCTCATATTCCCCAAAGATATGAACTGTGTAGTACCAGGGTCGAACACAAGGTTTAAGAGTGATCAAGATTGTCAATGTTATGAAAAGTACGGCCATGAACACCGTGAAGTATATTATTTACTTAGAATTTATCCTAAATGTATTATACAATTATTTACGTTAAGACTATTGCTTTTGTTTTATAGAAGAATTACATTGGTGTTACTATCTAATAACCTATATTCCAAATGTGCTATTGGTAAATCTACATGCCCCATGTAGTGCAAATTGTTTATCTAATATCTAAGTCAATAACTTTTGTGATTTACACATCGAATGCAGTATAGTTCGATATTCTAATTCATAACCTGTCTAACCTCTCTCCCGATATTCTAATTCATAACCTGTCTAACCTCTCTCCCGATATGATAATTCATTTCTATCTAATGAATACAATCTAATATAACTCAATATTTTCTTCTAAATTATACCATTTGAGACTCAATTCTAGTGGACATTAAAGAATTGAAAGAATTAGAAAATTAATTCAACCATAAATTTCAAAGAATAGTGAATCCCATCATCAGGTACAATAAATCCAAATATACAACACGTCTAGCGTAAAGCATGGATCAAATAGATGATTTTACATCTCAAGATTAAACTACAACAAGAAAAGAAAGGGAATGAAGGTTGAGAAGGATCCGTCGATCTCTCAATTAGTCACCACGACGATCTCGTCTTCTACCCATCTCCTCTAGTAATTTAATTTGTCGATTTTGATCCTCTAGCGTTTTTATCCTTTTAAGCAAATTCCAAAAGCTCTTTTTTTTCTTACTTTCTTTCTCTCTTGTGTCTCCTTGTGTTAGTTGTCCACCCTAGTCTTTTTCAAGACTTTCAGTCGTCCTCTATAATTCAAAATTTGAATTCTTTGGTGATTTTGGCACATCGCTCAGTCAAGTGTTTTTCTGCTCGGGTTGAGTGGTTGTTGTTTTCGCGTGCTTCCCTTATAGTTTGGAACTAACTTTGACATGTTCATACCTTCTACTCGACCGATTGATAAGGTGCTCGAGTTCAGCGTTTCTTCTAAAACATTGGTGGTGTTTCTTTTGCTTGACCGAGTGATAAATAGCTAGGGTCGAGTGTTTTTGCTGTCTAAACCCATGATACTCGTTTTATACTGTAACTTGCGTTGTTTCACCATTAAAATGCTCATGCGTTCCTATAGTCTGTAATATCATGAAATAAAGGAAACATGGCATAAAAAGGAACTAAAAAAGGCTAAAACTAAGTAAAACGTGATGGAAACATGCAAGTTAATATAGAGTGAAAACAATGTTATTACGCTCTGATCTTTTTTAAAGAGACACATGGCTCTTGTGCACTACTGGATCGTTGCTTGGACGCATGTTTATGATGTCTGGACATTTATCAGATTTTGTTCTCAATTTTGTTCAACCATATGTTTGGTGTATCATATTTTTAGATGTATCATGTGTTTATAGCTGTAGAATCTTGTAGCATTTTAACATTACAACCATTCGATCTTCTTAATCGTGCAATTTTTTTAACAACCATTGATTTTAAAACGTGTGTAATTCCGATCGTTTGATATTTTAAAATGTCTCACACCTTTGTTCCCGTCGAATCAATTTGGAGGCACTTGTGTAGTTGTTAGTGTGGTTTTTAGGGTTAGCCTATGTGTTTTGTTCTTGATCACTTTTTGTTTTGTTCATTATTTTTTGTGTGTTTCTCTCCATTTTATTTTTTTTTCTTATCTTGTGGTTGAATGCATGTGATTTGTGGTGTCCATACAATCTTATTGTTCAATTCTACATTAGGTTTATAGATATTTTGGTGTTTTTCTTATTGTTGTTTGATTTTTTGCTTGCTTCATGTTAGGGTTGTTGTCTGTTGTATGACGGTTTAGGTGTATAAGGCCAAATATGTGTTTGTGTTTGTTGGTTTTTTAGAGTTTGTTTATGTTTCCTTTGTCATTCTTGTAGGTTCTTTGTTTTTGTATTGCTATTTAGTAACTTTTGAAGGACGTTGAAATACAAAGTGTTTTCCCCTTGTTTATCTTTGTTTGCTTATGTTTATTTTATGTTGAGATTAGTTTTACGGCTTGCGTAGTTCATGTTCTTTATATCCAAATTTCTTATGCTTTAGATTCCAAATCCTTAATTTTGTCTTTTTTTTGTTAATATTCGTGTTTTGTTTGTAGAAAAAATCTTATTTTTAATCATCATACTTTTCTATTTCTGACATAATGATGTTGTTGATCTCAAGTTATAATTACCTAGACTAATGCTTTCGCAAGAATACGGATTATATAGTACCAGGGTTGAACACAAGGAAATGATGCAACTCTAAATCTAGTAAACTAATGTATAGGACGATCAATAAGTGTGTTGAATGTGAATAAAGCTAAACTAACTAATTAACAAATTAAGTTCAATTAACTAAATGCCACATGTTTCGAGAGATGCACGACGATGCAATGAAGTTCTAATATGATCATTGGTCTTAGATATTATCACGAGTTCAAGGAACTCAAGCTCTAATATAGGAACTGAATGGCATAGACTTGTCCTCTATCTAACGTGCGTACTCCGATTGCGTAATTTCACCCACTAGATGCATCAAGACCGCTATCCTAATCCCTAGATTCAACCAACCGACCTGGCATAGATTCTAAATTGATTGAATCCTAAAATATGGCTAAGTTCCAAAGTCTAATCCCCTGACATAGATTCATTAGACTTCTACAATCGATTCATTCAAGTGGCATGCAAGAACGAAAGCATTAAGAACAACCAATCATTCTGAAAAACAATCAAATACCAAAATCATTCATTCAAGTGGCATGCAAGAACAAAAGCATAAAAACCATCAAGCATTAAGAACAAGACTTTATTACATATCAGCAAGACTTTCTAACCCATGGTTACTAAACTACTCGGAAATGGACTTAGAAAACAAAACACAAAAGAAATATATATTCAACATAGATAAAGAATGAGATCCCTCCCTATTCTATTACTGATGTCTTCAACAGCTCCTCCGTGTTCCGAGTTCGACGCTCCATCTCTAGCCTTTCAGTATGCTGCTCTCTCTCTCTCTCGCTATCTCGTGTGTGTTGTATGTGGGATCGTGTGTAATCTGTTCGAATTCCTCCTGCCCTCTTGACCACCACGTCTTCTTTCCTCTTTCCTTTCTTTCCTTTTCTCCTTATTTTCCTCTTTGGCCGAATCTAAACTCTCCAACCCGTTCTTTTTCGTCCTCCTTTCCTCTTTCTACTAGTTTCCATTTTCTCGGTTTCCATTTTCTTCAGCAGCTTGTGTTTCCTTTTCCTCTTGTGCAACAACGATTTCCTTTTCTTTTATATCATTTTCTTTTTGTCTGGCTGCCTTCTTTCTCTTGTCCATGTGTTTCCATTTATTGTTCCAGCAGCCATTTCCATTTTCTATCTCCAACGGTTGCACTTTCCATTTCTTGTGTAGGCGTCTATCTTTCCATTTTTGTGTAGTGGTTGGAAATTTACATTTTGTTCTAGCAATTTGCTTCTATTTTATGTAAAACATGTTTCCTTTTCATGTTCCAATCGTGCTCTTCTTATTTTTATTCCAGCAATCGAAAATTTCTATTTTTGTTCCAACCACCGAAAGCTTCCATTTTTGTAAGCGACCATTGTTTCCATTTCTCTTCTTCGATTTATGATTCTTTGGATGCTGACAGTGCATAGCTGATAGGAGAGTGTTTTTTCTTAGTTTTCCTTCATTAACTCGTGTTGGTATCTCGATAATTCATTTTCTGTAATAACACGAGAAAATTCTAGGAGAGGACTAAATGATGTTGAATGCTTGATAAAGTCTAAATGAATGATTAAACTAAGTATGAAAATGAACTAAAATACTATAACAAAATAGAATTTATCACATAACTATGCATTTCAACATTATAATCACTAAACATGACAAATGACCCAAAAAAATACATAAACTTGAGTGTCAACTCCCAAATTGGTATTTAAAGGTTAACGTCGTGATATGTCATCGATTATTCGTTACGATAGATGATATAGAAGCCACGTCAATAATCACGTTGACAGTCACGTCATTCAAAATTTAAAATTATTTGACTTCTTTTATTTAATGTTTGACTAAAAAAACAAAAAAAAAGGTAATCTTTTAAAATATTGGCTTTAAAAAGTGGTCCTAGATTCGAACATCCCCTTTCGAAGGAAACAAGAGCAGAAGCACATACACAATAACCAGAGGTTTCTTGGTTTTCGTTAGTGAGTGGTTCGTTGGTTGTCGCTGAAGAGATATTTCCTTGTGGGTGGTAGCCAATAAAATGTGGTGAGGCAATGAAAGTGGTTTTATGGTTTTCCATATTTGAAGAGGCAAGTCGATTCGATGTAATGATTTTGGTGTATCGGTTTGATTTAGGATGCAATGCTTCAATTTATTATTCAAAAGTGATTTAGGTTTTAGAATACTGATTTTGGGGTTAGATTTTTGGTATCTAACTGTATATAATGTTACGATTTAGGGTTTGGTCCTCATTACCAGTGGACGTTTTTGGTTAAGATGAGTAATCTATCAAATGACAGTAGAAGTAGTACATTTTCCACAACAATGTGAATGTGTATGTATTGTATCGACATGGACTTCAAGAACACAAAACAATCTTGGGAGGGTATCCGATGTCCAACACAAAAGAGAAATTATTCTCATGTTTTCAAGTGGGTGAAGCTATAATCAAAGAGATGGAACACATGTGGCATGAGTTAAACAAACTGCAATCGGTGAAAGAGAAAATCAAAACCTTAGGTCGCAACTTAGTAGTAATCGCAGTGATATTGTTATATGTATTGTTGTACTGCAAAGTATTAGTGTGTATTTCATATATAAAGCTGTTGTTATCAACTATTGTTTTGTAAAGACGTGAAAATGTTATTTAAATGTATTGTAATGAAGACAAAACATGTTTTTTTTACAAAATATCACATAAAGCTAAAATATAATTATCACATATTGGCAAACAAAAAGAGAATGGTTCAACAAAGAGAATGTCTAAATAGTCAGAATTCTGACGAGGAATCTAGAATTTTCTATCCGTAAAAGGCATTAAAAATGATTGTGAATCACTTTCTAAAGGTTATGTTGAAGGCTTTTCTAAAGGATGTGATCGAGCTTCATGACTCGAAGCAATACTAGTCTGTCCAACTTGACTTGATGAAGTTTGTTTTAGTTTTCATTAGCATAAAAGTCCCTACAATAAAATAGATCACAATGAAAACATCATGTCGAGTCATATTGATTTGTGTACAAATAGACAATTACTAACCCCAATTTTCCGAGGGTTGACAAACTTTTATTTTAGGTCCATAAATTTGAATCTCTTTATTTTTGCAACCTTTTGAATTATGTCCAGCTTGTTGACATCGTTGACATGCCATTTGTTTTCCATGTTGAGTCAAATGAGTATTCTTTTGAGAATACCCATAGGCATCCTTCAGTGAATGATATTTTGGATCGCCCAGGCATGGTTCGCTTTTCTGGAACACCGCTCGGATTGATTTGTAAATTTTTCCACAATGGTTTCTCCATTTACGGGAAATATGTTATTTCTATATGTCGCTTCCCATCTTGAACTAGAATAATATTTGATGCATACCTAAAATGAATAATGGTCACATAATGTTAGATTATTATGGTGACAGATTATTATGTAATGGCAATTGTTTGAGAATGGTAAACACACTCGGAAATATTATATTGTTGCCTGTTGAGAACACTTGATGCATGATCTCGTGACAACCCCGTTAGATCTTATTTGCGATACACATAACTTCCAACATTTAAATCAGCGAGATAACTAACACCAAAATATCATAGCTAACAAATCAAAAATTGAAAAATTATGAATAAATAGAAAAAAATAGAAAGAACTTAAAATAGAAACATAAAACGGAAAATTACCTCAAAATACTCATGACCACTAGGTATCACGACACATCGACTAGCTAGTTCTCTTTCAACTTCCAACTCCATCATCGCTTTTGGACTAAATTATGTGGTATACTTTGTAGATTCTTTCGCGCTTTTGCAATGCATAACATACATTATCGTATTATTTCTTCAAGCATATCAATAACTGGTTTAAGTCTTGCCTTCTTTATTGTCCGATTAAAACTCTTAGACAAGTTGTTGTTGACATCTCTGCACTGCGATTTAGCTTTAAAAAATGCTCTACACAATGTTTTTGGGTTGGTGAACATGAAGAATTCATATGTTTCATGGTTTTTTTGCTTGATTGCAACTATATATTAAACATAGTCACCTTCACGCTAACTGCAAGCCACATTACAGTGAAGCACTTTCAGCTCCATATCCGTGAACATTTCATCCAATTAACATATATGTGTCTAGCACACAAAAGATGTTCCGAAAATGGAAGCTTATTTTCAAATGCATTTATTAAACCCTAAAGTAAAGACACGTGAATCAAAATTCAATGTGCTATGATTAAAAAAAAACTTACCAGAATTCATCATTTACCTTTTACTTGTTGAAAACAATAAAGGGTATACGATTATCAACATCTCTACCAACAACAGCCAACAACTCTCCTATGAAGTCCAATTTCAAAAACATTAATTTAATCTAATAACATGATGATAACATTACTTAAAACTCTATCACAATACAACAAAATATATATATAATCTATCAAATAGTTCTTCCATGTGACCAGGAATTGTTCCAATCTCAACTGAAACATTGGTATTGGATCTACGAAGCTCACACTCGTAATCCTAAATTTACTGAAGTGCACCTTCTGTGTTTCCATCAACATATCCAATGCAATTCATTGCGCCTTAAAACATTTTGACAGCGAAATTAGTCAGATTTCAACACACCTTAATTTCACACTTAATTTATGTTGCCACGTAAATTGATTGTCTCCTTATAACATATGAAAACAATGTTGTGATGTGCGTGATGAAAAACATTTTTTCATGGCCTTTAGGCACATGATTAGTCATCCAGCTATTATTGGCCTTCTCAACAGAATAATACACTCTCCAACTATAATCTATCTCCGAACATTTGGCTGTAACTTTATTACATGATGACCTTGATATTCTGAGATCAAACCGAGTGTCCAAAACATAAAAACAATGCATCTCTAAAATCACTCACATATTTGAATCTTTTGCCAAAAACAAAGAAATTTGTCACTGGCCTGTGATTCTTGGTTATTCTGGCTTTTTGGGAATTTTTTCAAACTCTGAGAACTCACCATATGTGCTCACTGGTGCCTATGGATATGCATCATCCATGTCATCATACTTATTATCACTCTCGTACTCCTGTTCCTTAACTCCATAAAAACATCTCAGAAGCCACAATCTGCCTCCTTTGAAGCCTCTTCGACATTCAGATCAACAACTTCTCCATCATCTTCTTCCTCTACAAAAAAAAAAATTGTTTTCATTCTGATCATCCACTTCATCATCTTGAGCTTTTCCATCATTTTCATTCTCCATTATCTGATATACAACTTGTTCTTGAAGAATTGGATGTAACAAATATCCTAATCCATCACTTTTCTCACAATAAAATGCTAAAATTGGACCTAACACTTCATGCTATATATATATATATATATATATTCTGTTCACCTCCTGCTTTAACAACTGCAAACATCTCACATATATTCCAGTCCAAATATTCTTCAAAAGGCACCTTCTCATCCAATGATTAATGCGGTATTGTATACCACATTTCGCCTTTGGTGACATGATCTTGCGTGAACGTACGAAATCTTCAAAGAAGAACCAAGATAAGTAACCTAGATACAATTTCACCCCTTTGACCAAGAATCCACCTTTGTATTTAGTAAATCCATCTTCATACAATATGGTTCCATCCATATAGAAGTTTAAGTCGATTTTTATCTTCTTGGCTGCAAAGAAAAAACAAACATTACCAAACAAAAAACAAATTCTAGCTTTTCATCAAAACCCTTACTTGGAATAGTACCCCAACAAAATTGTAGGGTTGAATTCAATTTGCGGAAGCGTGTTTTATCAACCCGGTAGGGTTGAATTCAATTTGCGGAAGCGTGTTTTATCAACCCGAATTTAGATCTAGTCATGTTTGGATTAGTTTTACAGATTTCAACGGCGAATAAACAATTTCGTAATACCTGTCGTTGAATGTGTTGATCGGATGTGAGACTTGATAGCACAAGTCCTCTACGCGTATCCACGCCGAGATCGGGATCTCTTTGATGCGGGATTCGGAGAACGAAAAAACTGTTTTTCGTTCTTCGGGTTTTTCTTTTCTGACGGCTAGGGTTTCTGTTTTTCGAATAGTATGTTTACGAAACCTCATAACGCGTTTATTTATAATTATTAACTCTTTAATAATTACGACTTAAACCCATAACTATTGAATATTACATATTATGCATAGGACTTTCAATCTCCCACTTGCCTTTACGTATTATTTCAAATAGTCGAAATACATATATCTCCATACACATATTTGCATGTATATCTTATGTACTAGTCCAAAAGAAAAACAAATACAATTATATTCTTCGGTGCTAGCGGATGAATATAACTGTATCCCACACTGATTGTCTAATAATCATAAGCAGATACCGAGACACTCGTATGCGTGTGACCTCGTAGGTTCATCACTAAGCTGGTAGTCAATTAGTCTCACTAATTAACTAATCGAGGTTGGCGTCTAGCAACACTCCTCAACGACCAAATAGTGTGAAGTAACATCCTTACTCTGTAGAACCATGGTAGAAGGACAATATTATTATTTCCTTCCGTCTTTACAGCTCCGGATAATCCTAGGACATGGTCTAACTGTCAAGTCCTAATAGATTATCAACTATGTTTCATGCCTAACATAACTGACTGCTGAATGATCGCAAGAAACTCCTTTCTTCTCTCATTCAAATGCCCTGGCCAAGGTCTTTTCAGTCATTATGTCGCTGACAACATAGAGCTCAAACTCTTTACCCAGAGTTGACGGATTCCATCTTGATCAATCACTAACTGCACAAGCATCTAATCATTCCCAATATCCTTTCAACTTACATCCCAAGGCATAAGGTGTCCTGACAGTTCAAAGGTAATATAACCATTAGGAATTCTCCCTTAGGGTCAGTTTAATGATCACATCTCTATGTGCATCATCCATGCATGTGATTTAGTAAAAGAGATCTACTAATTTCTATCAAATAGAAACCATCACATCCATGTTGATCTATCCGGATTACTAACGTCCAATTAGTTATCCTATGATCAAGAACGATTTAGGTTAAGTTTTACCAAAACTTGATTCTCTTTATCATGATCTCTATCACGAAGACAAATTTCTAAACTTAATCATGGACTCTATCATACTAGCTATAAAAATATATACACATATATATTTATAATTATCATTAAATGATAAAACAATGCCATTTTATTTATTTATAAGTGTTCAAAATACAAGACATAAAATAGTCCTTAAATAGTTACAACAGTTGCACTATTCCTAGAACTAATTCCAGCATGCCATGTCTTTCAATCCAATCTTCAACTTGTCCTTGTCAAACTCATTTGAACCAAGCGCCTTTGTGAGCAGATCTGATGCATTCTCTTTTCCTTCTACCTTCTGGATTTGAACGTCCCCACGCTCAATGATTTCCCTTATTAGATGGTACTTCCGCAGAACATGCTTTGATCTTTTATGAGATCTTGGTTCCTTCGCCTGGGCTATTGCCCCGGTATTATCACATAATAAAGGAACCGGTTCCTTTATCGAAGGTACCACACCAAGTTCAGTTATGAACTTTCTCATCCAGACCGCTTCCTTAGCAACTTCACAAGCCGCTATGTATTCTGCTTCAGTAACCGAATGAGCTACAGTAGCTTGTTTGGAACTTCTCCAAATCACTGCACCGCCATTGAGGCAAAAGACATACCCCGATATCGATC
>CM071866.1:25871135-25891218 GCA_036759665.1 Gynandropsis gynandra | reverse complement strand
TCCGATGCCTAAACCCACTATCTAGCATGCGTACTACCAATCTCTCAATTGTGTAATCTCACCTACTAGATGCATTAAGATCGATATCCTAATTCCTAAGTTCAATCAATCAACCGGCCAAGGTTCTAAATCAATTGAGACTTCATATCATGGCTACGTTCCAAGATCCAATTCATCTCCCAATGCAATTAGATCTTTATAGACATTCATTCAAGTGAACAAAAGCATTACGAACAACCAATCAATCCGAAACGATCAAATATTATAACCAAGCGTTAAGGACAAAACTTCATTACAAATTGGCAAAGCTCTCTAACCCACTGCTATGGATCTACTAAGACATGAACTTAGCAAAAGAAACGCAAAAGATAACTATATTCGACATGGATAGAGAATGAGATCCCTCCCTATTCTATTACCGACGTGTTCAATAGTTCCTCCACGTTCCGGCTACTTCGTTCCGTCCTTCTCTCTCTCTGTGTGTGTCTCTGAATGTCTCCTCTCGTATCTCGTTTGTCCCCTAGCCCTAGATGGCTTCTTTTCTCATTAATTTCCCGTTCAAACATTCAAATTAGTTAGTTCCAGATAAGGCAGCCCACGCGGGCACCATATGCACACGGTCGTGCAAAGGATGAGCCCGAGCGTGCACGCTTCTCAGACCGAGCGGGCTTGCTTGCACAACCGTGTAGGATTTCAGCCTAAGTTGTGTTCGGTCTCGTCGATTTTTCAGTCCTAATTGGAGAAGTGTAGCCCGAGCGGGTCCTCTCTTGCAGCCCGAGCGGCCTTGGCCATCCGACCAAGTTCACCTTGTGCCCGAGTCATGTATAGTTTCGGGGATTTTCAGCCTTAATTTCACAACCTCAGCCCGAGCGGGCATGGTCCAAGCCCGAGCATGTAGCCTCTACTTTGCTGTTTCCGCTCCTTTCGCTCGATGCTTGAGTGTTCGATTTGAATCTGTGGCCTTGCACGTGTTGTATCTTGTCATTCAATCATGTTTTCAGGGTGGAATTGTCGTACTCACTCGTGTTTCGCTTCATGTCTTCGTTGCCTATACAAAACACGAAATAGTAGATGAAGTCCTTGAATAAACTCGATAAGTCGGTAAAATCCAAGAAATCTAATCAAAACTAAACCTGAGGATCATGTAAATACTACGACGGATTACATGTTATCACCTATCTGACTGGCATTTTGATCGTATCAACAAGCCTCTCGTGCATGATAACCAGTCTCAGGTTGTGGTATCAATAATCAAAGTTCATTCCAAAAATCTTGGGAAAATCTAAGATGGTACACAAAGAAATGGAATACATTCTTCCAAATATGATTTGAGAAATTTGGTAACAAAAAAGAAAACAAACATGCAACAACATGAGAGCAACACACTAACATTATTTAGACATGGATTTCATCTAAACAATGCTAATAACCAATCAATATACTTTAGTATTAACTTATCTAATATGATTGAGCCTTAACTTATCTAATATGATTGAGCCTCCAATTATCAAATCGATTCTCAAACATATTAACTAGGTTCACATGCTTATCTAATAACATCACATAATCATATGGTTTTTAGGTCATCTCTATTAATATAGTTGAGTTCATCGTCATTCATGGTTAGTGAACAATTGTGATTTGTGTATCCTTGGTAGTTCAAGAGTTAATACAATCAAATCACACACTGACACTATGCATCTTATGCAATAGATCTATAGTTTTTAATCCTCGACTATATATCTCCTAGTAATTGGGCCACACCATATAAATGAATATTAACTCATGTGTCTACATTGATCGTAAAATTACTAGCCAAAACTATTTGGACATTTAGAACTCAATAATTTCAAAGCTTGATGCATTCATCTAGTCAAATTCTCGACCAAATAATCACACTGCTTGGGCCGAGTACATCATTAGAGAAAATGATCACCTCGAGTAGTCCTACTACTCGACCGAGTACAGCTTCCGATGAAATGATCAGATCGAAGAATCACATTGCTTGAGTTGAGTAGTTTCATTAATGGATCGATTATAATTTTATCATTTCAACATGTGAAATTGTTCAGCCGGAGTAACCATTTACTCAATTAAACCATTTTCTAGATAGTGAATTTGCTTGATCGATATTTTTCAAATCGTGAAACCCCAATAATCGGTCAAACAATTAGATTGTTCAGTCGAGTATACCGTCACGTACAAAATCATTTGATCGAAGAGAAACTTGTCTGGAATAGGTTTGCATAGAAAATTTGTTTGGTCCGAATAGTGAAATTATTCAACCATTTATGATCATTAGCATGTTAAAAAATGGTAACTGACCACTACTCTTGACCCGAGCAGCCTCATTTATGGTGAGTGTTGCAATCAATCCCTAAAATTGACTTTCTGATCGAATTTTCGACAAAAAAAAACTCACGAAATATCTAACGAAAGAAAACGTGTTTTAACAATCCATAATTGAGATCTAATCCATTTTAAAATATTTTAGTTTTATCGATTTTATTTTCAAAACAAAAAACCAGAAGTACGGCTTCTAACCTTTAAAATGACATACGGAACAAAACTTTAATGGCATAAAGTCTCCACAAAAATCCATGCCAAGATTGGAATCCACTATCAACAATTAACATGAATGGAATGCAAAGAAAAAAACATTGTCTTTTGTTTTATCTAAACTATGTTTAAAACTTTTCTAAAACTATTTTGTAGCTTAGATGTTGACTGGTGGATTCAATGCGTCTGTATCAGCGATTGGCACCATTTTGTTTCATTTTGTCTGAATAATCGTTGTGTTTGGTAGCAATTGTAATTTGAAACGAATGGTAGCAAATTGTTGCGATTACAGTTTGAAAAACATTACCAAAATAGACAGTTTTTAATAATGGAATATGATAACATGTAATCAGTCATAGTATGTTCATGATTCCTAGGTTTAGTTTTGATTAGATTTCTTGTACTTCACCGAGTTATTGAGTATATTCGAGGACTTCATCTACTATTTCATGTTTTGTGTAGGAAACAAAGACATGAAGCAAACACGAGTGATTATAGTGAATCCACACCGAAAACGTGATCAAGTGATAAGATACAATATGTGCACGGCCACGAAACCAAACGGAACACCCGAGCATCAAGCGAAAGGAGCGAAAACAGCAAGATAACACAGCCCACTCGGGCTTGGAAGAGGCCCCGCGCAGGCTGCAACTCCAGCAAAGTAATGGATGCTGGTAATTATGCGTTAATGCTTAGACTTATCGAAGCTTTCTTGAAATTCGGTTTTACAATCAACATCGTAAATGTTTTATACTTGTGTTGACCGCTCAGTAGGAATTTTTGTTTAGCTGGAAGGTTAGATTATGAATCCGGAACGGTTTGATTGTAGATTAAGCTTGATTAATGAGAATCTGACCGGTCGGTTAGTCGACTTAGGAATTAGGATTGCGCGCTTAACGCTACCGTAATCACGAGTTAATAACTGATGGAAGGTAGGATTGCACGTTGTTATGGTTAGGAGATTTAGGTATCGAGAGAACCATTCCTTATTTATGAGCATGAATTCCCCGTTATCAAGATAGTTTGATAACTCTATGATCCTTTGTTTGTTGCATCCTTGCAAATCCCGGTAACCCGAAACCCATACTGTTCTTAATTTTCAAGTTTTTCACGTCTCCTCATCGTTGTCATTATCCTTTTTAGTGTTTTATAAATCTGTCCCACATCACCATCAATTCAACTCGTCTTAGTTTAGTCGTATTCTTAGCTTAGGTTGCATTAGTCTCCAGAGTTCGACCCTTGTATTACATCGATCCGTACTCTTGCGGTAAGTGAATATTAGGCATTTTTATTGCTTGATAGTTTGCACATCAGAATATATTTAAATTTTTTTTAATGTATATTTTTAATTATAATTTTCAAATATTTTAAAAAAATTAAAAAATTATTAAAATATTTACATATATATATACTTACAATGATATAAATTATAATAGAATCTTGAAATAAAATTTATCAAAACATAATCAACTATTTTCATACACCCATACATATATATATTTACGATAAATATAAACTATAATAGATCTTTGAAATTAAATTTTAAATATATGTAAAGTATTAAAACATAATATTCTAAGGTTATTTATGTCTTTTTAATGAAAATGCATCGTATCGCAATCGTATCGCAACTACTTTTCTGCTTTTTAATTTTTTTCGATTGTGAGCGATTATGTTCCACCTACCAGTGTTCATCTTGTCTGCGGTCGCTGGAAAACGCAATCATCGCGTTTGCGGGCGACTGCGACTCCACCAGTCACCACCTCAATGAGTTTTAACTCAGTAGGTTGAGATTAATTGTAACCTTTTATAGTTAACTTTTATTTAACAACAAAATCATTTATATTTATTAGGTGACTAGACATTGGATCATATTAAATTTTCTTTGAAATATATATTTATAATAACTTCGATAATGTATATCCATATCATTAGAGAAAGGTTATTTTTTATATAAATTCAAAATTAATATATAAAAGTTAAATACTATGTGGTTTCTCAGGCGTTTACAACTCTCAATCCTCCGCATCAACAAAGTAAAAAATTGTTTTTATTTTTTTCTCCACATCATTAGATCTGTAATTAGATTTTTCCATGTTCTAGAAGAAAATATGTTTGTCTTTTCTTTAGCGAGGCAACATAAAAAATATCCTTCATATGCTATTTTGACTTCAATCATATCCTTCCCTCAAAAAAAAAAGTTTTCACTTCAAATCTACCCTTAAAATATTGATAACCTCACATATTACCCTTGTCCTTTAATTAGTCGTCAGTTTTTCTCTCTCCTCCAAAGCACCTCGATTTCTCTCTCTCGTGTGGTGCGAAAATTACTGTTCTCCCATACCACATCAGATTCGACGAGAGTATTCGTCGAATGTAGCTTGAAATTGGCATCAGATTCACCGCGAATAGGTTGAATTCGTTTGTTGTCAACAAAGAAGCTTGCAACTAAAGCCATTCCGCAGAAAAACCATGTATGTATAGTGAGTTTTTTGTGTTTCTCTTGTGTTTTCCGTTTTTCTTTTGTGAATTTGGTAACCCGAATGAGCAGTGAGTAATATGTAAATATTTAATTATCCTTTTATCAAGACGAGCCTTATATTGATGTAGTCAAGACAAGTCATATTTATTGAAAATTCAAATGATCACAATGAGTGACAGTCTCTTCGAGTCGCATAGTCGCACTGGGTCACAGAGTCATCGAGTTGCATGGTCGCACTGGGCCACAGAGTCTAATCGAGCTGCACGGTCACTTGAGTCACAAAGTCTCATCGAGTCACGCACGACTCTCTTTACGGGAAAGGGCTCCGATGTGTCTCTAATCTCAGTAAATTTAACCTTTGTGACCTTTGAGACCTTATGTAACGTTTTTTTTCTTTCTTTTTTTAACTTTTTTGAACTTTTGCAATCTTCTTTTTCTTTCCTTTTTTGTGACCTTTGTCAATTATTATAAATAAATCCATATTTAAACATTAAAAATGTCTTATTTTGCATCGATTGTTCTTAATTCGTGAAATCTTTGACCCTCAATTGGAATAAATTAGAATCAAGTTTAAAGGGGAACCCATCCAACTCATGCGATCCTATATAACCCTTGTGCGACCCTCAATTTGATTAAATTATAATCAAGTTTAAATGGGAACTCATCCGACTCATGCGACCCAATATGACCCTTGTGTGACCCTCAATTGGATTAAATTAAAATCAATTTAAAGGGAACCCATTGGACTCATGTGACCCAATATGACCCTTGTACGACCCTCAATAGGATTAAACTAAAATCTAGTTTAAACGGGAACCCATCCGACCCAATTCAGCCACATATGACCCTTGTTTGAGCCTTAATTGAATTAAATTAGAATCAAGTGTAAATGGGAAATCATCCGACTCATGCGACCTATGTTACTCATGCGACTCATGCGACCTATGTGACTCATGCAACTCATGTGACCCATGCGACTCATGCAACCCATGTGACTATTTTAACTCGTCAATTCGATGTTAGACTCCTATCTTCCGACCCGTGTGACCCTTCCGAACCATGTGACTCGTCGTTTCACTGTCAGACTCATGTCTTGCGACCCACGTGACCCTTCAAACCAATGTGACTCGTCGTTTCGCTGTCACACTCCTGTCTTCCGACCCATGCGACCAAGCGACCTATGTGACGCTGTAAATGTATTATTTTCATAATGCGACCCATGTGACGCTGTAAATGTATTATTTTTATAATGCAACCCGTGCGACCAAGCGACCAATGTGATGCTGTAAATGTATTATTTTCACAATTCGACCCATAAATTAGTTTGGTGATGTAATTTTATTATTTGCACCAAAATTCCCCCCAAACTTTTTAACAAATTTTCAAAAAACATAATCGTGTGGTCAAAGTTAGTCACAACCTTTCTCTTCCGTTGATTCAATGTTAGGGCCATGCCTTTTCGAATTCTAGCCGTTCCCTTTTTTCGAATAACGACACACACTCTCTCTCTCTCTCTAACTCTCATCATCTTCCACCCATTTGTCGCTCTAACACTTACAATCTCTCGGCTTCAAAAATGTCACATTTCCCTCATTTGGTTCAAATCATTCTTCCGAGCTATCTGGAGTACTACCTTGTAATCTCCTTCATCTATCTCTTTGTCGGTATGTTACGTGACATTTCGAGGAAGTTCTTCGATGAGCATATTGACGAGAACACCAGGGTAAACAACACAACAACGCTTAAATCGGATGTGTCTTACAAAAAATGGGAAGTCAAGTTGGATGGCTCCAGATTCACTGATGGATGATTTCTCCAAGATCATGATTTTCATATTGGGGATTATATAGTTTTCCGTCACGAATGTGACATGGTTTTTAACATCACCGGGTTCGGAAAAGATATGTGTAATCTGCAATATGCATCATCATCAAACGCAGAAACAGGTCATACTCTTCAGCTCAGACGATTTTCACGGCAACCGCCACACGTTCAATTGTGGCCATTGATGCATTGGTAAGTGACCTCAAACCGATTCATTATATATCATTTTGGTTATTTATTCGATTTTTTATCATTTCTACTGATGTAACATGGGTGATGTCGCAGACCCTTTCGATAAGGTTTGCGAGGTTGAGCAGTCTTAGCGGTAGACGATGTAAGATAATGCTGAAAAACGATCAAGGAAGGTCGTGGTTGGTAGATTTGAGATCCGTGAGTCATGGTGGCGCTAGCATCAGAGGAGGTTGGAGAAAGTTTTGTCACGAAAATGGACAAAACGAGGGATGTTCCCTCACATTCGAACTATTCTCCAATGAACCTCTATGACCCTTGGACCTCTGCGACCCTTGTACCTTTGTGACCCTTGTACCCCTGCATCCCTTGGACCTCTGCGACCGTTGGATCCCTGTGACCTTTTGACCCCATTGCGACCCTTGGACCACTACGACCCTTGTACCCCTGTGACCCTTGGACATCTGTGACCCTTGGACCTTTACGACCCTTGTACCCTTGCAACCCTTGGACCTCTGCGACCCTTGAACCCATGCGATCCTTGTACCCTTGCAAACCTTTGAACCTTTTGTGACCCTTGGACCCCTACGACCTTTGTACCTGTGCAACCCTTTGACCCTTTTGCGATCCTTTGACTCCTTTGCGACCTTTGTGAACCTTGTACCCCTGCTATCCTTTAAAAATATGAATCAAATTATTTACGAATAATATTAATCAAATTATTTACAAATAATATGAATCAAATTTAAAAAATAGTAATTTATCAAGTTATGTACAAATAAATATGAATCAAATTTTAAAAATAATAACTTATCAAGTTATTTATAAATAATATGAATCAAGTTCAAGGATGAAAAGATGGGATGCCATTAGTCTTGGGGTACAGGGATACATCTTTCATTCAAAAATATATCAGCATTCAACTTCTCACGCATGGAAGCAACATTGTCGTCGCAAATATCTGGTAACTTCCCACCTTTTTTTAATACAGCGGCTTCTAAGAATTTGAAGGTGTAAACACCACAGTCACTCATGCTTTTGTTCTGTGATAGACTTTCATAATACTCGTACTGCCATTTATCTTCACCAAAAGCGAAACAAAGAAACATTCCGCGTCGAAGCATCTTGGGGATAGTTGTTCATATAATCTCCATCACCGGATCGATATGTGATTCCTTTAACCTGCGCTAGCAGCCCTATACCGTAATGCAACGGATTTTGAAATCCACTTTCATGGCTACCCAATGAACAAGTATATATTGATTTTCGGGTGACGGAATGTTTACAATCGAGACTAAGCCATCTTAATGATTAACTGGTTTGTACTTACTTCTGAATGGATACATGCCATCCAAATGATCAATAAGAGTTGACGGGAATTCTTCCATATCCTTGTACATCCACATCAAGAACGTCTACATGAAATCAATAGGAGAAATGCAATAATTTTGATATATTGATTCAAATCTGCTCATGCGATCATACAGCTCGAACAACGCCTCATCCAATTGTTGTAAAAAAATTAACACACATGAATACATATGACACAAAATGACCTCTGTGACCTTTGTGACTTTCATGACTAAGGGTTAAAAAAACTTACATCATCTTCAAGCCATACATTAGCCTTAAATATGATCTCCCAAAACTCTGGGCCCCAGGGATAATCTGGGTCAGATATCCACCAACGCTCTTGGCGAGGTTTCATCATAAATTTATATAGTGGTCAATTTTATACCACTAGCGTCAATGAACGAACGCTCTCGGGCTATCCTGCCCTCTTCCAATCCTTTGGGCTCATACACAAAATGGCGATTCCCTGCAGGTTCTTGAACTACATTTTCTGCAGGTTCTTGAACTACATTTTATGCGGGTTCTTGAACTACATTTTCTACGGGTTCTTGAACCACCTTTTCTATGGGTTCATGAACCACTTCTTCTGCGGGTTCTTCACTCACATCTTGTGCATCAACAGCTTTCCCTCACCATCGCCCTCTCCTTCACCCTGTTTTTTCTTTTTTTTTTGTCGTGGAGGTTCAACATATGGCTCCTATCTTGCCTTCTGTGCTCTTAAAATTCGTTTAATTACTGTGGATTATCAGACTCATTCGATAAAGGTCCAGCATTTTCATAAAATTTACTTCATTAGACTCATGCGACCCATGCGACCCTACGACCTTGCGACCCATGCGACCTTTTATGACTCGTGCGACCCATGCGACCAAGACGACCTTTGTGACTCAAATGAACTTTTGTGACTCAATATTACTTACTTGGGGGTACTTCGACATCTTTGACAAGAACTATTGGAGTTCTCTCAGCACCAACATCAGCGCGACCTCTTCGACAGGACCCACTAGAGTATCGTCGACAGGAACCTCCTCAAGAACAAAACCGACAACATCTTCATAAAAATTACTTCATTAGACTCATCCTTTGTTACATTGATGCGACCCGTGGGACATATGCGACCCATTCGACCCTTTCGAACCATGCGACCCATGGGACATATGTGACTGATAACACTGAAAGTGTATCAATATTAGGATAGATTTTAGCACCATTTTCGCATATATCTTATATAGAGACTTACATTTCCGATATGATTATGCGGTTCACACACCCGTTTTGTTGGTTTTCAGGTTTTTAGGCGACAAGGCCTAAATGAGCTTAAAATGACGGATTCCTGATCAAAACCACATGAATTGAAGACATATCTACTCAGAGCCAAGATCGAGCTTCAGAACCCAAAGGAACACCCGAGCAACGAGTGGAAAAGAGAAATTTCAAGGAGACAAGGGTGCCTGGTCGGGCACCATACGTACACCCGCTCGGGTAAAACCTACGAGGTTTTATCCGCACACCTTGCACGACCCGGGCACAAAGGCAACGAGATCGGATAGCCTTACCCGATCGGGCGCAAAACGTATACCCGCTCGGGCATTAATTCATCCAATTTGCCCCGAGAGTTTGCACGACTCGGGCCGCTCAACCAGGCGATCGGGTGACGGCCACCCGATCGGGCACTATGAAGCAACATGACCGGGCGAGCCTCTGCACGACCGGGCAACACCTGTGCCCGAGCGGGCTGTGTAATTCACAACAACCTAGATCTAACATTCAAACGAGCGGATTTAAGGAACATAATAGATCTAGGGCAAAAGGGGCGATGGACAGGGGAAGGAAAGGCTGGAAAAACATCTGGGAAGGCTCGGGAGGCATCGGAGAAGAAGAGAAGCATAAATCCTTGCACCAGTAACACGATAGGGAAGGTCGAGGCATCGAATTCCTTAGAGTCCTTACTGCGGGTAGGGATATCGGATCTGTATTGTATGAACAATGATTTGCGTTAATGCTTAGTTCTATTGATTTATTCTTGATTTTCGGTTCTACACTTAGCATTATCATTCTTACGCTAGTGCTGACCGCTCAGCGATATAGGATTTCAGACTTTGCTGGAAGGTTAAAGGATGAATCCGGACCTGTTAAGTTGTAGATTAAGATTGGTTAATGAGAATCTGACCGGTCGGTTAGTCATCTTACGGATAATGATTGCGTTCGTAATGCTGGCATGGTACGGGTTAATCACTGTTGGAAGGTAGGGTTGCACGTATCCATGGTTAGGAGGTTTAGGCTCGGAAGAATCACTCCTCACCTTAGGGCATGAATTTCCCGTTGTCAAGAATAGTTGATAGATCTATGATTCTTAGTTGTTTCATCTATGCAATTTCCGGTATCCCGTACACCCGTAGTGTTTACCATATCTGACTTTATCCCCAACCTAGTTTCGTTGTCACCATTTAGGTTAGTTTAGGAATTTAGGATCACATCCCTCTCTATCCTTTTCCCTCTTAGTTTAGTTTTATTCTTAGTTTAGCTGATTTAGTCCCTAGAGATCGACCCTGGTACTACACGATCCGTATACTTGCGGTGAACTGGTCTAGGAATATTTATAACTCGTGTTTCCAGCACACCAGTGACCCTTGGGACCCATGCGATCCTGTGACTTATGTGACCCTTGCGACCCTGCGACTTATGAAACCCTTGTGACCCATGCGACCCATTCGACCCTTGTGACCCATGCCGGCTCATGCGACCTTTTGACTCAAATGACATTTTTCACTCAATATTACTTACTTGGTGGAACTTTGACAGGAGTAACCTCTTAAGAAATGTATTCAATTAGAGGAATGTATTCTATGGTCTTGGACCGTAAATAATGAATTTTCTTTTGAGTTCGGTTATTTTATTGATCCACTTACTTCTATTATGTCAATATTAATTACGACGGTTGGAATTTTGGTTCTGATTTATAGTGACAATTATATGTCTTATGATAAAGGATATTTGAGGTTTTTTGCTTATATAAGTTTTTTTAATACTTCAATGTTAGGATTAGTTACTAGTTCTAATTTGATACAAGTTTATATTTTTTGGGAATTAGTTGGAATGTGTTCCTATTTATTAATAGGTTTTTGGTTCACACGACCTATTGCAGCGAATGCTTGTCAAAAGGCTTTTATAACTAATCGTGTAGTGGATTTTGGTTTATTAATAGGAATTTTAGGTCTTTATTGGATAACTGGTAGTTTCGAATTTCAGGATTTGTTCGAAATAGTAAATAACGTGATTTTTAATAATAAAGTCAATCTTTTTTTTATTACTTTGTGTGCTTTTCTATTATTTTTGGATCCTATCGCTAAATCCGCACAATTTCCTCTTCATGTATGGTTACCTGATGCCATGGAGGGTCCGACTCCTATTTCGGCTCTTATACATGCTGCTACTATGGTAGCGGCGGGAATTTTTCTTGTAGCCCGGCTTCTTCCTCTTTTCATAGTTATCCCCTCTATAATGTATATAATATCTTTTATAGGCATAATAACAGTACTCTTAGGAGCCACTTTAGCTCTTGCTCAAGAAGATATTAAGAAAGGTTTAGCCTATTCTACAATGTCTCAATTGGGTTATATGATGTTAGCTCGTTGACTGCCTTCGAGACTCAAAAATCTAACCCAAGCGGCCCCGGGGCAGACCCCAACCGAAAGGCGCTAGACGGACTAACGGCAAGCGAGATAAAGAAAGTTGCTGGCCTTATGTGCTTGCCGCGAGAGATCTCCAATAAGAATAAAGTCAAGAAAGTGGTTTTTGGGCAAGACAAGAAAGGAACTCGCCCCAAGGGATAAAAGCTGGCGATGACTTGGTGAAAGGAATCTATGAGAAAAAGGTTCTCGAACCGGGTTCCGACCGCGCGGAGCCTACGAGTTCAGTCGAAGAGCTATAGGAGTCTATGGGCGGGATCAAGCTTAAAACAAACCTATTTAAATCTTCATGTTATTCACGATTTCCTTAAAAAAGGGGCTCAACCTACAGGAACAGTTCATGATATTTCAAAAAAGGCAGGGGTTTTTACAGAATTTAGTCTTAATCAACCGAATCAATCGAAATTAAATTAATGACATATAAAAAAGTTTTTAAAATATGCACTTGACTTTTTCGGATAGGTTTTCCTCTATAACTCTACCAGATGCTTGTACCGATCGTGCGAAAGTGTCAGATTTTCAACTAATCTTGAAATGTTGCCAAATCCTTTTATGAGACATCTCCAGAGTCATTTTCAGTCTCTAACTTAACCAGCTTTTCGCTTGGCTCTTTTCTTGACACTGGATATGGACGTAGAAGGAATTCAAAATCATTATCTCTCGCAGTGCCGGAAGATTGGTGTTCGGTGCTCGCATCTTTCTCGAAAGACTTTGATTTTACCTTGTCAACATCTTTAGGATTTACCGTCTTTGATTTTGGATTAGATAAATGAAACCCAACATCCCTTAGAAGGTCTCTTATGGCATTGATGATTCTTTTCTCCGACTTCTTTATTTCCTTTATTAATTTTTGCTCCAGTGTCAGAGGGATTGCAGCTTCTTCTCATTCATCATCACCTTCTCCTTTAGCTTCAGTTTTAGCATCACCTTCTCTTTCTTCATCAGCTTCTGCAACACCTACCCATCCTTCCTCTTCGTCAACTTCAAATATAGGTGGAATATCTATAACCTCTATTGATTTTTAACCTACACTCTTCTTCCTCTTAGTCCCCTTTCCTTTACCTTCTGTTGATCACCAAGAGCTGCTTTTCGCATCAGCAGTTCTTGCGTACGGATCTCCTCCTAACAAATACCCTTTGGATTTCTATGTAGAGGTTTCATCCATATCTGAACATCTGGATTTTTGCATCCCTCATAATCCTCCAGATAAAAAGTAAACCTTCCTCGTTGTGTTCAACACGAAGAATACTTTGAATATCTTGGAAAACAACAAATAACCATTATGACCTTTTGTGACCCTTGTGACCTTTGCGACCTTTGTGTAATTTTTACGTTAAAATCTTCGATTTTCCTCATCACGTCTACATACTTTGGGTTAAAATTGGATTTAGCCCTGTTTTTGCACATCCTTGGGCATGATGGATCGACATCCATAACATCAACATACCATCCATTTCTGCCCAAACTAAGGATGGTATCGAATGAAAGTAACTAAAACTTTAAAACAAAATGATAAGAATCCAAAAAAAGTACAAAAATATTCATGTTATTCGAATAATATATAAAATTTACCATTAGCGGAATCATGAAACCGCCACAATGTCATTTTTGTTTTGGTGATTCTCTGCTAACGTGCTTGTGGCAAGTATCCACACGCTTCTCGAATGTGTAAAGCCCCATGGAAAGCCTTCACAAATTCCAAGTCATCAACCATGTCAATGAGATCATGGTTGATAAAGTTGTCTAATGAAGGCTCGTGATCCACAACTTGTGCCAACAACATCAAAATTCCCAACCTCGTTCGGTCGGCTGAATTCTTCGCTTTTACAAGCTTTTCACTCACTTTTGCGGCGGTCACCTTTCCACGACCGAATTTCTTCAGCCTGAATGTATCACCCTTTTTGGAGTCTCATCCTCTTGGATAGGATCTGTAGTTCAATCCGGTAATTAGTGCATGCTCCACTATAGAGTATCGAATGGGAACACCGTTTACGATGAGCCATAACTCCTTCTTGTCCCATACAATCACAGAGTGATTTAGTAAGACAGACATTTGGACCTTCGTCAATATGGACTCACATTGGAACTGGAATAAATGCCTAAATTGTGATGCCTTATCGAAGTAATGCAACTTATATTCATCTAAGATTCTTCTCAACTTGTTTGTTGTTTCATGAGGATAACACTTGGTGGTGATATTTGGCTTTTTGTCCATGTGCTTGAATGCATACAGAAACTTCGGCTTTGACGGCACCTGCAAAATAACCAATTAAGAATACATTAGACTTCTACCGAACCGACCCATACGACTCAATGAGACTCAAGCGACCATTGCGACTCAAGCAACCCTTGAGACGCAATGAGTCGCTTTAGTTGAAGAGGGTCATGAGTCTCAAGCGACTGACTGAGACTCTTGATCCTCTTTGACTCAAGCGATACAATGAGACTCAAGCAACCCTTGCGATTCAAGCGACACATGCAACTCATGTTACCCTTGCGACTCAATGAGACTCGATCAACCCTTGCGACTCAAGCGAATCACTAAGACTCAACCGACTCAATCGACTCACTGAGACTCACACTCATTTCAAATCAACAAACAATTTTGCTTTCAACAACCTGCAAAACCATAGAAATCGATCTACTTACACCTACAGACGCCATTGAAGATTGACCCGTGTTCTCTTTTTAACTATTGATTCTTGCCATTTCTTTCTCACTTCAAAATTTCCTTGGTCTCAACTTGAATTTTCCTTCTTTCCAAATTCAAATCGATCCCTCTCAACTTCAAAATCCCCTTTTATTCCTTGCTTTCAACTATGAAACAGTTTTTCCTTTTGAAAAACTTTAAGAACGTGTGTTTTTCACGTACGAAAGGGAAAATTTTCTTTTTTCCAATTTTTTTCTGTTTAATAATTGTTTTCACGAGGATAGACGTGAAGTACTTCAGCTCTATGAAATCTCTGATATTCTCCCTTCTTTAGCTTATTTCAGTTTCAAAAAAAATTAATTTTTCATACATTAAATTACTATAAGGAAAAGGAAGAGACATTTAGTTGATTTCTCATACATTGACTTTAAATTTCTATATAGGAGAAGAACATATAAGAGACATTTCACTCATTTCTCATACATTGAATTTCTATAATGAAACAGACATTTAATCTAAATTTCTAGTTTTAGGAAGTTAAAGCTTGGTGATTCTCTTGAGTCCCAACCTATGGTTCCCGCTCGATCTGGATGTAACCCTCTATCAGCGTAAACCTCCAATCAAACTCGCTTTATTTGCTCTTGTCCATGTCGATATATCGAGCTCTAACCTGCTCTCTCCCGCTCACTTCGTGTGGTGTCTCATGTTTTCTCAATCCTTTTGATGTCTTTGACGAAGCCGATGAAGGCCCTCTTCAAACCGACGCGTCACACTCATGTTGATTTCCTCTTCTAAGTCGATGGAGTCGCCTCACTGCCCAAGCTTCAAGAATCAAAACGAGAGGAGAAGGTATGGATTTGTTTTTACTCATCTTGATTCCTTTCTCCAATCTTTGATCTTGTCACCTCTCCTTTCGATTAACTCAATTATGTGTTTGACAGAGGCCTATTTTGTGCCAAGAATAACAGTTCATGGTTTCGTGTCAAGGATGACGATATAAGAACCGAGATAGTGAAAATCCAAAGTTGGAAGCAAGAGGTAGAGGTGAAGATCATGAGAATATCAGCATGATTAAAGAGGACGGAAAATAAAATGAAAACGGGGACGAAGCGAGAAGCGAGACCTATAGGGTTGATTTCACTTGCAGAAACGTGTTTTAATCAACCCAAATAACGATCTAGTCATGTTTACGAGAAGTTTTACAGATTTCAACGATGAACAAACTTAGAAACAATTTTTGTGAAACCTGTTGCGTTGAAATCGATGATCGGATGTGAGGCTTGATTGTACAAGCCCTCTACGCGTATCCACGCTGAGATCGGGATTGCTTTGATGTGGAAATCGGAAGAACGAAAACTGTTTTTCGTTCTTCGGGTTTTTTCTTTTCCGACGTCTAGGGTTTCTAGGTTTAGAATTGTATGTTTACGAAACCTCGTATTGTGTTTATTTATAATTATTAACTCTTTAATAATTACGACTTAAACCCATAACTATCCAATATTACATATTAGGCATAGGACTTTCAATCTCCCACTTGCCTTTACGTAATATTTCAAATAGTCGAAATACATGTATCTCCATACACATATTTTTCTGTACATCTTATGTACTAACCCAAAAGAAAAATCAAATACAATTATATTTTCGGAGCTAGCGGATGAATATAACTGTATCCCACACTGATTGTCTAACAATCATAAGCAGATACCGAGACACTCGTATGCGTGTGACCTCGTAGGTTCATCACTAAACTGGTAGTTAATTAGTCTTACTAATTAACTAATCGAGGTTGGCGTCTAGCAACACTCCTCAACGACCAGATAGTATGAAGTAACATCCTTACTCTGTAGAACCATGGTAGAAGGATAATATTATTATTTCCCTCCGTCTTTACAGCTCCGGATAATCCTAGGACATGGTCTGACTGTCAAGTCCTAATAGATTATCAACTATGTTTCATGCCTAACATAACTGACTGGTGAATGATCGCAAGAAACTCTTTTCTTCTCTCATTCAAATGCCCTGGCCAAGGTCTTTTCAGTCATTATGTTGCTGACAACATAGAGCTCAAACTCTTTACCTAGAGTTGACGGATTCCATCTTGATCAATCACTAACTGCACAAGCATCTAATCATTCCCAATATCCTTTCAACTTACATCCCAAGGCATAAGGTGTCCAGTATCAAAGAATGATAGATAACTTGTCAGTTACCATGTTGATCTCAGGTCTAAGAAAATTATAATACTCCAATCCTTCCAGAGAAATTCCTATTGACAGTTCAATGGTAATGTAACCATTAGGAATTCTCCCTTTGGGTCTGTTCAATGATCACATCTCTATGTGCATCATCCATGCATGTGATTTAGTAAAAGAGATCTACTAATTTCTATTAAATAGAAACCATCACATCCATCTTGATCTATCCGGATTACTAACGTCCAATTAGTTATCCTATGATCAAGAACGATTTAGATTAAGTTTTACCAAAACTTGACTCTCTTTATCATGATCTCTATCATGATGACAAGTTTCTAAACTTAATCATGGACTTTATCATACTAGCTATGAAAATATATACACATATATATTTACAATTATCATTAAATGATTAAATAATGTCATTTTATTTATTTATAAGTGTTCAAAATACAAGACATAAAATAGTCCTTAAATAGTTACAACAGTTGCACTATTCCTAGAACTAATTCCAACATGCCATGTCTTTCAATCCAATCTTCAACTTGTGCTTGTCAAACTCATTTGAACCAAGCGCCTTTGTGAGTGGATCTGATGCATTCTCTTTTCCTTCTACCTTCTGGATTTGAACGTCCCCACGCTCAACGATTTCCCTTATTAGATGGTACTTTCGCAGAACATGCTTTGATCTTTTATGAGATCTTGGTTCCTTCGCATAGGCTATTGCCCCGGTATTATCACATAATAAAGGAACTGGTTCCTTTATCGAAGGGACCACCCCAAGTTCAGTTATGAACTTTCTCATCCAGACCGCTTCCTTAGCAGCTTCGCAAGCCGCTATGTATTCCGCTTCAGTAACCGAATCAGCTACAGTAGCTTGTTTGGAACTTTTCCAACACACTGCACCCCCATTGAGACAAAAGACATACCCCGATGTCGATCTGCTATCGTCCTTATCGGACATAAAGCTGGCAACCGTGAACCCTTCTAACTCTAAGTTAGAATCTCCATAAACGAGGAATTGGTCTCTAGTCCTGCTCAAGTACTTGAGAATGGTTTTCACCAATTTCCAATGTTCCTCACCGGGATCTGCCTGATACCGACTCGCTACACTTAGCGCGAAGGCTACATCAGGCCTCGTACATGTCATGGAATACATGATGGCTCCCACTGCGCTAGCATATGGGATCCTACTCATGCATTCTCTCTCTTCTTGTGTCTGAGGACAATCCTCTTTGGAGAGAGTAATTCCAGTGCCTATCGGTAGATAGCCTCTCTTGGAATTTTCCATGTTATACCTCTTCATGATGGTATCAATGTACTGGGACTGCGATAGTCCAAGCAACCTCCTTGATCTATCTCTATAGATCTTTATTCCCAGAATATAGGTTGCTTCTCCCAGATCTTTCATGGAGAACTGTTCGGATAACCAGAACTTCGTCTCTTGCAACGCCGGAATGTCATTCCCTATGAGCAATATGTCATCCACATAAAGCACAAGGAAGACAACCGCGCTCCCACTAAACTTCTTGTACACACAAGGCTCTTATTCACATCTAACAAAGTTGAATTCTTCAACTGCCTTGTTAAAGCGAATGTTCCAGGTTCGAGAAGCTTTCTTGAGTCCATAAATGGACCTATGAAGCTTGCATACCATATGACTTTGAGTTGGCGACGTGAAACCCTCAGGTTGAGTCATGAAGACTTCTTCCTGGAGCTCTCCGTTAAGGAAAGCTGTTTTTCACGTCCATCTGCCAAATCTCATAGTCATGGAATGCCGCTATCGCAAGCAGAATCCGAATAGATTTCAGCATTGCCACAGGGGAGAACGTTTCTTCATAGTCAATCCCTTCTCGTTGACTATACCCCTTGGCAACTATTCGAGCTTTATAGGTCTCTACCTGCCCGTCCGCTCCAATCTTCCTCTTGTAAACCCATTTACAACCGATTGGTCGAAGCCTGTGAAGAATCAACCAAAGTCCATACTTTGTTGATCTTCATAGATTCCATCTCGGATTCCATGGCTTTCCACCATTTCTCAGAATCAGTGCCTTGTATAGCCTCTTGGAAAGTCAAAGGGTCGTCATCTCTATGATCGACCACATCCTCTTGCACCATCAGATTAAGTCTGTCAGGTGCACATCGAGAACGTGTTGACCTTCTCAAGGAAGCCTGTGTAGCAGGTTCAACCTGCACTGGGATATTTTGTTGGGCTTGTTCCTGAATAGGTTCCTGAATCGGTTCCTGAACTTGTTCCTGAACGGGCACTTTCACTTCAACATTTGAAGATGAAGCGTCGGAGCCTAACACTATATCACTCAGCCAAGAACGCTCATTTGACATCTCATGTCCATGAGCTTGTGTTGGCTCATCGGGTTCTTGAATCTCGTCAAGAACTACTTCCCCACCATGAATTCCTTCATCAAGGAATTCCCTTTCAAGAAAGGTTGCCGTTCTGGCCACAAACACTTTGTGTTTAGACGGGTGGTAGAAATAATATCCCATAGTTTCCTTGGAATAACCTATGAACCTACATCTGTCAGACATAGCATCAAGCTTGTCTGACTAAAGTCTCTTAACGAAGGCCGGACACCCCCCAAACCTTGATGTGTCTCAGGTTTGGCTTACGTCCTTTCCATATCTCATATGGTGTCTTCGAGACTACTTTGGTTGGAACTTTGTTTAGCAGATAGGCAGTTGTTTCTAACGCATAGCCCCATAAGTTCATTGGAAGATCAGTGAACCTCATCATGGATCTCACCATATCTAATAAGGTTTGATTTCTCCGTTCGGATACACTGTTATGCTGCAGTGTCCCAGGAGAATTCCACTGAGACAAAATTCCATTTTGCCTTAGATAATCAAGAAAATCATGACTCAGATATTCTTCACCTCGGTTAGACCTCAACGTCTTGATGGTCTTTCAAGTTTGTTTCTCAACTTCACTGCGGAATCTCTTGAACATTTCAAAAGATTCAGACTTGTGTTTCATAAGATACACATATCCATATCTAGACATATCGTCAGTGAATGTTATGAAATAAGAATATCCTCCTCTGGCTTGAACTTTCATAAGTCCACATACATCTGTATGTATGAGTCCTAGAAGTTCAGTAGCTCTATCTCCGATTCCAGTAAA
>CM071866.1:25825277-25868515 GCA_036759665.1 Gynandropsis gynandra | reverse complement strand
GCGTGAGAGAGTTCTGTTTGTGCGGCTCTTGGCGCGTTACGCGTGCGACGCCAGCCACGAAAATCTATCCAATTTTCACCGAAAGTTCAAAAAATTAATCCTAAACAGATGATCAGACGCACTAATACCACTGTAGGGTTGATTTCAATTGCGGAAACGTGTTTTAATCAACCCAATTAACGATCTAGTCATGTTTACGAGAAATTTTACAGATTTCAACGATGAACAAACTTAGAAACAGTTTTTGTGATACCTGTTGCGTTGAAATCGATGATCGGATGTGAGGCTTGATGGTACAAGCCCTCTATGCGTATCCACGCCGAGATCGGGATTGCTTTGATATGGAAATCGGAAGAACGAAAACTGTTTTTCGTTCTTCGGGTTTTTTCTTTTCCAACGGCTAGGGTTTCTAGGTTTAGAATTGTATGTTTACAAAACCTCGTATTGCGTTTATTTATAATTATTAACTCTTTAATAATTACGACTTAAACCCATAACTATTCAATATTACATATTAGGCATAGGACTTTCAAGACCAAGAGAAATCGCTGAAAGGAAAAAGAATGGAAGAGGAAATGACGAATGAAGGAGATAAGGAAAAAGGAAAAACAAAAAGATGTTATTCGGTTTGATTTAGTTTAATTTAATTGGTTTGGATAAAAAAATGTCATTTTGGTTTTTATTTGAAGGGAATATAGCATAAAAAATATCAAACTATTTTATTTTAGCCTATAAAATATGAATTATTATTTTCAACCTAAAAAACCCTTTTTTTTTCCTTAAAAACACTAACTTTAGAAATATATTGTAGAAAATATCAAACTTTTCAATTTTTACCTATAAAACATTTTCACCTAAAAGATTTGAATTCTTAAGTTTTGTCTAAAAAATCACAAACTTATCAAATTAATCATATCCATACACACAAAAAAATTAAATCATATTTTAACTCTTTTAATTTTTAAGTGTTGTCTAAAAATCACAAACTTATCAAATTAATCATATCCATACACAAACACTAACTCTTGGTAACCCCAATTTCAATCCTATTTCAATCATATTTCAATCCGAATCCGAAATAAAAAAATCCAAATTTGAACAAATTTCAACTTGAAATCTGAATTCAATCCAATTTCAAATCGATTTCAACCGAAAATCCAAATTTCACCCAATTTGAACAAGAATTTCAACCCAATTTCAACTCAAAATCTAACTTCAACCTAATTTCAACCGAATATCCGAATTTCACCCAATTTGAACAAGAATTTCAACCCAATTTCAACTCAAAATCTAACTTCAACCTAATTTCAACCGAATATCCGAATTTCATCCAATTTTAGTAAGCATTTCAACAAAAAAATCCAAATTCGAATCAATTTCAACTCAGAATTTGAATTAACCTAATTTCAACCCGATTTCAATCGAAAATCCGAATGAATTTGGATTTCGAGTTGAAATGTTATTGAAATACTTACTAAAATTTGGTGGAATTTGAATTTTCGGTTGAAATTAGGTTGAATTCAAATTTCGGATTGAATTTGGGTTGAAATTCTTGTTGAAATTTGGTGAAATTTTGATTTTCGGTTGAAATCGGGTTGAATTCGAATTTCTGGTTGAAATTGGTTCGAATTTGGATTTCTTACTAAAATTGAAATTGGCCAGAAATTTTTTCTAAAATTGCGTGGAATTCGAATTTTCGATGAAAATTAGGTTGAGATTCGGGTTGTTTTTTGTTGCATTTGAATTTTGGGTTGAAATTCTTATTGAAATAGGGTGAAATTCGGATTTTATTTTGAAACCGTTTTAAACTCTGCTGAAAAATAATTCAACATCGTAAACAGTAAATGAAGTTTACCAAGAGTTAGTGTTGGTGTATGAATATGATTAATTTGATAAGTTTGTATTTTTTTGACAAAATTTAAAAATTCAAAATTTTTAGATTAAAAGTAATAATTTTTGCTTTATACGTACAAATTTAAAAATTTGGTATTTTCTATATTATATTTATAAAGTTAATGTTTTTAAGACAAAAAATAATATTATAATTTTTTAGGATGAAGATAATACTTAATATTTTATAGATTAAAATAAAATAATTTGATATTTTGTATATTATATTCCCATAAGAAAGAGACCATTAGTTTTTTTTTAAAAAAAAAAGTTTTATAAAGGGATTGTACATTTAACTATTTATCAATGTCGCTTGCCTGCGGGAGCCTGTCTTTTGGAGTGATTCAGATTCGCACCATTTATTTACTTATTTATTCTTTAACTATTTTTGTTTAATAATTTCTCAAATATTTATTTATTTAGTTTAAGGTTCTATTTATATACCTTCGTTTTCATTTTCACTTATGGGTTTGATAAATAAATTACATATATAAATATAAACACGTAAAAAATAATTATAAAATATTGTGGTTGCAGATGTTTTTTCAATTTTTATTCCACTTTGATTCCCATTCCTTCAACTTCAAAATTAAAGGTAATCATTTAACCGAAAATTTTATATACATCGGAGTTAACTTTTTATATTTTTTGATATTTTAAAAGAAATTTATGATCTTGAGATTAATTTTTTCTGAATCAAATTTGATTTATTGTAATTGAATTTTTAGAAAATTATTTTGTGTAATATTGTTATGATAATATTATATTTATATTTTGTTAGATTTAAAAAACTCTAAATTGAATATACAATCAATATTATTTTTATATAATTTAAATTAATTTAACCAATATAAATTTAAAAATATAACTGATTAATTTAATTGAACAATCTCATTTCAAAACACTTAGAAAATAATTAAAGTTTTAAAAAATCAAATATATATTTATAAAAATGCGATTGAAAATAATTATAAATTTCAAAATTTCGATATCAATTTTTAGGAAAAAAAATAATTTATTTAATATATTAATATATAATGAAAATGATTACTAAATATTGAATAAACATATTTAATTTGAAACAAATAATTTCAATAAAATCTTTTATTTTTAGATTTAATATATCAAACTTTCTAAATTGTTCTAGACTAAGAATACACTGAATGTATATAAATGATTTTAATCTAGTTTACGTTATTTGTATTAAAAATTAATTAAAATATTCTTTTTAATATGCTATTAATAATTTTATAACATTTAATATAACTAAATTACATATATAAATAATTATATCAATATTATAATTAATTGATTAAAAAATGTAGAAGTATATTATATATTGTATATTGATTAACATTCCTAAAAAAAGTAATATTCTATTCGATAAATTTTTTAAAAAAATTTCTTGTTTATATATTTTATTTTAAATTTATATATATTTTTAAAATTCATCATTGAATACAATATTTATGTTTTAAATAAATCATTTTTTCAAAATAAAAATCTATCTATACGCCCACTTATAACCTAGCATTATGAATTGAAATTCGAAATATAGATGATGATAAAAAAAAAAAGAAAGAGGAGAATTGAGAGAGCTGTAAAGATGAGAGACAGCATGCTCGAATAGAAAAGGCTATGACCTTTTCGTATGTGGATCCCACAACCTACAAATATTCAATTCGCATTTTATTATTCTTTTCTCAATTGGTGTGTACAAATATCTAAACTTATATATATATATATATATGAGTATCAACGGCAACATTTACAAAGAAAAAAAAAGTGATTTTTAATTTATTAATAGATATATCTCAATTCAAAATTAGTTTATCATCAATTGATTGGTTTGATTTGTATTTTACATAAATTATTAATGGATTGATTTGTACGTTTGTTATATATTATATTATATTTTAAAATTTTTCCAATTTGAAACTTTTAATATGATGATCAATAACAAATTAACTTTAGATTAATCTGATATAATAGGCAAATATAAAGGTTGTTCTTTTAGAATCTCTTTGTTTTCACGTATATCCTCAAAAATCTAAGATTAAAAATTGAGAAAAGACAAATATGCTATTGTTTTTTGCACGTAAAAAATACATACAGTTTGACATTTTTTCGAAACAGAACCTATTTCAAAGTTGAGGACAAAGAGCGAGAGGTGATTTCAAAGTTAAGAGAAAGGATCGAGTTACAAGTGAGAAAGAAGGAAATTCCGAAATTGAGACTAAGGAAATTTTGAAGTGAGAAAAAAAGAAAGAAATGGCAAGGATCAATAATGAATAAGAGAGCACGAGTCAATCTTCAATGGTGTCTGTGAGTGGATCGATTTCTAGGATTTTACGTTATAGATGAAATACATTAGGGATTAGGCTATTGTAAGCAAAATTGTTTATTGATTTCAAATGGATGTGAGTCTCAATGAGTCGTTTGAGTCAAAGAGGGTCATGAGACTCAGTGAGTCGCTTGAGTCGAAGAGGTTCAGGAATCTCAATGAGTCGCTTGAGACTCATGACGCTATTTGACTCAAGAGACTCACTGGGTCTCAATGGTCGCTTGAGTCACAAGGGTTGCTTGAGTCTCAGTGAGTCACTTGAGGCGAAGAGGGTCAGGAGTCTCAGTGAGTCGCTTGAGACTCATGAACCTCTCTAACTCAAGAGATTCATTGGATCACAAGGGTCGCTTGAATCACAAAGGTCGCTTGAATCGCAAGGATCGTTTGAGTCGCTAGGGTTGTTTGAGTCGTAAGGGTCGCTTGAGCCGGTAGAAATCTAATGTATTCCTAATTGGTCATTTTGCAGGTGCCGCCAAAGCCAAAGTTTCTCTATGAATTCAAGCACATGGACAGAATGACAAAGATTTTCACCAAGTGTTATCCATACGAAACAATAAAGAAGTTTAGAGGAATCTTAGATGAAGATGAATTGCATTACTTCAAAAAGGAGTCACAATTTAGGTATATATTATATTTCCAATGTGAATCCATTTTGATGAAGGTTCAAATATTTATCCTATTAAATCTCTCAGTAATTGTACATGACAATAAGGAGTTGTGGTTTGTCGCAAATGGTGTTTCCATCCGGTACTTTATAGTGGAGCATGCACTAATTACCGGATTGAACTGTGGATCCTATCCAGGAGGATGGGAGTTCAAAATGTGTGATACATTCAGACTAAAGAATTTCGGTCGTGGAAAGGTGATCGTCGCACAAGTGAGTTAAAAGCTTGTGAAGGTGAAGAATTACACAGACAACCTTCCTCACACAACCATGATCTGATTGCACTACAAAAAAAACATGTGATTTCCAACATAAATATTCGTTGGAAATCGCGAATATTCATTTGAAAACGGTGACTCCCAACGTATTGCAACAGATTTGGAGTCGTTGGGAATCGCTTGTTGCAAATCCATATCCGTTGCGATTTGTAACGGGAGTGTAATGGAAAAAATCTGTTGAAAATATGTTCACGGACTGGCAACGGAAAGTTTCGTTCGACGTGGCAACGGATTCCCGTTAGAAATGCAGCAAAGGATGACCGTTACGATAATTGCAACGGATGCCCGTTGTAAAATCGTAACGGATATCCATTACATGTCCGTTGACAATAAAAAATTGCAGGAAATAATTCGCACCAACGGAAACCCGTTGCCAGTTTGGGGGAATGTGGCAACGTACATCCGTTGCAAATTGGCGGGTATATTATTTCCAACGGATGCCTGTTGGAATTTTAAAAAAATATCAACGGGCATCCGTTGAAATATGTATTGAAAAAATAAAAAAATTAAAAAAAATAAAATTGAAAAGTTAAAAATATTAATTAATATTAAATTTTTTTACAAATAAAAATGTAAATAATTTTACATATCGTCTAAATTAGTTGCGCAATCACCATCCCTGTGATCGCCAACGCCTCGTGAAGGTGTTGCATCAGAGTCGATTACCACATCTTTGTTTCTCTCGTCGTTTTTGGCGGTTGATACGATCGACCGATTAGCAAGTCGATGATGCTCTCCATGTGACGCATCTTCGCACGAGTTACTTCAAGAGCATCTTGTGTTGCACGAAGCGTGGTTTTCAGATACTCGATACGTCGTTCTTGCGTGTAAGTCTCTTGAACCACAGGGGTACGGTCGTTGCATCCTCGACAATATCCTTTTGAAACGCACCGAGACCGTATAAATGCCCTCTATACAGTGTAACTGACTACAAAAGCAAACACGTTAAAGTTAGCATCGTTAAACAAATTCTTAAAATATTTAATCATAAATAATGTTTTTATTATTTACCTCCAAATAAATTTTATCCTTTTATAGAGGACTGAGATCGTCGAGAGGTGAACCGCACGCTTGTGATTGCTGTGTGATCTTATCTGTCACAACTTTCACGGTCCATTATGTCTGAGGGTCGACGAGTTCTGGTTCGTCGCTCTCTTCCTTGACAATGGATTTCTTCTTAGCATGGGTTTCTACAACCAGCTCAAGAAGAGCCGGTTCTCGTCCGATTTTCTACATATGTAAAATTATAGTTATATAATTAGATAACAATTTTATATAATAATAAAACTTAAATAATATAGTAAAATAACTTATACCAATTGTTTCTTCATTTGGGGAATGACTTGGAACCCGAAGTATGACGATGCGGTCCATCTCCAGGAACTTTTTCGCCATACTGATATTTTTTAGCCTTCTCGCTCTTGGCCTTGAAATCTTCGGACTCCCAATGTTAGACGAGTTGGTTGAACACCTCGTATGTTGCCCAAGTCGGTTTGGAATTCTTCTTGTAGTTACGCTTGTCGTTTTTCATCATCAAACGCAACCGGGCTTGCATGTCGCGCATCTAAGCAGTGTAGATGCACGATGTATCCTTCTTCCACCATCTATATGCGTGCTGTAAAATTTAAATAAAGATAAATTAGTTACTAAATTATATATCAATTGAAAAGTTAAATTGTATATAAATTTTACTTACGATGAATGTACACCACCATCGGCGACGTATGACTTCTAGTGTCACTTGCCAAGAATAGTACAAACGATCTTGTAGCGATCCTTTGATGATGTTGTTGTTCGTATATTTCAGAACATCATCCACATCAAACCTGCAAGTGAAAAACAAATTATTAGATAATATTTATAAATAAATACAATCTAAAGTATATAATTATTCTCTTACCATAATGTCTCATTAGGACGTTCAGTATCAATGATCAGAACGGTAGGACGCTTGTCGAAACTATCGATCAGAGCTTCTATGTCAACCATATCATCTTCTTCATCAAATATCCGTGGTGCCGATATAGGTGAAGGAGGTCGATATGGTGGCGGGGCTCCAGCTGAACCCGCCAACATACCACCACAACCGATAAATCATCTCGCTCTCATTTTGTATGGTGTATAAGTGTTTAAGTTTTAGGGGTTTTGTGTTTGAGAGGATTTTGGATTTGAAATTATGTTGAAGAATGAATTGTTCAACGGTTAATATATAGAAATTTCTAATGGGCATCCATTGGAAATGCAAACGGATGCCCGTTGGAAAATATGTCAACTTAACGGCAGCAATTATTTGACGCGACGCTTGAGTTTCCAACGGGTATCCATTGGCATTTCCAATGGATGCCCGTTGGAAATTTCATTCTCGAGGCGACGGACGCCAAAACGTTGTTTCTTCTCCTTTTGCAACGAGCATCCGTTGTAATTTCCAACAGATGCAGGTTGAGAACATTAACCAATGTTGCAGTCGTCGCCTAGCCATGATGACACACGCCAACAGGAATCCGTTGGACATGGCAACGGATGCCCATTGGAAAAGTCTAACGGGCATTCGTTAGTGGTCTGAATATTTGAAATGGGCATCTGTTGACCGCTTATAGGTGGTAACGGCCATTTGTTGCAAAGTGCCATCGGATGCCCATTGATAAATTATAATACCTGAAAATTATCGAGTTTAATATTTCAATGGGTTTCCGTTGCAAATTGCAATGGATGTCCGTTGATATCTAAATATATTTAGTTTAATAAAAAGTAAATTACAAAAATTTATACATTACAACTACATAATTCATATTTCTTCTTCGGTAGGTGAGTCTTCCTTCATTTTCTCATTGAATTCATCGTCGTTTTCATCTTCTGCATCTTTCGGTTAAGATATTTGCAAACAATTTCTTGACTTTGATACTTTATATGTATGCATCTTTTGAAGGGACATAACATTGTCCTGCGTTCTTGACACAAAGGTTGAACCGATGCAAAACTCATGAATTGTTCCAATCCGTGTAAAAATTCTTGAGTAATTTCTTCGGTTACAGTATCTTTTATTCTATACATCCACTCTCTTGATCTATATATATCTCTATTTGAAGAAGATGACATTTTTTTTAAAATATATTTATTTGTTGATAGCTTGGTGGTAGAAACCTTGATTTTGATCATTAAAAAGTGTCTCTTTCAACGGACATCCGTTAGGAATTTCAACGGATACCCGTTGAAAATTATAACGGATGCCCGTTGGAAAGCCATGTTGAAATATCCCAACCGCAACCTCGAAAGTCACAATTGCAACGGGCATGCGTTCCAATTTGCAATTGATTTCCGTTGCATTGTGTAACGGGCATCCGTTGGCCATTTTTTTGGGATTTCCAATGGCCCTTCAATGGATAATGGCAACGAATATTGTTTGTTGCTTATCGCAATGGATTCTAATGGATTATTAGTCCGTTGATCGTTTTAGTCTGTCCGTTGGCATCCGTTAGAAAGAGTCATCAACGGACGGATCCGTTTATCCGTCCGTTGAAACCAATGTATTTTTTGTAGTGTTGACGTTGTTGATGACTTGGAAGTTTGTGAAGTCTTTCCATGGGGGCTTTACACATTTGAGAAGCTTGTGGATACTTGTCACAAGTACGTTAGTGGGAAATCACCAAAACCAAAATGGAATTGTGGTGGTTTCATGATCTCACTCATGGTAAGTCGTATATATTATTACAATAACATGAATGTTTTCATACTTTTTGTATTCTTATCATTTTATTTTAATATTTCAGTTACTTCCACTCGAAATCATCCTTAGTTTGGCAAAAACAGATGGTACGTTGATGTTATGATGCCGATCCATCATGCCAAAGGATGTGAAATGAGCAGATTAAATCCAATTTTAACCCGAAGTATGTAGACGTGATGAAACAAATCGGAGATTTTAAGGTAACAATTACACAAGGGTCACAATGGTCCCAAGGATCACAAAGGTCATAAGGGTCATAATGGTTATTTGTTGTTTTTACAGGATATTCAAAATATTTTTCGTGCTGAATACGACGAGAAAGCTTTACTTTTCGATCTGTAGGATTATGAGGAATGCAACAACCCAGATGTTCAGATATGGATGGAACATCTATAAAGAAATCCAAAAAGTATTTGTTGGAAAGACATCCGTAAACTCGATTTGCTGACATGAAAGCAGCTCTTGATGAGAAACAAAAAGGGAAAGAAAATGGGAGTAAGAGGAAGAAGTAAGGGTGAAAAGCAATAGAGGTTGTAGATGTTCCACTCAAATCTAAAGCTGATGAAGATGAAGGATTTGTAAAGGCTGAAGCTGATGAAGAAGAAAAAGGTGATGTTGAAGCTGAAGCTGAAGAAGAGGCTGAAAATGAAGGAAACAAGTTGCAGACCCTCTGAAACTAGAGCATAAATTAATGAAGGACACAAAAAAGTCAGAAAAAAGAATCATCAACGTCGTAAGAGACCTTCTAAAGGACATCGAGTTTGATTGGCCTAATCCAAAATCAAAGGCGGCAAAATCAAGGCAGAAAATCAAGGTAGAAAATCAAAATCAAATCCAAAATCAAAATCGAAGCGGCAAAATCAAGGCAGAAAAGACTAAAAGCCGAAAGGCGACAAAATCAAAGGTTGTCCAAAAAGATACGAGCATGGACACGAATCTTACGGTACTTTCAGAGATGATGATTTTAAATTCTTTCAATGTCCATATCCGGTGTCAAGAGAAGAGCCAATGGAATCAGAGGCTAAAATGACTCTTGAGATGGCTTGGAATATGGGGTGGCAAACATTTCAACGTTAATTGTAAAGATTGCATCTGCTGCTAATCCTTCAAGTGGGTTTCAGTCTAGCATTCCTCTTTTAGCGTTGTGTTCCCGACGAGGTTCCTACAGATGATACTCTAGTGGTTGCTCCTGATGCTGGCATTAGTGTTCCTGACGAGATTCCTATAGAGGATACTCCAGTGGTTCCTGTCGAAGAGGTTGTCGCTGATATTGGTGCTGAGGAAACTTCAGAAGTTCAATTAAAGAGTTTGATGTAGATGTTCATATCAAAGTTCCACCAAGTAAGAAATATTAAGTCACTAAAGTCATTTGAGTCCAATGGTCGCATGGATCACAAAGGTCGCATGGGTTATATTGATCGCATAGATCGCATGGATCGCTTATGTCGCATGGGTTGCATATGTCCCATGGGTCACATATATCGCAAGGGTTGTATATGTCGCATTGGCCGCAATGTCTCATGGGTCGCATATATTGCAAGGTTCGTATATGTCGTAAGGGTCGTATGGGTCGCATTTGTCTCATGGGTCGCATCGGTCACAAAGGTCATCAATGTTACAAAGGATGAGTCTAATGAATGAAATAATTTTTATGCATTTGATGGAGCTTCATCAAATGAGTCTGATGGTCTAATGATAATTAAATGAAATTTAAAACCATCAAAGATAAGAAAAGAGCTATATGTTGAACCTCCATCGACTGAGCCACCGGAAAAAAGGCCAAAAACACTTGGAGAACAAAACCCACAAGGTGGACTAACAACAAAGGCAGTGAAAGGAAGGGCGAGAGGGCGAGGGAGATGTGTAGATAAAGCTGTTGCTACAGAAGAACCCACATAAATGTGGTACAAGAACTTGCAAAAATGGTGGTTGAAGAACCTGCAGATGTTGATGAACCCGTAGAAAAGGTGGTTCAAGACCTGCAGATGCTGAAAGGAATCGAAATTTTGTGTAGAAGCCTAAGGGATTGGTATAGGCAAGTTAACTTGAACTCTTTCGTTCATGGATGCTAGTAGTTCCCAGTTGACTAGTCTATATAAATGTATGATGAAACCTCGTTAAGAGCGTTGGTGGAAATCTGAAATAAACCGTCCCCAGGGTCTTTTGGGAGATCATACTAAGAATGGTGTATAGCTTGAAGATAATGTAAGTTTTTTAACCCTTGGTCACGAAAATCACAAAATTCATATATGTCTTTTTGTGTCATATATATTCATGTGTATCATTTTTTTGCCGCAATTGGATGGGGCGTTGTTGAGCTATATATTCGCATCCAGAAATATCCATTTTGATATAGGTTAAAGAATTATTGTGTATGTGATCTTGCTTTCATGCAGTCACTCACGATGTGGATAGATGAGAGCATGGAAGAATTTTCGAATGTTCTTAATGATTATTTGGAGGGTACATATGGTTTGAGAGACACTTCGAAAACAGTGACAGGCTACGATGGCTTGCTCTCGTTTGTAAACATTCCATGAAAGTGGATTTGAAAAGTTGATGCATCATGGTATATGGCTACCAACAAAGGTTGAAGGAGTCACATATAGATCCGATGATAAAAATTATAAGAAGAACTTAGCCTAAGATGTTGCAAGTCGAAGGGTTTCATTCCTTGACTTCCGGAGAAAATAAGAGGCATTACGAGTATTATAAAGGTATGTCACAGAACAAAACCTCGAATTATTATGGTGTTTTATCCTTCAAATACTTAGAAGAAATTCTATCAGGAAGAGGGACAAGTTTTTTGAAATGTGTGATGCCAAAATTGCTTCCATACGTGAGAAAATTGTTGCTGAAGTATTTTCGAATGGAGTAATTATCGATGTACCCCAAGACCAACGCCTCCCATCATCTCATCCTTAAACTTGATTCATATTTTTTTGAATTTGATTCATATATTCTTTTTAACTTGATTCATATTTTGTTTTTTTTAATTTGATTCAAGTTTTTAAGTTTGAACTTGATTCATAAGTTAAAATGTATGTGTATGCAACCTAAAATAACAATAATAATAACAATGGTCACAAGGTCGCATATGTCGAAAGAGTCGCATATGTTGCAAGAGTCGCATATGTCAAAAGATTCGCATATGTCGAAAGGGCCGCATGGGTTGAAAGGGCCGCATATGTCGCAAGGGTCACATATGTTGAAAGGTCGCATATGTCGCAAGGGTCGCATATGTCAAAGGGTCACATCTGTCGAAAGGGACGTATTTGTCGAAAGGGTCGTATATGTCACAAGGGTCATATGAGTTGCATGGGTCACAAAGGTCGAAGGGTCACAAGGTCATGAATACCGAAACACATACAGATAATAAAGGTCACAAGGGTCACTAAGCTTACGAAGGTCACAAATGTCACTAGGGTCACAAAGGCCACTACGATCACAAGGGAATGAAATATCAAAACACATACCGATAATAAAGGTCAATAGAGTCACAAAGGTCACGAGGGTCACAAGGATCACTAGGGTCATAAATTAATGAATACCGAAAAACATATCAATAATAAATCCATAATAATAACAATAATAATACAAATATCAAGTTCAAGGGAATGAATATCGAACAATAATAATAACACTAGGGTCACAAATGTCATAAAGCTCACAAAGGTCGCTAGATGCATAAGGGTCACAAAGGTCACTAGAGTCACAAAGGGAATGAAATATCGAAACACATACCGATAATAAAGGTCACAAGGTTCCCAAAGGTATTTAGGTTCACTAATTAATGAATGTGGAAACACATACCGATAATAAATCCATAATAATAACAAAAATAATTGAAAATCCACAATAATAATAACAATATCAAATTTAAGGGAATGAATGCTGAACAATAATTACTTGAAATCAAATATTATTGTTGGTAGACCTTTTTTAGGGGAGAAACCAAAGCACATGTGTTGCTCCATTGGAGACCAATTTGAATGTGAGGGAACATCCCTCGTTTTTTTTTTCATTTTAATGACAAAACTTTCTCCAATCTCCCCTCATGCAAGCGCCACCATGACTCAAGGGCCTCAAATCTAACGACAACGCCTTTCCTTGATCGTTCATTAGCATTATGTTATATCTTCTATTGATAAGACTGTTCGAGCTTATAAACCCTATCGGACGGTTCTGCAAGATCGCCCAAGTTACATCAGTAAAAATGACTAAAAATCGAATAAAGAACCAAAGTGATATATGATGAATCGTTTTGAGGTCACTTACCAATGCATCTAAGGTCATATCTTAATGTGTGGTGGTTGCCGTAAAATATGTCTGATTAGAAGAAGATGACCATGGTTTGCGTTTGATGATCATGATGATGATTCATATTGAAAATTCACAAATCGTCTCTGAAACCAATGACGTGAAAAACCAAGTCACCTTCATGACGAAAAACTACAAAATCCCCAATTCGAAAATTATGGTCCTTCGAGAAATCTTTCCATCCAACCATGAATCTGGAACAATCCTAATTGACTTCCCATATTTTGAAAGACACATTTTATCTAAGAGATATCGTGTTGTTATTCCTCGTTTTCCCTTCGATATATTCATCGAAGAACTTCCTCTGAATGTCCTGCAACAAAAAAGAAAAAAAATCATATCTCTACATTCTCTACATGTAACAGACAGACAAAAAGTCTGATGAATGATATTACAAGGTAGTGCTCTAGATTGTTGGGAATAATCACTTGGACGAAATGTGAGAAATGTGGGGTTTGAAACATTTTCGGTAGATAATTTTTACTGACGGAGATGAAGACGTAAGATGATGAGAGTTAGAGTGATAGATGGATGGAAGATGATAAGAGTTAGGGAGAGGGTGTGTTGATAATGGAAAAAGAGAAAGGTTAGAATTCGAAAAAGACAAGACTTTGACATCGAAGCAACGGAACGGTAGTAAGTGTTGTATTGTGCGACCTATGACCAAATTCGACAAAACTGTTATATTTTTTGAAATGTTGGGGAAAAGTTTAGCGGGAATGGTGGGTCAAAAATGTTCCCTGAAAATGGTTACAAGGTCACAAAGGTCACAAGGGTGACAAAGGTCACAAATTACGTCGGACGTTTAAATTGTGCTTTGATACATTTACGAACGTAAATTATGTTAATTTAGATACTTTACAACTTCAAACAATAGATAAAACTGATTTTCCCTATGTGTCACAAGAAGTGTAGAATGAATAAATGTGTTTAAAAAGTGATAATAGTGTTTTAAGAACTCGTTGAATGAATTTTAACAAATTTCAAAATAATACATTTAAATTTTCGTCTAATCTCGACATTACTGATATTTTTATTTATATTGATTCTTAATTAAACATCTACAATTCAAAAATTTTGAAAATTACATTTCTAAAGAGCCACGCATGGGTCGCATGGGTCAAACGGTCAAAAAGGTCACAGTAATCCTTTTGCACATAATTAGGAAAAATAGATACGAACTCGACGAAATTATGGATTTATAAGGATGAAAGGATGGAAACCATGCAAAATAAGAATTTTTCAATGTTTAAATATGCCTCCTTCTAACTTATGTAAATTGAGGTTCACACAAGGGTCATATTGGATCGCATGAGTCGGATGGGTTCCCGTTATATTTGGTCGAAAGGTAACAAAGGTCACAGTAGTCTTTTTTTCATATAATTAGGAACAATAGATGTGAACTTGACGAATTTATGGATTTATACGGATGAAAAGACGAAAATGAATTTATGGATTTCACATAATTAGGTCAAAAAGGTTACAAAGGTTACAAAAGAGAAAAAGGTCACAAAGGTTAAAAAGGAAAAAAATAGTCACAATGCGACTCCCACCGAGGATGCTGACCTTGAGCATCACAGATACAACACCATCTTCGAGTCTGACCTGACCTTAAGTAGCACGGATACAACAAGATGTTTGAGTCCCCCGATTATCAAGATCTTAAGTAATGAAGATACAACACAATGTCTTCCATCCACATTGTAACGACTTGTGTGTGACTGTATATAGACCGAGTGCGCCGATTACCCAGAGCTTGAGTAACATAGAGATAGCATGATACCTTGCATCCACCATGTCACCTTCGTGACAAAAGTCACAAGTTCACAAAGGTCACAAAGATTTTTCAGAGAATTTTGGGTTAGAGATGCAAACAAAGAGAGGAGAAATATGAGATTCAATCTCAAATGGGTGAGATGGTGAGACTTAGAGAACTTGATAAACCTTTTAATAGAGAGATGGATGGACATATGAGAGGGTGTCGTAGATACACGTATTTGAACAAAGTCATAGCTGGCATTCAAAAAGACAAGAGTCTGACATCAAAAAGACGAGTCATAAGGGTCACATTGGTCACATGGTTCCCATGGATCGTAAGGGTCACATGGGTCCCATAGATTGCATATATCAAAAGGGCTGCAAGGGTCACATATGTCAAAAGGATCACAAAAGGTCACTGAGGTCACAAAGGTCACATGGGTCCCATGAGTCACAAGGGTCACATGGGTCACATGGATCCCATGGATCGCATATGTCACAAGGGTCGCATGGCTCACAAGAGTCACATGGATTGCAAGAGTCACATGTGTCGCAAGGATCACATGGGTCGCAAGGCTCGCACAAGTTGCAAAGGTTACATAGGTCGCAAAATTCGCATGGGTCGCAAAGTCATAAAGGCTATAGTAATCCCTAAACGTTAAGGAGAAAAAATAGATACAAACTTGACGAAATTTATCGATTTATAATGATGAAATGACATAAACCAAGGTCTAAATAATACAAATAATATAATATTATAAACTAACATAACTTTAATTTTTTTAAGTTGGCGTTATCTGGGTTGTCACGTTCCAAACAATGTCATTGATGTTGCATTTCAACCCATTTATCTCGATGAAGATGGGGTTTTTCTTCGACCCTCACCGGATCTAGGATAACGATTTTCTTTAGGCCTCTCACTTTGTATTTTCTCAGCCAACATATGAGGTAGAACCGTAACTTTAGAATATTGAGGAAGAATGTTTCAATCACTGCAATTAGAATCAAATACACGGTTTCTTGGTAAGTCAAACGCCATGTGTCCTGGAGGTAGTATGTTGAATATAGTTTTGGTATCATATGACCCTTTGTCAACCTTATGTGCAGTCTTAATTACTTGATTGCATGGATACTTATCCACATCAAACATTTTGTAGTCGTACGTTCTTTTTTTAAGACTAACTACAAATCTTCTACCCTTCTCATTTCTCACCTTATAATCATCAGTTAGCATGTTCAATTCAATAACCTCATACTTGAATGCATGTTAAAATCGTTCATGTAACGTTTTCTCAACAAAGGTGTTAAATTTTTTAGAATTATCACCAATAGTTGCTTCTAACCTATACCTATTGAACCATTTCATTGTCTTTCCCAAACAAATATCTAAAAACGCTACGACCGAAAACTCTTTTAACATCTTCAACGTGGAATTTATTGACTCGGCCTTATTAGTGATTTATAAGTTGTACCTTTCACCCTTAAATTTGTATCTTGCCCAGTTAACGGAATCAAGCTCCTCTTTTTCCAAATACTTTGCAACATTAGGATACATATGCAAAGGTCACAACAGTCACAAAGGTCATAAAGGTCACAAAGGTCATATTTGTATCTGGCCTCCAAATCATTAAATAGATCTTCAAATTCGTTCACCGTATATGTTGATGCACAAAGAATATTTCCACCACAATATCACCATTTGAGCTCTTTCTAACTTGGAATTTTTTAACATAGCTCTCTATGTTTTGCGATATATGACGTGCACAGAAAACATGATCAACTTATTTGTACACTTGTTTGACTGCTTTTATCAAGCTTTTATGGTGATCAGACATCACAACAACATCATGTTCATCCGGTATCACCTTTGTAAACTTGAAATAAACCACGTCCATGATTCGTCCTTCTCTCTATCGACTATTCTCTAAGCAAGAGGATATTGGTTGTGTTCACCATCTTGCGCGGTTGCCACAATCAAGGCTCCCTTGTACACTTTTTCCAGAAATGTCATCCACAACAACCACTTTAAACATGTATTTTCATCCTCTTATAGTCTCTTTCACAACCATAAAAAGGTATTTGAAGCTTTTGCCATCACCGTTCAGTTGAAGATTTGCGACTGACTCAAGATTTCTTTCTGAAAACATGTCTAACCACCTTGGAAGCCTCCTATAATGATCAAACTCATCACCACAAATCTCTTTTTGAGCACTGCATTTGCCTCTTAATTTCATCAAATACGATACATGGATACCGTACTTTGCTTTTACACGAGCCATCAATTCTTTTGTTGGAGGTGTTTCATATTTTCCGGCATATTCCTCATTCAAATAAACTTTAACCAATTACGTTGTACCCTTTGTAATTTTTATCGATTTAGATATAGGTGAACACTTATGAATGAGATAGTGTGTTCTCACACTAAACCGTTTGGAATTCGGGATTGCTTCCATGCGTAATTTCCTCTTACAACCACTTCCGGTAAACTTGCATCGTACTTCCCACAGTCTCAAATCAGAACTCAATGTTGTATATCTAAAAGAAACTTGAAGTGAACCCTTCCTTACAAATGCATGTATATCCTTTCAAACTTTTGCCCAATTTGAAAATCCATCTTCGGACTCGGAGACTGAATTTCAACTATTTAGCTTCTCGTAAACTACCATTTCCAAATTATTCTCACCATCACCATCCTTATGCTCTGTTGGCACATCAGTATCAACTTCATTACTGCCACAAACAACTTCATGAATGACCATATTCATGGCATAACCACCATCATCTCTTAACCTACTAGCATGTTCACTATCAGAATTATCTAAATATAAAATATATACTGTTTCCACTCGGATTACTCTCAACTCTATTTTTATTATTTGAACCTACACTAACACAACCATCATAATCTACAACATCTTCATTCTCACACTCTAGCTATGCTTCCAAAATCAAGAATTAGAGGTTCAACTTTCCTCTCAATTTCCATTTCATACTTCACACTTGCTGATTCTATCTCCACAAATAACAGTTTTCGAATTCCTCTTTTGCGATGAAACAGATAACAAATAAGATGCTTGTCATTCATTATATATTTCAGCTTTTTATTTTAATAAATATTTGGCAAATAGTTTAACTTCAACTTCGTTGTATTTTTTCACCATCATATTTGCGCATAACTCATTAATAAGTTGGTGGTATGTCAGACTAATTGGAGGACAGTAGAAAAATACTCTATGGTTTTTCTGAACTCTACCAACTCATTCAGATTCTCTATGGTTTTCTTGAACTCTATCAACCCATTCAGATTCTCCATTTACGTTTTCTTCCCATTTACCATCATACAAAAAATAAATCAGTGTGATTTTCTCATCCACTGAATCCATTGCACCTGTAAAAAGAGGGTAAATTTTGTGATCCATTACGACCATGTGTTTCAATATGACTCTGTGACCTAGTGCGACCGTGCGACTCGATGAGACTTTGTGATCCAATGAGACTCTATGGCCCACTGCGACCATGTGTTTTAATATGACTCTGTGACTTAGTGCGAAAGTACGACTCGATGAGACTTTGTGACCCAATGTGACTCTGTGATCCACTGCGACCATGTGTTTCAATATGACTCTATGATCCAGTCCGACTGTGCGACTCGATGAGACTTTGTGACTCACTACGACCATGTGTTTCAATATGACTCTATGATCTAGTGCGACCGTGCGACTCGAAGAAACTCTGTCATTCACTACGATCATTTGACTCACTCCATTTCACTCGGTGACTCGTTTTGACTACAACAAAATAAGAATCATTTTAAAAAAGGAAGAAATTGAATTTATACATATTACTCACTAATCACTCGAGTTATCCAATTCACAAAAGAAACACGAAAAATTCACCATATATACCAGGTTTTTCTGCAGAACGTACTTAATTCCAAACTTCTGTATTGATAATAAACAATTTCAACCTATTCATGGTAAATAGTAATTTTCGTGCCAAAGGTGAAAGGGAAACCGATGTGCTTTGGAGGAGAGAGAAAATTGTTGATTAAAGGATAAGGACAATATGGGGTTATCGATATTATAAAGATAGAATTGAAGTTAAGATTTTTTTTAAAGGAATGGTAAAATTGAAATGTTGATAGTATATCAAGTGTATTTTTTTATTTTATCTCGATTTAAATCATGATATGGTTTATAAATCTTTAATTCAAATCGAAATAAAATAGTTATAAATAAATTGATTCGAACTATTTATATATATTCAATTAGAATTTTTATAATTTTCAATATATGATTTAATAAGAACCAAATCTATAGTTTATTATGGAAAAATTGGATTAGTTAAAATTAGAAAATGTGTAATATTTTCTTATTAATAAACCAGTTAATTATATAATAGAATAGGACCAGTTAATTGATAGATTGTGATTGTTCGTAAACATTATCCAACTGAAATATATACAAGTATTTATTTAATTAGCTAACTTTAATATACCTAGAAAACACACACGCGTGCTGTGTAAATATTGTATAGCCTAAAATTTCGAAAGTTCTTCTTTTTCCAATTAAAAATATGAATAATTTAGTTAAAAAATGATGGTAAAGAGGGAGGGAGAAAGGGACCAATTGTGTTTAGTGGTTGTCATGATAAAATAATATATATATATATATATTATAATTTATAAGCAACGTGAGTTTTGGCGTTTTCATTGCTCTAGTATAAATATGTCACATTATTTAACTACAGCTTTTAGAAATTTTGTATTAAAATTATTAGAAATCTAATATAATTTATAAAAATATATGAATTGATTTACGAAAAAAACCTATATCAATCTCATCTTTTCTGTTTTACACCAATTTCTCCTCAACTATCGACATATCTGATTCACTTTTCATGTTGTAAAATTCATCCGATTTTTCCCTCCACTTTATCAATTTCAACCGATTCTCTCTCTGTTATTTCACCCAAATTCGAAATCGGATCGAATTTGGGTAAATCGGGCTGAAATTGACAAAGTTGAGGGGAAAATTGGATGAATTTTACAATATGATGGGGGAATTGGATGTGTCGGATAGTAGAGGAGAAAATTGGCGTAAAGAAAAAAAGTTGGGGTGATATAAGTTTTTCCCTTAATTTAATCAATATTAAATGATTTTGAGGGAAAAATCGATAATTTCAACATCCTAATATGATTTAAATGGGATATATGCTTTGCCTTTTTTTTCTTTATATATGCATATTATTGGGATATACCATTCGATTAATCCAGATCGATCCGTCGGATCGATCCGAAAAATCCAACACCTTAATCATTTGAGTTATCAGAAAAATCTATATGGATTCAAAATCTAAAATTTGTTTAGATTCGTTTTGATTCAGTTCGGGTTTTGAAGAAACCCAATAACCCAAACGACTTATTAAAAAATTCTAAAAAAATCCATTTATTTTGATATTTTTGAAGTAGAAATCTTTAATTAAAAAAATCAGATAATTCATTTGAAGATATTTATTATGGATTTTAGATTTAGTAACTTGGTATCTTTTTTATGTTTTTGTATATTACATTATTTTTTTAATGTTAAAATCTGAATTACCCAAAAATATTTGAAGACCCGGAAAACTAGTGAAATCTGGAGCGAAATACAAAATTATCTGTAACTAAACAACCCAAATTACCCGAAATATTCGTAACAAAACAATCCAAATTATCCGAAAAACATGAATTATTCATAATTAAACAATTCAAATTATCTGAAAAACCCAAATTATCCAAAATAACCAAATAATTCAAATACAATTTTGGTTATTTCGGATTCAATGCTTTGGAACCCAAACAAATTCGAATCTGAATCGAAATCTAAAGAATTCAGACGAGAAAACATTTGAAAAACATTTGATTCTAATTCGGATTCATTTTTTCATAATTCAGAGACTCCAAATCCGGACTGAAATCGGGATTGTTCATCCTGATATATTAGCAAGGTTATTTATACGATTTTTTATCTTTTTAAAAAGTTCAGACAACTTGTTACACTAATCCAACTAGGGGTGGGCAAATAGCGAATATCCGTAAATATTCGACTATTCGTATTCGTATTCGTATTCGTCGAATATTCGATTTTACTATTTGTATTCGTATTTGTAAATACGGATATTCGTAAATTCGAATATCCGCAAATATTCGGATATTCGTCGGATATCCGTATCCGTAATAAAATCCATTTTAAAAAAAATTAATAATAAAAAAATTCTTTATAATTTACGTTTTAATCCTTAAATTAGGATTAAAACTTTTATAATTTACATTTTAGTCCTTAAATTTTAAATATAATAATTATTTCTTTATATATTTTATATTTGATCTGAAAATCAATTATAATAAGGTTTTTTATTTATAATTTGATCTTTAAAATTAATTTCTTAAATTTTAAATATAATAACTATTTATTTATATATTTTATATTTGATCTGAAAATCAAGTATAATAATGTTTTTATTTATAATTTGATCTTTAAAATTAATTTATCATATATATCTATATATTAAACAAATTATCTATTTAATACTTACGCATACGAATACTTACGAATAATTGACTATACTATTTGTATTTGTATTTGTCGAATATCTAAATTCTGGTATTTGTATTTGTATTTGTTCTTACGAATATTTACTTTTTTGGATCGAATACGGTTCGAATATGAATCGAATACGAATACTTCGGATATTTTGTTCAATCCTAAAAATCCAACATTATTTTTTTATATTTCAATTTTGTTTTTAAAATGTCTGATTCGGATCGTAGATGTACAATCCCGAAAGGTACAAGGGTACGTAAGTACGTGGACATTCAATCGGTATGGGTTGGATCCTACGTGGCAAAATAGTGGGTCCTGCAAGCAGTTGACCGCAAACGGGGTTTATGGGGGAGAAGGTCATTGGCAACAACGACTGGACAAAATACTTGTGATGCGTTATTCCGTTTGTATCTCAATCAAAAATTACATTATCCAAACAATTATTCTAATAAAAAATTATTGAATGTAATAAAATATTTTGTACAGTCGGATATGCAATTTGAATCATTTATATATTTTACAATGTTAAAATTTCGATATTTATTAGAACATATTGTTATTTATAATATTTCATTTTAATATGGAGAAATTTATGAAGAAATGCGTATGTTTTAAATGGAGATCACCAATTCTAATTCTAAATGTATATATATATATATTTTTTTTCATAATATTTTTGTTTGAATACTATTCTATAAACATTTTATATATTCAGTTCTAAATTTAATTGAGTTAGAGTATTTTAAAATATCCATAAAAATCTATTAAACAGAAGTAAATATTTCATATAAAAATAAATTAAAATAAATTCTATGTTATTTTCATTTTATTAATTCCATGCTTTTATAACAAGGATGAAGACTAAACAATGTCATTATACACGGTATTGGTAATCTGTATAGATATAAAGAGATTACAAATAAATTTCCTTTTTAAAGCGGAAAAAAATCAAAGCTTTATATATAAATAAATACATAAGATATTCAGGGAAGTTATATCCAAATTGAAAATATAAAATTAAGAGAGAAAATCAATAAATTCTTAAACTTCTTTTTTTGCGCGAATTTAAACTTCGTTTTTCTTTCTGGTGTTCATTACAGAAAACGTTGGAATACTTTTTTTTAAAAAAAAAGTAATGATTTTAGGAGATTTATTTTAAAATTTTATCATCGTTGCCAGAGGCACGTTTCATTAAGAGAGAGAGAGACGATGGAGAGCCATCTCTGGAAGAATAGGCTATAGAGAGAGAAGGGTGTTCCAAGGGAACACAGAGGAAAATAAAAATAGAAAGTTGAAACCTTTTGCTCTGAAGGCACGAAAAGATTTGCAAGAGGGTTTTAGCTGAATCTTTTCTTAGAGAAAGAGAAGTCTTTTTCTTCTTAATTAATTTTCTTTGGGGGTCTGAAACCCCTAAAATCTCTTGCCTGCTACCTGGGTTGTGGCTGTTACTGCTGGTTTCCTTTGCATTTTTCCGGGTTTGTCACTATTGAATGAGATCAGGGGTAGTTTCCCCGTTGAAAGATAAAATTTGAAGGGTTCGTGGTGTGATTTGGGTGCTAGGGTTTTTCTTTGCACGCTAATGGCGGTGTTAACTTTTACTTGGATCTGAAGGTGATTTGGGCGACACTGTGGTTCTGTCAGAAAATGGAGCTAAAAAAGGTCGAAGCTTGTGGTCTTGTTTGGTTGATCTCTCTGCTCCTGTTAAATCCATTACGGCTTGCTTCCTCTAACGTGGAAGGTCTGTTCTCTTCTGTTCTTGCTCCTTTTTCTTTGTCCATTTAAAAAGCTTTTTTTTTGTCTTTCGATCACTTTCAGTGGTACATATATACTACAAAAGTAGAGATTCTTACGTCTTTGTCGCTGTTGTGAAGGACTTTTGTGAATCTGGTTCTGTTCTAAGGGTTCAAGTTTCTATTTAAGATTGTATTCGTGATGCCTTTTTGTTAAAATTTTGATTTTGGGGTCTGCTTTTCTCGGTGTTGGTTGAAGTTTATCCGAGTCTTGATTTGGCACTATCATACGTCATAGCATTTACCTAGATCAGCTGAATGCTCTAGCTTGATAATTTTCTGATAAACTTTGTAATGTTGTCATTTTTAAGATTCCGATTTAATCCCCTGAAAGCTTTTCTCGCTGGTATAATTTGGTAAAATGGCTCTAACATCTCGGAAATCTTCTCGCTGCAATTCATTTAATGTGCTCAAAATGCTTTATTTGGCCAAGAGTTGCAAAAATCTGTGGATTTTGGCTATCCGAACTAAACATCGCGAATGTTCGGACAAAAGACTGGAAAGGCTACCAAGTGGAACATGACCAGAAGCTTGATCCCAGTGTTTGGATGCTAATTGCAGCGCAAATGACCTTGCCTGGAAAGGGATGATTAACTCCTGTTCCCACTTGGAGTGTTTTTGAGTTTCTGGTTTAAGTAACAGAGATCATTTATCTCCCATGCCTAAAATGAAACTATCGAATGTACAAAGCAAATGGGAAGTGTAACCTATTTGGCGTTCAAATGTAGAAAGGGATGATGCCCATCACCTGCTTTGTATCTTAGAGTTGGGTTGCTACTCATAATATTAGGGATTAAAACTGTAAGTGTGGTTTAATTCTTAACGAAAGGCAAGCTTTTGTGCATATGTTAACAGGCGATGCACTGCACAGTCTGAGAGCTAATTTGATTGATCCGAGCAACGTCTTGCAAAGTTGGGACCCTACACTTGTCAACCCATGCACTTGGTTTCATGTAACGTGCAATAACGACAACAGCGTCATAAGAGTGTGCGTCTCTCTCTGCTGCACCAATGTTATTGACTTATTTGTATCTAAGATCTTGTGTTCATGTTCTTCTCTTCTTGTTTGTTGATGGTTTCTCAGTGATCTTGGAAATGCCGCTTTGTCTGGTCAATTAGTTCCTCAGCTTGGTCTCCTCAAGAATTTGCAGTACTTGTAAGTTTATGACAAAGAACTCGACCAATACTCTGGAAACATGATGAAACAAAATTTCAGTCATTTATTGGGAGTTACACGATAGACATTTTTCTGTTGTTCATTTCATTACATATGTTCTAAGAATATAATTTCTTTTTTCTCGCAATTGCTTAATTTTGTGTTATGGTTTGTGACAGAGAGCTTTACAGTAATAACATATCTGGGCCAATTCCAAGCGATCTAGGGAACCTGACAAACTTAGTGAGTTTGGATCTCTATTTGAACAGCTTCACCGGTCCTATTCCAGACTCTTTGGGCAAACTCTCAAAGCTGCGGTTTCTGTAAGAATCTCTTCGGCTGCTCTTCTCATCTTGGTATCTCTGTCGGTGAAATCAGACAAGATGTCTTGCTTGATAAAAGAAAACTCTATGTATAATTGTCTACAGAAAGCAATTAATTTCTCGATATCTCAGTCCTAACTGATATGTGCAAAAGATCTCTAAGATATTTATTTGGAGGGTTTTGAGATAATACTTATGTACGGTTCTACATTGGCTGCAAGGATAGTCGGCTCAACAATAACAGTCTTAGCGGACTGATTCCAATGTCGTTGACTAATATCTCAACGCTTCAAGTATTGTGAGTGTCATTCATTCCATTTCGGTCCGCTGTGTTCTTTTGGGGATCTTAACCAGTTTTGCATTACATGCGACCATTCTGACTCTTGTGGAATTCAGGGATCTATCAAATAACCGTCTCTCTGGATCTGTTCCTGATAATGGCTCCTTCTCGCTCTTCACTCCTATCAGGTCTGATGGCATTCATGTTCTTTGAGAACCTTAATGGATTAACAGCATAATAAAATTTATCTCGAAAACATCATGTTAGATCATCGAGGAAACTAAAGATGAATGAATGCGGACGGAAGAAACTTATTTGAATCCATTGCCGTTATGATGGAGTCCATGTGTTGTGTTGTAGGTCGTCCTGTTCTTCTATAGTTTTGAAATAGATTACAAGACAAAGCCATATCTTTGGAAGATGTTTTGTTGCATAATCTTATGACATGTCAGTTCACTCGGCCAATTAGTTTCTCATTACATGGACTAATGGGTTAGTTTAACAGTTGAGTGTCTTCTGAACAGTTTTGCTAACAACTTGGATCTCTGTGGCCCGGTTACGGGGCGTCCCTGCCCTGGATCTCCTCCATTTTCTCCTCCACCACCATTTATACCGCCACCTCCTGTTCCTACACCAGGTAATAAAACCAGTAGAACATAAAGCGTTTAAACTCTATGTCCACCTGTGATGTGGAAGAGATAAAATACATTCTTCCTTTCAGGAGAACTTCGAGTTTTATACTTTTCCATGCGTTAAATGGGTTTTGAAAGCGAATTGTGTGATTGTGATTGTGATTTTTCATTATTTTCTACCATATCTTGTTACATCAACTCGTCTTGAGATGCATTCGTTTCTATTTCCTTCGTTATACAAAACTTTTCAGCTGGGTACAGTTCCACGGGTGCAATTGCCGGAGGAGTTGCTGCTGGTGCTGCTCTGCTGTTCGCTGCCCCTGCTCTAGCATTTGCTTGGTGGCGCAGAAGAAAACCTCAGGAATTCTTCTTTGATGTACCTGGTTAGTGTCAATGACCGCGTTTTCAAATAAAAAACATATAATTTGTAATATGTTTATACATGTGATTCGTGGGAAGAAAAATACTTTTTCTCATTTTCTTTTGGATTTTGTGATCGCAGCTGAGGAGGATCCCGAAGTTCATCTGGGACAGCTCAAGCGGTTTTCTCTAAGAGAATTGCAAGTTGCAACCGATGGTTTCAGCAACAAGAACATCTTGGGCCGAGGGGGCTTTGGGAAGGTGTACAAAGGCCGTCTTGCTGATGGCTCCTTGGTTGCTGTGAAAAGATTAAAAGAAGAGCGTACACCTGGCGGTGAGCTTCAGTTTCAGACGGAAGTGGAGATGATAAGCATGGCGGTTCATAGGAATCTATTAAGATTACGAGGCTTCTGCATGACGCCAACTGAGAGACTGCTTGTCTACCCTTACATGGCTAATGGAAGCGTCGCGTCGTGCTTGAGAGGTATCTGCAATTTCTTGGTCGGTCATGACTTTGATTTTTGTTTCATTTTCATGGAAAGAATGAGTCATTGGTCTTAAATGAAAACCGTCTACTCTCAGAACGTCCCCCGTCACAGCCACCTCTAGATTGGCCAACGCGCAAACGTATCGCATTAGGATCAGCGAGGGGTCTGTCTTACTTACATGATCACTGTGACCCCAAAATCATTCACCGCGATGTGAAAGCGGCTAATATTCTCTTGGACGAGGAATTCGAGGCTGTCGTTGGTGATTTCGGGTTGGCCAAGCTGATGGACTATAAAGACACACACGTGACCACAGCGGTGCGTGGAACGATTGGGCACATAGCTCCGGAGTATCTCTCCACCGGAAAATCATCAGAGAAGACTGATGTCTTTGGTTATGGAATCATGCTTCTTGAGCTGATCACTGGTCAGAGAGCTTTTGATCTCGCCAGACTCGCGAATGACGATGATGTTATGCTTCTTGATTGGGTAAGATACACAGAAATCTAGAAACTTGGAGGAATATTAAGATTTCAAACCAAAAAAGTTCCAAACTTTGATATCTGTTGATGGATTATTCAGGTGAAAGGCCTATTAAAGGAGAAGAAACTGGAGATGCTGGTGGACCCTGATCTGCAGAACAACTACACGGAATCAGAAGTGGAACAGCTCATCCAAGTTGCTCTTCTCTGCACGCAGAGCTCACCAATGGACAGACCCAAGATGTCGGAAGTCGTACGAATGCTCGAAGGCGATGGTCTCGCCGAAAAATGGGACGAGTGGCAGAAAGTGGAGGTTCTCAGACAGGAAGTAGAACTGGCACCGCATCCTGGTTCGGATTGGATAGTTGACTCTACAGAGAATCTTCATGCAGTTGAGTTGTCTGGTCCAAGATGAGATATTTTCTGTATTCAACTAACACACGAAAGAAGGGGAGAGGGAAAAAAAGGTCACTGAATTTTTTTATTTCTTGAGATTTTTAGGGTTTTCTTTTTCCTTTTTTTTTTGATTTCATGAGGAAATAGTAGTTGATGCAATGTTGTGTAAGCATATTTATGTCTTGTATTCATTACATTATCCGCATATATAAGCTATGGTTGTGACTAAAAATCTATCTTGTTTTTGTGTTTGATAGGAACATAAATGCGCATGAAATCAGGACAACGTCACAAATGGCATTAGTCCGTACTGTAAAATATAAATAATACTTACACTCTTTGATAGAGTTGTGTTTTTGCTTGGTTTCTGCAAAAAATTGACGCATCCGAACATCAAATTATTCACACAGGCTGTGTACAATACAACATATTAATTTACTCTGAAAATACAATAAAAGAACATTCAAGAACCGTCGTTCTCTGCAATAGTGAAGGAAACTGATAAAGTCTTCCGAGTATACAAGAAAAAGCAAGAAGTGACAATGAGTTACAACAAAGGAGAATTAAGGGTCAACTGAGATATTAAACAAATATAGACTGTAGAATGTGATAAGCATTGTATTGAGTATAGATTGACAGTTAGTTACAATTCTTGTAACTGTGAAACGGTATAAATAGGGTTGCAGTTTACATTTGTGGTATTATATTGAAAAATCTTTAGGAGGGAATTGTAAAGTGAAAGCAGCACATGTAAATCAACTATTTCAACTTGTACTAATGGTTTTGGTGTGGAATAAACGACGACAGTTCTTCTCTGTGGGAGCAGCTCGGCGGCAGGACTTTCTGGTTCTATCATCAGTGGTATCAGAGCGCGTCTTTCATCGGTGCGTTTCACAGAAGAAATTCGAAGCAACAGTGGACAATCATAGCGGGGAAGAAGACGAAATCAAGGTTAGACAAATTTCACAAGGAATTTGAGAGTTTTCATGCTGAAACCAGTTCGAACGTTACAAGAATCGAAACTCAAATCGAACGATTTGATAGTTTTGATACTGAGTTAACTGGAATTCGAAGATCAGTTGCGAAGAATGGGAGATATGAGACGATTGATGGAGGAATTGTATGTGATTGGACAGACTCAAGCAGAGGCGTCGAAGAGAACTCACTCTCCTCAGACGCAGATGAAACCACCGACTGGTTGTGTATCTTCGTCGAGTTTCAGACCGGGGAATGCTCTGGTTCTAGACCGGAACGGTCGTCGGTGAAGAACACGGTGGAGAGGCGATTGCAGGAGGAAGATGGAGGAAAATTTTTCGGTTCCTATGATCCACTTGTGAAGAAAATTGAAATGTCTGTGTCTTGAAGGATATAATACTGCAGCAGCATGGTTATCCAGGGCAGAAAGGTTTTGTACTTTGGCAAATACAGTAGAACTTTGGCAAATACAGTAGATTGGAAAGAATTGAGGATAGTTTCTATGAGAATGGATGGAAAACCTCTCAATTGGTATAACCTGAAAGAAAGAGTAGATGACCAATACGTTTTGGCGGAGTTTTAAAATTCCAAAGGACTTTCTATTTAATTCAAACGGTGTTCTAGATACACCTGAATACAAACTCTATCCGTCTTGAATCCAAATTCTAAGACCCGTGCGTCCGCTAACAAGGATATGTCTCTTACAATTCCGCCATCTTCTGATAAATTTTCTTCCACTTTGAGTGTTATTCCTTGATATGAATTTTTACTAAGTGATCCTTGTTCCAGCTGCAACTCCATCTTATACGCGAACAAGATTCCCACAATCTCCTTAAAACTTGTTGTGTCGGTATTGAGTGACATGTTCATTGCTGCCTTTTGTGCTGAAAACTTCTTGAGTAAACACCGAAAAAGTTTCTTGACAAGCTTCTTGTCTTCATAGGCTTGACCAAGAACATGTGCTTCATTGGTCAAAGCATTTAATCTTCCACTAAAGTCTTTCACGCTTTCATTTTCTCCCATTTCAATATTTTTAAATTGATTTTCAAGAATGTCCAATCTTGTTCTCTTCACACTAGGAGTTCCTTCGTGTATTTTTTCAAGTGTGTCCCAAGCTTCTTTAGCAGATTCGTAACCTTATATTTGTTTAAATTCATCCATATCAACTGAAGCGAATATTGCCGCCAATGCCTTTGCATTATAAGTAGATGATCTCTTCTCGGCCGACGTCTATTGGACAAGTGGTTTCTCTTGTTTGTTGCCTTTGTCGCCAATCATCATAGGAGGATTCCAACCATACTTCACAGCTTCCCACGCATCTTCATCTATGCCACGAATATTTGCTCTCATCTTAACCTTCCATTACTCATAATTAGAGGAGTTGAGTATTACGGGCTTGCAATACGAGTATAGATCTCGTGTTCCTTCCATCTCACTCTTTAACCGGATCTAAAACGAATATTATTTTTCGTTTCCAACTCAGATACCAATTGAAAGAGCTAAAGAGTAGATGGCCAATACGTTTTAGTGGAGTTTTAAAACTCCAAAGGACTTTCTATTTAATTCAAACGGTCTTCCAGGTACACCTGAATACAGACTCAGACTCACCCTGAGACTCTACCCGTCTTGAATCCAAATTCTAAGCCCCATGCGTCACACACGCATGTATGACAGTTTAAGACTATTCTCACAATAGCCTTACAAAATGACTCTCAAGCCACTCCCCCATAAGTCCCTAGATACACAACCTACGATTTGTGTAAACAATCACTTCGCAAAGTGAAAAAGAAACTCTAATTTAGTTTCGTCGTTTTAAGCTCCACTTCTCTCTTTGACATTGATGAACTCTCAAATCAGATGGAGAAGTCTCTCAGTTGTTAAATCGGACCATCACTCTTTATATAGATCTTCATGATGTGTTTGTTCCAATTTTTATGCTCCTTGTTTTTCTCCAAAAACTTCCATGTTTTTAGCTCATTGATTTTCTCCAACAAACTCCATGTTTTTAGCCTTTGACTTAACTAATTTTGACCTATTCAAATATGAAATTTCAGCAATCAAAATAAGATCAAAATACTCTAACATAATCGACAACAATCTAGAAAGGAATTTGAGGATCAGAGTGATTTTAAATCTCGATTGATAGTTAGATTTGAAGCTCGGTCATGGTAAAACAAATGCTCGACTGTTTACTTTGAAACAATCAAGAACGTTCTCAGTATATTTACAAGATATTTACAAGAGTTTGAAGAATTTGTTGCCTAGTTGAAGCATTCTCCGGATGATATTTTGGAAGCAGCGTTTATGAATGGATTGAGGAAGGAGATGACAAAAACTATTAATATCATGCAACCTCAAGGATTAGAAATATTGATCGAACTAGCTATTCGGGTGGATGAGGATATTAGGTCCTAATTTGATTGGTGGAGTCGTAGTCAAATGTAAATGTAGTGTCTACGTTTTTGGTGACTCCAAGCGACATTAAAACCGACTGGTAGAGTTGTAGTCGTCCGAAAACGCACTGAAACACAGATTTATGTTGTGTTACGTTTGCATTTTGGTGCGTTTTGAATAAAATTACCAAAATATCCTATTGTCTTTCCCTTTATCTCTTCTCTCTTTCGATTATAATTTATATTAATCGTAAATATATATATATATGCATATATATGTATATTTATTGCATATTTAAATATTTTTATAAATTTTTAATTTTAATTTATTTCAAATATTTGAAAATTATAATTAAAAAGTATACACTAAACAAAAAAATTTAAATAGATTCTTTTCTTAATAATTGTTTATTTTGAAAATTTGTTCAAAACGCAATCGCAACAGTTTTCTACCATTCGCTTCTAGTCGCAATCGCTCGCAAATATAATGGTTCCATCATTCAGATAAAATGAAACAAAACACTGCCAGTCGTTGACAGAAACGCCACCAAACGTAAACACAAATACTGCGTTTCCACCAGTCAAACCCTTTGTAAAAGGGGTGAATTCAAGGGAAAATCTTCCATGATAGTTCAACATTTAAAACTATAAGTATGCATAAGGGGCTTTCTTTAACTCCAAATCGTGGTTATTTGTACCGTAAGTAAGATGTAATATAATGACAATGGTCAAAGAAATGTTGGAAGATTTGGAAAAAGAGAATACCAAGATAAAATGTGGAACTTACCATACAGACATTTAACGGAAGAAAAGACGGAAGAAGGGCGACGAAAAGGTTTATGTTTTCGTTGTGAAGAAAAATATTTCGTTTGACCATAATTGTAAATGAAAGGAGTTGCGGATAATATCCATACACGCTGAACCAAAAATAATATAGGAGGAGGAGGGGGATCAAAGGAATCAAATCAAAGTACATTCTTTTGACAAGCTCGATTTTTTTAATAAAAGACAAAAACAGAGAAAATATTAAAATATTTTCTTGAAGATAGAATCGAGCATCGACATGATCATTGAAGATTTTGAACAATGAACAAGCAGACTAGATAGAAGAACCGGATCACTTTTAAATGTGTGTTAACTCAACACACAAACCTACATCGATTTCAAAGAGAAAAAGTAGAGAAGAACCCAAGAGTATTATCGGGCTTACAAGGATCTTGCATCTTAACAAGGAAATTATTTTCTTTTAAGAGAAAAATAACAAAGGTCACCCTACAAAAACAAGCTCATTTTAAAACTAATTAATAAATATTTATTTTTTATCTTAAAAATAATTACCAATTTGAATATCTCTATGATACATAAATATTACAAGAATATAACTCCGTTATTATTGAAATATAACTTCATCATCTTTGATAAGTTTCAAATTTTTTAGTTTCCATATTAAAAAGAAAACATGATATCTCTCATCTCTCTCAAACAAATTAGTTCGAAAAATCTTTGAAAAATTCTCTAAATCTGTCGAAAATATCTCAAAATTCTGAAATCACACCATCCTCAACATCCTCATTGGATGACTATCATGTGGTGTGGTAAAAAAAGGTATGCAAGTTCATCGTTAAATGTTTTCCGTCTTCGTACAAAAAGTTTTCATCTTTCACCATATTTCTAAAAAAAATCTATATTTACCACTCTCCTTCTACGTTGTGGGTCAATATGGTGGGTGATTGACACACGTACTACCATGTTATCGTGTGATGTGGTTATTCTCAAGTAATAATTACCTAGACTAACGCTTCCGCAAGAATACGGATCGTATAGTACCAAGGTCGAACACGAGGAATCAATGCAACTCTAAAGCTAGTCAATTAATGAATAAGACGTGTAAAATAATAAGTGATGAGAATGCGAACAAAGATAAAATAACTAACTAACTAACTATCGGATTAAACTCAATAAACTAGACACCATAGGTTTCGAGAGATGCACGATGATGCAACGAAGTTCTAACAAGGTCATGGTTATAGATATCATTACGTATTCGGGGAATTCAAGCTCTTTCCTAGGGAATGACTCTCCCGATGCCTAAACCCACTATCTAGCATGCGTACTACCAATCTCCCAATTGTGTAATCTCACCTACTAGATGCATTAAGATCGCTATCCTAATTCCTAAGTTTAATCAACCGACCGGCCAAGGTTCTAAATCAATTGAGACTTCATATCATGGCTACGTTCCAAAATCCAATTCATCTCCCAATGCAATTAGATTTTTATAATCATTCATTCAAGCTACCAACAAGAATAAAAGCATTACGAACAACCAATCAATCCGAAACGAATAAATATTATAACCAAGCATTAAGAACAAAACTTCATTACATATCGACAAAGCTCTCTAACCCATGGCTATGGACCTACTCGGACATGAACTTAGCAAAAGAAACACAAAAGACAACTATATTCGATATGGATAAAGAATGAGATCCCTCCCTATTCTATTACCAATGTCTTCAATAGCTCCTCCACGCTCCGCCTTCCGCGCTCCGTCCTTCGCCCTTGTGTGTGTGTTCTGCTCTCTTTCTCTCTCTCCGTGTGCTCTCTCTTCTCTCTAACTTTTTGTCTAAATGAATTCGTCCTTCCAGCTCTCCCTTCGTTCCTTCCAGCAACCGCCTCTCTTAGTTGCCTTTTCTTGAGTTTTCCAAATCTTGATTAAGTTGGTCACGTTTCCCTTACTTTCTTTAGAGAAATGTGACGTATTCCTCTTCTCTAAAGGTGTTTTCCTTATTGTATAAGTCCCCTACGAACTCCCCTTGTTTTAAGTCAAATTAACTTATTTGGAGTTGCAGGTGACAGACGCGACCCGCGCGGGCAAGGTAAGTGACCCGCTCGGGTACGGCGCAGACGATCGCGCAAAAACGCGATGGAAAAGAGGCAGCCCGCTCGGGCTGAGGTGCTGCCCGCTCTGGCTGAGCTGCTGCCCGCTCGGGCTGAGGCCCCGGGCATGGTTTTTCTTGCCTGACTCGTGTAAAATTTGCTGGACAAAATTGTCGTAACAAATGCCCGCTCGGGCTATGGAAGTACTCGCGCGAGTAATGGCTATTCCTTGCCGATTCTCATCCCGTTTGTCCCGTGATGATCCTCGATGTTTGTACTTTATCTCGTGCACGTCCTTTAGCTCCAAAATGACTGAAAACGGGATGATCATGATGCTTAATGCTTGGTAAAATCAAAATGAATGATGAAACTAACTATGAAAATAGATGAAAATACTATAACAAAATAGACGTTATCATCGTGCCACCCCGCGTTCAGCGAAAACATTGTCCCACATGTTGAACCACATATTGCTAGGTTTTAACCACTTTCGTACAAAAAAAATCTTTCACTCGTTTTCATACAAAATTTTTCATCTTTCACATTGAAATTTTTTCATGTTTACCACTCTTCTTATGTTTTTCAATACACATATTGTGGGAAAACATTGTACCATGTGTGATACAACATTGTAAAACTTATGGTATAACGTACATCGTTGAACCGCATGTGTACAACATTGTATTATATGTTACATTGTTGATATTTTGTTTTTCTATTGTTTAGCAGACCTTAACAAATGAAACTGTATATCCAAGAGCATTCTATTTTCAACCTAGCAAGTTATTGTTATCTTGTAAAATTACAACAAAGTGTTGTATGGTCAAGACGATAGGAGAATGGCAAGAAGGCTTGGCAACAAAATAGGTGGAATGGTTTGTGGAACATCCTCAATTCAAGCACTATTCCATATGGAAAGGATTAAGCAAAACAAAACTGTGGGGATGTGGAAGCTGCTTGTCCACGCTATAGTGACAAATAAGAGAATCAAATTATAGTTTATTCTCAATAATGTGCTTATCCAATATTCATTGATAGACCACAACGTCATATCTGAACTCAAATGTGATCAATATCCACAAAATTGGTTAAGACTTGGCAACATGGTTTGAATGATAGGTATTGTCCAAACCAAAAGTCAATCAACACGAACGATGTGAAGACCAAGATGTTATCGATGTCCAGATCCAAATGCGATAACCGATTGAATATGATCATGTTGTACTTTCTCCATACGGTCATTGGAGGGAAGAATAGATTCAGTGGCCCCATCAATGATTTTTTTGTGCGAATTGTTGATGATCTAGAGGCCTGCACCAATTTTTCCTTGGGAAGGTTCATGTTTCTCCAATCTTTGTGAGATTCGTCATATGCTCAATAATTTTAACGGCAAAGTGAAAACAACATGGATATTTCCTGGGTTTATTTTGTCTTTGGACGTAAATTAGTTTCTAATTTTTTTAAAATTTGTTTCTAAATTGTTTTAATAGATTTTTATATATGAGAATATGTTGATAGTGGCGCGCACGTTTCGATTGAACGCTACGGATAGTCAATTCTCCGAATATCCAAGGATGTACAAGATGAAGTACAAACTGAAAAATATGCACATATACGATTTCAAAAATATTTAAGCGAAAAATTTGAGGATACAAAGGTTAGTAGAAGTTACAAATTCTAACAACGTTGTAACACAATGTGTACAATATTTTACCACAACATGTACAACGTTATGGTACAATTTGTACAATGTTGATTCTACTCTACTAAGTACTAATACTCCTTATTCTTTTTCACTTTAAACATCAAAAGTATCATCACCCCCAACGTGCCCGAGGTCATGTATATGATAGATCTTGAGTCGGACGAAGCTGATCCATCTATTAATGACTGGATGTTTAAATTACGTAGAGATGTTTCTGTTTTCTTTCAACACCTCTACAAAACTAACCTCACTGTGACAAAAAATGAAGTGTTTCATTTCGAAGGTGAATCATTAACACCAAAACTGGCCCTGCCCCCAATACATTCCCCTACCATCGAGGAAGCCCGCACGGACTCTGCCAGATCTAAAGATACCCTCCTTGAAGTTGTGTACGCAAGGGTGATGCAAGAAGTCAATGGACGTCTAAATATTTTGAAGATCATTTCAACAATGTTGAGGGACACCTCGATGGTTTTGAAGGACGTTTCAACACTTGTGAGGAACATTTAAACATTTGTGAAGAACAACTGAACAATTGTGAAGAACGTTTCAACACCTTTAAAGAACGTCTCAAGAATATTGAATAATGCATCATAATGGATATCCAAAAAGAGGTACAAGCCGAATTCCATATTTATGATGATTATAAGTAAAATAAGAGGGGTCACGACATGTTTCTCGAAAGGCTCAATCGAATACTCCCAAAAGGTGGAGGGTAATGCACCCATCCAAGTACAAGAGGACATCATACACCACACAAAAAAACTTATAAAGAAATTTGGATCTGGTGCATAAGAAGTTTTAAAAAAAGCAACTAGAGAGAATGCTCTAGCAAGGGCAACTAGAAAGAAAACTCCAGTAAGGGCAACCGGAGAGGAAACTCCATCAAGGATAGCTGGAAATAAAACTCGAGAAAGGCAAGGGCCAATGCTCTTAATTGGGAGGTCTAGTGTGGTGCGGTAACTGAGATTGGTGAAGTATGACATGAAGGTAGATGTTTGTGTCGTAACCTTCATAAGAAGTTAAAAGTTTTAAACGTCTAATGTCGGGAAGAAACGAGATTCGAAGCTTTTGTTATGCATTAATGAACCAAATTAAGGAGGTTTGGAGAGAGTTATGATTTAATTTTGATTTACTTCATCTTTTTTATTTTTTCCTCGAGCAATTCTTATACAACGTGTGATACATGTTGTACAACGTGCAATACAACGTTGAACAACGTAGAGATACAACATGTGATACACGTTGTACAATATAGAAAAACAACATGTTATATACGGTGTACAACAAGTGGTACAATGTTCGTAGTCACACGTAGTACAATGTGTATTCCATGTTAGATCACATTTTGTACCACACGTTGTACATAATATGTGATACAACATTGGTCGACTCGTCACAACGTAGTACTAGCGTCTTTTTTTCACCATCTACAACATATTAAGGAGGACCTTGTGATGCTGAGGACACAGCAATCCAAATTACCTCGTATGGACTAGAGAGCCCTCTTCGCCGATGAATTATTCTTTCAATAATTTTACGACTTTTTGGAGTTGCTCGATTCATATCCTATTTTCTATGGAAAATCATGGGCCAACGTAGATGTGGTGTACTTCATCATAAACACCTAAATCCTTTTAAACAACAAACCAATTTATTGGATTGGTGTGAAAGCATTGTTAGATATCGAATAGCTCCTTTTATTCAATGTGTCAAGGAAAATATAGAACAATGAGTAGATGGGCGCAAATATGAAGTCTTATGTCCATGTTTTTCCTCGATCCTCAAAAAATCTAGTATACCACGGTTTGTCTACTTGAAGGATTAATCATGGAAATATCGACACATCGAATATGTGGCGCAGAATACAATTAAAGGATAAGTTTAGTTCCTTACATTATATATTTTCTTATGTGTTAACTCTTATATTTTGTTTTGTTATAAGGGAACACTCTACAAAAAATTTGTCGAACACGAGTTGTTCGGGGACCTATGAATTAAATTGCATGCGACATATTTTTAAATGGCAGGGGCATAAAATTTTGTAATCTTTTATATTTTACAATTTTTTATTTGAAACGTTTTATAATTTTGTAGTTGTAAATTTTTGTAACTTTTTTATTTGTAATATTAATTAAATTTTCCATACTTTCTACTTCATTTTTAATTTTTTTAATTTGTAATAATCAGGAAATTTATCACGAACGTTGTATACACATGTGTAATACATGTGTGCTAAGTACTACAACGAACGTTATACACACACATTGTGTAAAACGTGTTTACTAAATACTATCACGAACGTGGTATAGAATATGTGTGTACAACGTCCACAGTAAGTATTAGCATACACGATCTACACACGCGTTGTGTACAACATTCGTACTAGTACTTAGCACACGTTTGAATTTTACACTTTCTTGGAAAAATATAAAAATGTTTGTTTCCAGTTCTACATTTTATATTTTAAAAATTTACATATTTTTCAAGTATAGATCCCAAAAGAAAAAAAAACGACAAAGTCAATATTCGTCAGATAGATCCCAAAAGATGAAAAAGACTAACGTGTAGATAATAGATCCCAAAAGGTATCAGAAGTATTTATTCTCAATACCGAATTATTTGAATAAAATAAATTAAATATTGATAAAATCGGGTTATAACGTTGATGAACTTCAAAAATTTTATTTAAATTTTAAAATTTGTGTTTATCATGAATTGTTTCATCATAATACACATTTAGTTTACTAAAAATGACACATTATAATTGTTTATAGCAAAAAATCATATATTGTGTAAAAAAACATGTAACTTGTACAAAAACCTCATACTGGACATCGTGTGTTTAGTTTATGGCTAATGAATAACAATTATAACAATTGAATAATATAAATGTGGAACAAGACATTAAGTTAACTAATAACTAAGGTTCAACCCAAAAATTAAAGGTACAATAAGAATACAACCCGATTTTATAAAATATGATTAAGGATTTTCATCAATTGAATGTTAATTGAACATCGTTACGTCCATATTTATAGTTATGAACAATTTTGAATCCCATAAATACGATTTTAACAAGATAAAAAATGTGTGTTGTACACACACATTGTGTACTTAGCATGAACATTGTACACACATTATGTACAACATGCGTGGTAATACTTAGCACACACGTTGTGCACAACGTGTGTGTACAACGTTCATGATAGTATTTAGCGCATATGTTATACACAATGTGCGAGTACAAAGTTCATGGTGATACTTAATCGTGTGTGAACAAGGTTTGTGGTATTACTTAGCACATGTGTTGTACATAACATGTGTGTACGTACATGCTTGTACTTAGCAATACTTAAACGTTATATAATAGAATTATTAAACGTTAACAATACTTATACATCAACAATATCTACACAAAAACAATACTTAAACATTAACAATATTTATACAAAAACAATACTTAAATGTTAACAACACTTAAATGTTCTTCCACATTACTCTTCTACGTCCTTATCGTTGCGTTTCTCCAGTAGAAGGTATCCTAGTTGATTAAATCTTCTTCTCGCATCTCATTTTTTTTCTAGAGGAAAAACCCTCAAACTCATCCAGAACGATCCAATAAGGCTAATCAAGAACAATATTAACAGTCCTGACATATGCCAATGCATATTGTTCTTTAACATAATAGCTTTGAACACAAATCGTGGATATGTATATCATCAGAACATCCTTTGGCAGCGGCAAGAGTATGGACACATGGATATTTATTAATATCAATGGCTCTATAGATACACATTCGACTTCTCAATTTTTCTTCCATCACGACCAATGATACTAAATTCGAGTGTAAAGTTGTTTAGTTCATGTACCTGCAGGCTTCGGCTTTCTTAATCGTGTGTGCAATATGATTTCCAACGAAGGTGCCAGTTTCTGTGAACTTGAACCATTGACATATTCTTTTCTATGTTTATTGAACTATTTTTTATAGTTTTAACATTTTTGCATCCATCATTGGCAACAATGAGTACTTCCTTCAATCTTTAAATACTGTATTGATATATTTGGTTTCATTGGTAGTATAATTATTTTATAGCTCCTTGGGAAAATAACATCTTGCTCATTTTTCTAGTTCAACACCATCTTCGACATAGGTAGCAGATAGAGGGTACTTAGTCTTGAAATTATTATATAGCTTGTGAAATCAAGTCACTGAATATGCCTTAGCACATTGTCTATGTGGAAAGGTTTTCGTATATGATTGAATGAAATTACATCAGCTATATAACAATATACAAGAGATATGAAACCCTAACGGAAACCCTAATAAACCAAAATTACATTTATGCCCCTTTCACTTATATGCCCCCTCAAGACGGAGCACCTTCGGTGATGCCGATCTTGTGACAAAGTGTAAGAAATGGCTGACGAGCGAGCGGTTTAGTGAGTAAATCCGCTAGTTGATCCTTGGAGTTGACGTGAGAAACTCGGAGAATACCGCCTTGCACTTGTTGACGAACAAAGAAAAGTATGTTGCTCCAATGTTGTCACAATAAATCACGGGAGGTTGGGATGTGGAGATACCTAGTTCCGTGAGTAGGGACATAATCCATCGAAGTTCCGCTGCTGTGTCAGCAATAGCACGGTATTCCGCTTCCGTGGATGATCTAGCGGTGAATTTTTGTTTCTTGGAAGACCAAGAGATGGGATGGCTGCCAAGGTAGACAATATATGCCCCCGTAGAAGTATACTCATCACGATCTCCCGCCCAATCTGCATCACTGAAGGCATGTAGGGAGAGAGTGTTACCGGCGGAGAAGAAGATACCACGATCTCGCGTTCCAACCAAATACCGTAGAACCCGTTTGAGGGCTTGTAGATGTTCCGTTGTCGGGGCATGCATATACTGAGATAATTTGTTGACAACGAAGCTGATATCGGGTCTCGTAAGTGTGAGATACTGTAGACTTCCAACAATAGTCCGATAATTGGTTGGGTCGTCTAACTTGTCACCTGAGGACAAGGTAAGACGTGCGCTAGGGGCCATAGGAGTGGTGACTGATTTTGCTTCGGAGAAGTGAGCTTTGTTGAGGATATCCGTGACATATTTGCGTTGAGTGAGAAGTAATCCAGAGGCTGTGCGTGTTACTTCAATGCCAAGGAAGTAAGATAGTTTTCCCAAGTCTTTGATGGAGAAGCGGTTTCCAAGCACTATGATGAAGCGTTGGACTGCTCCCGAGTTGCTTCCTGTGACCACAATGTCATCCACATAGACAAGAACATATATAGTTATCTCGGAATTGTGAAGAATGAACAAGGATGCATCGACAAGGGAGTTCACAAAGCCTTGGCCTAGAAGAAAATCCCGAAGTTCCGAATACCAAGCCCGAGGAGCTTGTTTGAGACCATAGATTGCCTTGTTGAGTTTGCATATGTGGTGAGGATGATCATGATCAACAAAACCTGGGGGTTGTGTCATGTATACCTCTTCCGTGAGTTGCCCTTGAAGAAATGCATTGTTGACATCTAGTTGACGAAGACTCCAGCCATTTGCAATTGCAATACTCAAAATCAATCGAATGGTAGCGGGTTTAACTACCGGACTGAATGTCTCAAAGAAGTCCACTCCAGGTCGTTGTGTAAAACCTTTCGCCACAAGTCTGGCCTTGTAGCGATCCACCGAACCATCAGGTAATCGTTTGATACGATAAATCCACTTGCATCCAACCACATTTGATGCGTGTTGAGCCGGTACAAGATCCCATGTTCCATTACGAACAAGTGCATCAAATTCCTCGCTCATTGCCTTCCTCCAACGCGGATCTTTTAGGGCTTGAGAGACGGTTGTAGGTTCGGTGTCAGGAGGGAGTGCCCGATCGGGTGGAGAGGAAGAGCCCGATCGGGTAAATATTGTTAAATCATCCCCGTAACTTTGCACGACTCGGGTGGAAAGGTCACCCGCTCGGGCATGATGCATGATCGGGCGGTGTACCTGGTGCCCGGTCGGGTTAGTAGCCTGCAACAATTTTGCTTTAGATCTCGTTTGCATGGGGTGAATGTTTCCACCACCAGCAATAGCCGGAACATCCAAATGGGAGTTAGCTGCAACAGAGACAATGTCCACAGGCGCCCTCGATGTGAGCATGTCCGGTGAAGGATCCGTTACAGGAGTGACGGAGGAAGACGGTGTCACGAGTGGCATTGGATAAGATGGAACAACACAAACGGGTGACAACCATGAGGATGCAGGCGAATTGGGGTTGAAGTCGTTGTTTGTGAAATATTGGGAGTAGTTGGAGTATGGAAAGACGGTTTCATGAAACTCTACATGACGAGATGTATAAATTCGTGAACTTATGGGATCAAGACACAAGTAGGCACTTTGGGTGATGGAGTATCCTAGGAAGACACAGGGTTTAGAACGGGGTGAAAGTTTGTTTGCGGAGTATGGACGAAGCCACGGATAACATAGGCAGCCGAAAGTCCGAAGCTTAAGATAGTTCGGATCGGTGCTAAGAAGTCTAGTGAATGGGCTGTCATACGAAAGAACGGGAGTGGGTAAGTGGTTAATGAGATAAACCGCAGTTGGGAATGCGTATGACCAAAAACGAAGGAGGTAAGGACGCATGAGACAGGAGAGAAAGACCGGTTTCAACGATATGGTGGTGACGACGTTCCGATATACCGTTGTGTTCAGACGTGTGAGGAGGGGTGGTACGATGGGATATGCCGTTTGTGGAGAGGAATGAAGCAAGGGCAATGTACTCTCCACCATTATCGGTGTAGATAGTACGGATGACGCTTTGGAATTGTTTTTCAACTAGAGCTTTGAACGTAATAAAGGTTTCTCGAACTTGGGATTTTTGTTTGAGAGGGTACAGCCATGTATAGCGAGTGAAGTGATCAACAAAGATGACATAGTATTTGAAACCATCAACCGAGATGATTGGTGATGTCCAAACATCGGAGAAGACGATTTCAAGTGGAAATGACGTAGAGATGGAAGATTCATGAAAAAGCAATTTGTGGCTTTTATTGCTGGAACAAGAGTTGCATAACAACGACAAACTCAACTTAGACAATGGTAAAGAGTTCGTAAAAACAATACGCTTTAAAATAGAAAGCGAAGGATGACTTAAACGTGAATGCCACTCGGACAAAGGGGTCTTGACACTATGAAGAGCCACAATTGGAGGATGGGTGAACTTGGGTTTCGGCCACTCGTAGACACCATCTCTAGCCTTTCCGTGAAGTAGAGGATCCCCCGTTTTTAGATCCTTCACCTGAAAATGATCATCAAAAATTTCCACGGAGATGTCATTAGTTCGACACAATTGATGAATGGAGATCAGATTCTTATTCATCGTAGGTACACATAGAACTTGATCAAGATGCAAACAAGAATCATTTATCGAGCTAGGGATCAAGAGAGAACCAATGTGAGTGATGGGCAAGGAGGAACCATCACCAATTACCACCTCTTCACCTCCCTTGTACGGAGAATGTAGCGACAAATTTTGGAGATCCGATGTGATGTAGTGGGAAGCTCCGCTGTCAAGTAGCCATGACTCCGGTTCATAATTGGTGAGAGTGGTGTTGTGGGCACGTGGCTGCCATGGTCGTGGTGATGAAGCCCAAGGTGGTGACGGTGCAGGAGTAGAGTTTCTAGTTCCGAGCTGTGGGCACTTACGAGCACTATGCCCAAAAATGCCACACAATTGACAGCGACCTTGGTATCCCGATGACAATTTGTTCTCATTTCGACGCCATTGGTTTGGACCATTCTGTCGATTGCGATTGGATTGATTCGGACGAG
>CM071866.1:25793890-25804938 GCA_036759665.1 Gynandropsis gynandra | reverse complement strand
GCTGCTGCAGTGACGGCTGGAGGTTGCAGCCATCACGAGACTGTGGCTGCTGGCTGGACCCCTCGCCTGGCTGCAATTGGGGTTCTGGGATGTAATCCTTGATGCAATCCACTGAGTAGATCAGGGACGGGAAATACCAACCGCGGATGTTATCGAAACGCGATCCATATTCTGTGCAAAGCTCATAGTCATGGGAGTCACCCTCGCTGGTGTAAGAGAACACCGAGTACACCGAGGTTTTGCTGTGGAGATAGTAAACAGAGTTTGAGCGGCCTCCCCAACCCCTTGGGTCGCATAACCTGTAAGTATTGTAATCATCGATAAACAGGGATAGATCACCCAAGTCTTTCATCACAATCCATGTCCGCAGATCCATATCCACCCTGGTAATCCGAAATTTTTTAGGACCTAAATGTTCGGCAACAATTAGTTGTTCCTCATCAGTCTTCACAAATTTTGCGTTAAACATGAAACGCCATCTCCTGATCATGCATCTTTGAAAGCTTATAGATGACCCCGAGAAGATGATTGTACCTAGGAATCCGTCACTGGTAAGGCCAAAAACACTGCCATTGCAAACGACTATATCGACTATGTCCCAAGGCTTGTGACCGAAAGAGAACATCGCCCAATCAGTAGTCCCAGAGCGGCTTGCATGGATAGTTCTGAATTTTCTGTAGAGAACCAAGACAAGGTAGTCTTCATTTGGCACAAGTTTGGCCAATATTGAGCGATCGCTTAAGCTGATGAAACCCAGAGGCTTGTAAAACTCCAAAATCTCGGATGTCACAGGGTTTCCAAACCAGATGCCATGGCAGTTCTCAAAGGTAATGAAACCCCCTGAAATGCCCTTGAAGTCCTTTTTCAGATACAACATCACCTTCGACTTACATTTTTCGCCACTGACAATGTTGTGGAAGTACATATACTTCCTCCCAGCTCTCTTCATGCTTATAGCAAGAGGAGAAAAGGATTCTAGGATAGGTTGCCCCGTCACCTTACACGACAACCGCCATTTTTCGCACACTCGACCTGCACTGAGGAAGTCAGGCAAAGCCAAATGTTTTGTGATTTCATAAACCACATCAAGTGGAAGTTTATGACATATCTTAGAGAAGGTCTCTCCCTTTGGCTTAGTTCTTCTTCTTTTTGGAGACAGCCTATTGCACAAAATCCTTTTGAAATGATTAGCTGCAAAGAAATATATAGTTTCATAAGATTGTGGCTTTAGATCCAAAAAAAGCTGAAATACTTGAGCAAACCTTTTGTTAAACTGTGAGAAGTCATGTGAGGGTTGAAGCTACAAACACTAAGGACGGTGTAAAAAATATCACAGATACGATAATGATTCACTGTTCTCGAATGGGATAATGGGGCAATGACAAAACAGATACTTCTTTACTGAATGTCAAAAATGTTTTGTTGCACTCTCACATCGATCAGAGTATTTCTTGAACATGAATGCATTCTGAAATAGTTAACTACGAGATATGATTATGACATCATTGTTGTGACACAATAACTACACGACTATCATAGAGTACATGAAAAGAGCAAAAGCTATTAACAATATCATGTTTTCGGCAAGACAACCAATCATCTGTTCAATCACAAAAAAAAAAAACACAGAAGTCTATAACTACATTAACGACGACAGACTATCGACACTTTAATCAGAATCTAATAAATTAGTACCAAGACCACCAAATAGAGGATAACACTTCATCTGGTATCCTAGGCTTAGCCAAAAGAAACTCCTTCAAGATCACAGATTTTTCCCAAATGAAAAAGTAAAATTATCCAAACAAATGAGTAATCCGACAATATACCACAAGAAAGTTAATCCAAATCACGAAGAAACCAATTACAAGAGTTAACACATCTCAAAACTTCCACACTCCAATCATCGTTTCATGAAATAATCAGAACAATCTAATTAAGAATCCTAGATTAATATTCATATATGCCAAAATGAGACGAAAATTTACGAAGATCACAAGATTACTATAGATGATTAAGATGAAAGAAAGGTTGAAATGAAAACAGCAATCGACTGCGAAGTATACCCATTAAAAATCGGAATAAGAGTGACAAAGGCTGTATCGGTCGGATCTTCTATTCTCTTTCCGCTCCACCTTCTCTCGCACTCTAGAAATATTGAGTTTTCTCAGATCTGAATGAAGTCAGTTCTATCGGACATATCTCTTTTATAACCGTGAAAATGGAAAGTAATTAAAGTTCGAGGAGTAGAAAAAGAAAAAGAAAACTTTACAAGTGTACATCATGCCGTTCCTATCCGAACCGCCAATGGTATTCAGACCAGTAAAATCCACAGCTTGACTTAAAAAAAAATTCTACCATAATTAGCTAACAACAATTGGGGTAAAACTCCAATATTGTCCTCACATATCTATCAAGTAACTTGAATGTTCTTAGCAAATTTGAATGTATTTGGACACGCAAAACACATTGTCATCTCGACACTACCCCCAAGAGAGGTTTACATATTCAAATTGTTATACATTCATAGAAATTAGACTGATTTTTCCTTATTTGCAAAAGGAATAAATGAACCGCGTCTAACGTGAGCCAAACAATTATGAAAAACAGGGTAATGACAAAATCTACTATAATAAGAAAATAAAAGATATCATGTTATGGATTCAATAATACCTTAATCTGTGGCCAGGTCTACATTTAAGGGCCGGCCTCACAACCAGAAAATACTCATGCCTTATGAGCCTTCATACATACATCTCCCCTCTATAGCTTCGTGTGTTTGGCAACACAAGAAGCAGCTACATTAATAGTGTGGTTCTCAGGTCATCATGGTCGTGTATCAAGATAATGCTCAAGAACACCACCTATCAAGAGAAATTCGAAAAAGTATCTAGTGGCTGGGACTATTCCCCCATAACATTTCATGCATTCACTAGTAAATAGACCAAGGCCTTCTTCGTTATCAAGAGCTATAAACGAACCTATTGATTCTAATGCGAACTAAACAATTATGAAATATGGGCAGTGGCAGTATCTCCTATGATGACAGTTTCATAAGCAAATAAAAAGATCATACGATACCTTAAATCTGTGAACCTAGCCACATATAAGAGCCAACTATTTATTCAGTGTCCCGGGCTGGACACATACTTAAACTTTAATGAGTCTCGGCACATAATCGACCTTATCTTTCGTCTGTTGGCAGTACCAGCAATGGCTACATGGAGATAGCGAGTCTCTCATCCTCGTAGCTCTGTGTCAAGGAATACATGCTCAAACGCATATGCTCCACCGAAAATAGACACTGCACATTGACGACTACACGAGCTAGAGATTCCGAAACTCAGTATCCACCATCTCAAGTTCATCACCGGGAAAACTGCATATTTGGGAACAACGATTAAACTAAGCAACGCATTGAATCATTAACTAGAAACAAAATCAACAAGCTAAAGGTTATAAATTAAGTATTGTTCGTTAGATTCAAATCCAATAAGCAAAAACTCATTACATTCATGACATAGGTATAAAAAGTACGACACTCGGAGACATGAATCTACGATTATCAGCTTCTCAAATAGTTTTGTGGAGTAAGAAGCCATTAAAGTACCTGTTCCCATAGAAACGTGAGGAGAATCTATGTCATAGACATCTTCAGATCGAGGATCCACAAGATCATCAACACGGGAAATCATCGCCGACAAGCCAAAGAAGTGACTCCACGGAGGGAGGGGGAGAGAGGTTCGATATTCTCGAAACTCCAAAATAAAACCGAACCGGAACTTACCAAACCGAACCGATTTCGAACCGGATTGTAAACCAAACGATTCTGCAGCAGAATTGAATTGAGAGAACGGTTCTACGGTATAACTGGTATAGAGTTTGATTATATTATTAAATATTCAAAGTCACCTTTGAACCGATTTTAAAATTTTCGTTCATGTATCACTCCGATACACACACAAAATATTAAATAACAAAATTTGAGATAATTTATTAGACTAAAAGAAATTATTGCAAAATCAAATGGTATCTAGGCGATATAAATAATGTATATATATATTGTAAATGTAATAAAATTATATTATGATTCAAAGAATGTATATAAAAGAAGACATAATTATAAATAAAAATTTACAAACAAAAAGTATACATCTTTATTTAATTTGAATAAAACATTTTTTTATAAAATTTAATTGATGAAGATTTTACTAAAATTAAAATTAATAATATATTTTAAAAATTATATATTAGTAAAAGTGTTGAAACCATTCAAATAGAAATCTAATAACATTTAGACCGTCTAAACAAACGTTTAGACATCCTAACTTGACGTTTAAATTGTTTATAAAAACACCTAAATATTTTGGAGTATCTAGGACAGTTTTTAAAACAAAAAACAAAAGAATAAACAAAAAACAAAAATTGTCTCTAATATTTCTGTAATTCCGGATAAATATTTGGTTCATTAGGTTGTCCATAATTTTGAACCATTTACAAACGGTTTCTCTAACGGAATCCCGACTAACAATGACAATTTTTTATAACAAAAAAATTATAATATAAATAAAAATATAATAAAAACATTATTACAAATATAAAAATAATAATTACATAATCCAAAAATATAATAAAATAAATACAAATACTAGAATCTAAATCGGAGGTGGAGGTTGCGAAACTTCGTTGTTATAGTCCATATCCTAGTTAAACATCGACATATTTGATTTCAATTTCCGCATTAATTAACTAAGCTTTGCCTCCGTTTTTTATAACTCACCTTTATTTTGACTCAATTATTTTTTTCAAATATTTGCTTTTTTGTATCCTTTGCCTTTCAAAAAGGTTGCAAATTGAATCGTCATTCATCAAAAAGCAAAATCCAAAATCCGATCTTTGTGTGTGTATATATACACAAATTATATATAAAAAAATATTAAATTCATACAACTCGTGTTGGATTTTTTTTTTAATTCTTGTTGATTTAGATACATTTGAGAATCTTTCTCTTTTAGCGAAATTTGAAACGTTTATTTTGATGTCACTTTATGAATATTATAATGTACTTGTTTTGCTTTAGAATTGACCTAAAAGCCATCCAATTTCTTGTGAATTTTCTTGAATCTTTAGAAATAATTTGGTTAAACGTAATAGTTAATACGTACCATTTGTTCGTACACAACAAAAAACGAAAGAGATCCAGCTTTATCTGTACTTATTCCAAAGTTATCTCTATTAGATTTATAAGATTTACGTGATTTATCGTTTTTTATTTATCTTCTAGATCATTCTAATGTGCGCACGTTGATTTTCATACATGGAGAGATATTCACACAGGATTTCTTTTTTTTTTCTCTCGGTCACTTTTTATTTAATTGTTGAGAGATTTTAGTCTTAAATTTGTTATCCAATCAACTTCGAACTTAACAAATCCATTAATTTTCAGGTTCAATAAAACTTTTGTTGACATTCCAATTTAATAAATTATTAGTCAATTTGACAAAGTTCTTATGAAATATTTGCAATAGCTTATTGGTAAATATTTACCACAAACTCCTTCCACTAACGATCTTTTACTTTTTTTATCGATACGTGACTATGGTAACAAGATCAATCTAAATCAGCTTTCATCGTTTTGGTTACAAAAAATATTTAGGTTTATATAATATGAATAAATTATATGTTATAATTTAAATATCATTACTTTCCTTTTTGTGGCACAAATTTAGACATGGAAGTTTATGTCATTCTTCATCCATCACGAGTAGCTCCTCTATGGTTGGTTTGAGATTAATATACGATGAAGATGGTTCAAAGAGTGCTAGCGGGGTAGGTTGATAGAGTGTATAAAGCATATATTGTGTCGGTCTGAGAGTGTAAAAAAGGGTCAGATTCATGAAATCCAAAATTGTGATCCTCGCTACTTGGTTCTTGTTGTGGCGAAGACAAGTATATTTGCGCTTTCTTCAGAATTAATGACCTTATCATTCTCTTTTTGAGAATTTTGTATTCAAAATGTTGTTGCCTACATCAAAAAAGACAAGTCAACCACTTTGAAATAGTTGAGATGTTATACTCATTAGGCAACTCAAGATGGTAGGCATTTCTTATTGACCTTCTCTAAGACGGGAAATTGTTCATGTATTCGTGAAGCTAATTTAGATCCTTACTTGTTAGGAAAACATTCTTATCATAGGTTTTGCCACACTTAACCGTCACCTTTTAAAGGCGATCTTCTTGCAATGTTTGTTGGTTTGTTTCTCATATTTTTATTTCGCTAAACAATGTTTTTCTCGTATATTTTGATGGATTTTTTCATGGTTTTTTACTTCTTTTTCTCCAAAAATATTCACAATCCCATTGTGTGGTTGTGAGGAAGAATCCAATGGAGTGATAAGATTTAAGATATACATCACTTCAAATGGTGAATGCTTCGTCGCCAAATGTGAGGCTCGGTTGTAGGTGAACTTAACTTGTGGTAGACGCTCGAGCCAATTCTTAAGATGCTTCTCGATTGTAGATCAAAGTAGGGTCTCTCATGTTTAGTTTAACACCTCAGTTTGTCCATCAGTTTGTGAGTGACACGTCATTGAGAACAAGAGTTTCGTTCTTAGCTTTCTCCATAGCATCTTCCAAAAGTAGTTCACGACTCGTGTCTCGCACTAATACTATGCTCTATGTTACCTAAGGGTAATAAGTGTTGCATTGTCCGCCTTGGCACAAGGTATGAAGTATTATATCTTAGAGAACTTATCAATCAAAACAATGATGTAATCTTTGTTTTAATTATGTTGAAGACCGAGAACAAAGTACATAGAAATATTAGTCCATCGATGTAAAGGAATAGGTAAAAAAATACAAACCGTGTGGGTGAGTTCAGGATTTGGCTTGGTGACATAAGATACTTCGTTCACATTCCACCTCAAATGTCTTGTCAAAATTTGACCTAAAGAGAATCGGTAATATTGGTGAGACTCGCCTTTAGTGCTTCGAAGACGTTGATTTCTACATCTTCCCATTACAAAGCTTTGATCATCTTTATAACTGTGGCGAGGAGTGCGGATATTGTGTTGAAATCTTGTACAAACCTCCAATAAAAGTTTTCTTAACTATGGAAACTCCTCTCACGACCAATCATCGTCAATGTTAATCTTCTCTATTTTCTATCATTTACTCGTAATCTCTGAAAACTCACAACAAAACCTAGAAAAAATATTTAATCATTACAAAATAAGCACTTATTAAGATTTTCATAGAGCTTTATTGTAGAGAGTCTCTAATATTTTCTCAAAATATGGTAGATGATCAGTATAGAATTTTCTATAAATAAGGATGTTATCAAAATAAATTATGATTAATTTATAGATATAGGCTCTTAGACCATGATGGTTCATGAGCCTCATGAAGGTGCTTAGGCGTTGGACATCCCAAATGGCATGACAATCCATTCGTAATACACTTGTTTTGTTTTGAATGTCATCATCTTTCATTCTTCACAGTCATGTATGTGGACTTGGTGATATCCATTATTGGATCAGTCTTTGCTCCGGTTAACTCATTGACCATGTTGTCCAAATGAGGTATGAGATGACGACACTTGATGGTAATATCGTTGATGGTCAGACATTACATGTACATCCTCCAAGTCTCTTCCTTCTTGGATATTAATAGTATGGGTATGTAATGTGCTAAATATCAAGCAATAAAAATGCCTAATATCCACTTACCGCAAGAGTACGGATCGGTGTAATAAAAGGATCGAACTCTGGGGACTAATGCAACCTAAGCTAAGAATACGACTAAACTAAGACGGGTTGAATTGATGATGTTATGATATGAATTTCTAAAACACTAAAGTTAATCGTGACAGCGATGGGGAGATGCGGAAGGCTTGATAATTAAGAACACTATGGGTTTCGGGTTATCGGGATTTGCAAGGATGTAACAACCAAAGGATCATAGATTTATTGAACTATCTTGATAACAGGGAATTCATGCTCGTAAATAAGGAATGGTTCTTCCGAATCCTAAACCTCATAACCACAACAACGTGCAATCCTACCTTCTAGCAGTGATTAACTCGTGATTACGGTAGCGTGAAACGCGCAATCCTAATTCCTAAGTCGATTAACCGACTGGTCAGATTCTCATTAATCAAGCTAATCTACAATCAATTGTTTCGGATTCATGATCTAACCTTCCAACTAAACACAAATTCCTAGATTACTGAGCGGTCAGCACAAGTATAAGACATTTACGATGTTGATTGTAAAAACGAATTTTAAGAAAGTTTCGATAAGTCTAAGCATTAACGCATAGTTTCAAGCATCCATTACAAATCCGATATCCCTAAACCATAGCTGGAAATCTACTCACTCATAGAATCTACTGTAAAAAAAGAGAAATAAACCCTAGATATGATAAAGAGTAAGAAATATGATTCCTCGATCTTCCCTATCTTGATACCGAAGTCCGGATTGTTGTTTCTCTTCTTCTCCAGCTTCTCCCGAGTTTCTCCTTGTGTTTTTCAGTCTCTTCTGAGCCCCTAGCCACCGTCTCTTTTCCTTAGATCGCCCCTTTCTCTTTCTAATTCAGGTTTAAAATTCAAAACAGGTTGTTGCTGAAAAGGGGGCCCGCGCGGGCTATGTGCTCAACCCGCGCGGGCTCATCATGGTCACTCTACCCGAGCGGGCTACTCGCCTCCCCGGGTCGTGCATATCCGCTGGAATAGTCAGCCCGCACGGGTTACGATATACGCCCCGCACGGGGTCGTCGTGTTTGTCCAAACCAGAGTGTGTTCTCTTCTAGCCCGAGTCGTGCGATATTTTCTGGAGTTGCAGCCCGCACGGGGGCTGCTCCAAGCCCGAGCGGGCTTAGTTAATTCAATGCCTTTGCTCATTTTTTCTCTATGCTCGGGTGTTCCATTTGGTTCCATGGCTTGAATTTGCTCCAAGTGGTTTGTAGCTTCCAGTATGTGCGGTTGAATCCAGGAATTGACACTTTAAAGCTCGGTTAGGCCTTGTCGCCTTAAAACCTGCAAATCAACAAAATGGGTGTATATAAAGAACATTGTTGGATTCGTAACTGGTGTTATACAAACTATGCGAAAATGATATAAATACCTAGCCTAAAACTAACACATACTACGTGTTATCAAACTCCCTCAGACTTGAACCTTTGTTTGTCCTCAAACAAAACTAAGGCTAAGCACAAGAAGAGTTCAACAACAACAACAACCGGATACTAGAAAAAATTTTCCGAAACAATCAATCATCATGCACAACAACGCGTCACACGAACATAGACTTAGGTGAACCTAATTCAGACCTCTATCAACCGAAAGCCATGAACCATGCAATCCAACATATCGTCAAAGTTCATTTCACTACCCCTAGACAACTTCCAAGCAATCTCCATACCAAATTAATCATGCATAAGTGAGAACTCATTCCTAAAGATGTTTTTTTTTCTGTTTTCTTTTTTTTCATTTTTTTTTCTTTTTTTTTTCGGGCTCGGTTTCTAGGACGTCGGTGTCGAAGAGGGTGACTTTCTACTTAGACCCAGGTTGCCAATTGGCACACTCATAAGGTCTTATAACCTTAGCGGAGTGAAGATCATCTCAAACCCTTAGGACGTAGAAGAGTGCCTCAACCCACCACTTAGACCCGAACCATCGAGATCGATGCACTCATGTCAAACAGGAAATGAAACAGAGCAAAGAATTTGTGCGACAGGAAACAAAATGCTCTCTAGGGTGACTCCTAGGGTGATTTCCGGCGAGATTTCCGGCGACCGTAACTAGGGTTTCGGCGAGTTTTCCGGCGGCGTTTCTAGGGTTCCGGCGAGTTTTTCCTTCCAGCAGCAACATACTACACGATTGTGAAGAGTTAGGTTTCGGATAGTTCAAACAAGGGTTGGTTTCGGTTCCCAAGGGCTCCTTGGAGCTCCTTGGAGTTTTGAATCCGCCGGAATCTGTAGATTCTTGGCCGGATTTTGGGTCTTGATACTGGTGGAACCGGCGGTTTAGGTTCTTGGCAGACTTAGAGCAGTTCTTGAAGGACTCTTACTCGAGGCGACTGTTTCTTGGCCATTGTTCGAGCTCGAGCTCCTGCGGTTCCAAGACTGACTCAGGGTACTGTTCGAGATCGTTCAAGGGTGCAGGCGGAACTTCTAGGTTACTCGAGCTCCGTGAGGCGTCAGGGCAGGTTCTTGCTTGAGTCGACTGGTTCTGGATCTTGTTCGACTGATTCTTGATTGACTAGGTCTTGCTCGACGGGTCTTCTTGTTGAGTTTTCGTCTGGTCCTGGAGTCTGCTCGACTGGTCTGGTTCTTGCTCGACTGGTTTTCGTCTGGGTTGCTCGAGTGGTTCTTCGACGGGTCTGGATTCTTGCTAGTTTCGTCTGGTTCTTGGTCTGGTTCTTGGCCGAGTGGTTCTTGGTCTGGTTCTTGGGCTGGCTCGAGTGGTTATTGGTCTGGTTCTTGCTCAACTGGTTTTTCGACGGTCTGGATTCTTGTTGAGTTTCGTCTGGGTTGCTCGAGTGGTCTGGTTCTGGGTTGCTCGAATTTTGCTACAGGTTCTGGGTGTTGCGTTTTCTGGACTGCTGCGTGTGCGTTGCTGCAGTTTTGCTACAGGTTCTGGGTGCTGCGTTTTCTGGACTGCTGCGGGCTTGTGTTGCTGCAGGTTTCTGGGCTGCTTGAGCTTGCTGTAGGTCATGGGACGAAGGAGAGGCACACCAGCACCAACATCCTCAACATCAATAGGTGCTTCAAATGTGACAAAAACCCAAGGAAAGGAGGATGGCCAAGAAAATTCAGGCTTGGCGGAAAAGGGGAGTGGTGAGTTGATTGAAGGCGTGAGAAACTCGGTGGCAGCAAGTGTGGCTACGGAAAATGTCGTTGCTGGCACTACACCAACCATTCCTATGGCCAATGAACAAGATAAAGAGGAAGTGGCTGTTTTGAACGGGGATGTTCTTTCGGACAATCAACTAGATCCCCAAACGAACTTTCCTCCGCTACCTAGGAGCGGAGTGGAAAGGAAAGGGGCT
>CM071866.1:25751051-25778603 GCA_036759665.1 Gynandropsis gynandra | reverse complement strand
TTAAGTTTGGCTAATGAGAATCTGACCGGTCGGTTAGTCATCTTAAGAATAATGATTGCGTTCGTAAAGCTGCCATGGTATGGGTTAATCACTGCTGGAAGATAGGGTTGCACGTATTCATGTTTAGGAGGTTTAGGCTCGGAAGAATCACTCCTCACCTTAGGGCATGAATTTCCCGTTGTCAAGATAAGTCGATAGATCTATGATCCTTAGTTGCTTCATCCATGCGATTCCCGGTATCCCGACACCCGTAGTGTTTGTCATATCCGAGTTCATCCCTGATAACACTGAAATGTATCAATATTAGGATAGGTTTTTACACCATTTTCGCATGTATCTTACATCGAGTCATACTTATCCGATAGGATTTCGAGTTTTACACACTCGTTTTCTTGGTTTTCAGGTTTTTAGGCGATAAGGCCTAAATGAGCTCATTATGAAGGATTCCCTGCCAAAACCACAAGAATTGACGACATATCTACTCAGAGCTCCAGAACCCAAAGGAACACCCGAGCAACGAGCGGAAAAGAGAGATTTCAAGGACACAAGGGTGCCCGGTCGGGCACTATTCCTTCACCCGCTCGGGTAGAACCTACGGGGTTTATCCACGCATTTGACACGACCCGGGCACATGAGCAAAGAGGATCGGGTGATCACCACCCGATCGGGCGCACACTGAATACCCGCTCGGGCTATTAGGAAGAGAAGCACCAATCCGTACACTGGTAACACAATAGGGAAGGTCGAGGCATCGAATTCCTTAGGGTTTATCTTGTATAGAATTGTGTTATCTTCTGTTTTCGTTTATTCCATGAGTGAGTAGAGTCCCTACTGCGGGTAGGGATATCGGATTTGTATGTATGAACGATGTTTTACGTTAATGCTTAGTTTTATGATTTTACTCTTGATTTACGGTTCTACGCTTAGCAATATCAATCATATGTTAGTGCTGACCGCTCAACAACATAGGATCTCGAACCTTGCTGGAAGGTTAAGGAACGAATCCGGTCCGCTAAGTTGTAGATTAAGCTTTGGCTAATGAGAATCTGACCGGTCGGTTAGTCATCTTAGGGATAGTGATTGCGGTCATAACGCTGCCATGGTATATGTTAATCGTTGCTGGAAGGTAGGGTTGCATGTATCCATGGTTAGGAGGTTTAGGCTCGGAAAAATCACTCCTCACCGTAGAGCATGAATTTCCCGTAGTCAAGAGTAGGTTATAGATCTATGATCCTTAGTCGTTCATCTATGCAATTTCCGGTATCCCGTACACCCGTAGTGTTCACCATATCTAGTCTCCTCCTTAACCTAGTTTCGTTGTCACCATTAGGATAGTTTTAGGAAATTAGGACCATATCTCACTCTACCTTCTTTCGTCTTAGTTTAGTTTCATTCTTAGTTTAGCTGCAATTAGTCCCTAGAGATCGACCCTGGTACTACAAGATACGTATACTTGCGGTGAAGTGGACTACGATAATTTATAACTCGTGTTTCCACACATCACTTCTATCTAGGAAATCAACGACACTCATATCCCTATGTAGCGCGGAAATTCTAGATGCATTAAGAACAATGGAAATTCTACCTCGATTATTACCGTTCCTAAATAGATTAACCGATTGGCCAAATTCTCGTTAACCTAATTCATTCGAAGGTTCATTCACGAGAGTCAAATCTGACTCTCCCAAGCCTAAACGAATCTCTAATCTCCATCAAACGTGCCTAATCTCACTAGCATAGATCTAGTCTTATTCAATCATGATATCAACAACGTATGAGGCATTACGCACAAATCGAACCATTCAATTGAACAAAACCGAAATCAAGCATTAATAACTTAAATGATCCAATACAATGGCATCCCTAACCCATGGCAACGAGAACTACTCAGAAAACATAGAAAAACAAACAAAAACGAAGTAGATGTTCATCTTCCCTATCCTCCAAGCGTAACCTCCGACGAATCCTTCGGTTCCCCGAAGTCTCCCTCTTCGGTCGTGCTCTCTCTCTTCTCCTTTGCCTGGTTTGTTCCCCTTGTTCTCTTTCCTTTTCCAGTCTGATCTTGGCTTCCCCCTTCTGTTCCTTTTCAATTCAGGCCGTTTAAAATTCAAGCAAGGTTGTTGAGAAAAAGGTGGACCCATGCGGGCACACAATGCACCCGCTCGTGCAGTCCATCAGCTCCTTCTGTTTCCGCTCCTTCCGCTCGATACTTGAGTGTTTCATTTGGATTCGTGGTCGTGCACATGTTGTATCTTGTCTTTCAATCATGTTTTCGGGATGGAATTTCCGTAATCACTCGTGTTTTCCTTCATGTCTTCATTTCCTACATAAAACACGAAATGGTAGATGAAATCCTTGAATATGCTCAATAACTCGGTAAAATCCAAGAAATCTAATCAAAACTAAACCTAAGAAACATGTAAATACTACGTCGGATTACATGTTATCAAACTCCCACAGACTTAACCTTTGCTCATCCTCGAGCAAATCTATAGTCGAGTACAAGAAGAGCTAAACAACAATGGACACTAGCACAAAAACTTCGAAGGATTAGCCATCATGCAAAACAACGCGTCACATGAACGCAAGTCTAAGCGCACCTAGTGCAGACTTCTATCAACCGAAAGTCACGAGCCATGCAATCCTACCAATGACCTAAGTCTAATTCATACTCCTAGACAACGTCCAAGCGATCTCCATACCAATTTCCTAAGCTTGCGATATCATTAAAATCGTATTTTGATTCTTATTATCTTTTCTTTTTCTCATTTTTTTATAGATCCACACTTGGTTCCTAGGACGTCGAAGTCGAAGAGGGATGACTTTCTACTTAAACCCAGGCTACCTATGGCACACTCATAAGGTCTTGTAACCTTAGCAGCCTCTAGATTATATTGGACGAAGTGTCTTTGCCTTTTTTGTGTTTTCTATCTACTTGAGAACATAGCTTAAGCACTATATTTATAGAGAAAATTTGGTTTAACCTTAACTTAAAACCTTAATTAGGGTTTTGCCCAATTAATCCTAATTGGTCGAATTAGGCCCAATTAAATTGAATTCACAATTCAATTAGAATTGGCCCTAATAACTCGAATTATTCTCAATCATATTCATCATAGGATTGGCCCAATTACATGTCCAAATTCATTCGTCTTTGTGTGCGACCTAATAGGTTCCCATTGCGTTGATCACAATAATGAGCGGTGTCTAGCAATAGGCAAGGGTCACAGGGGTCCAAGGGTCGAAGAGGGTAAAAGGGTCACGGGGGTCCAAGGGTCGAAGAGGTAAAATGGTCGCAGAGGTACAAGTGTCATAGAGGGACCTCTTCCACCCTAAGACCCCTACGACCCTTAGACCCCTGCGACCCTTGGACCCCTGCGACCCTTGTCCCTCTACGATCCTTGGACCCCTGCGATCCTTGTCCCTCTGCGAATCTTGTTACAATAAAACTAAATTCACCAAAAAACGATACTAAAAATATAGTAAAAATAATTTATTATTTACAAATATAATTATTTACAAATAATATGAATAAAATTTTGAAAATAATAATTTATCAAGTTATTTACAAATAACTGACTCAAATATCTACGAGCCTTGTACATTCGCAACCCTTGGACTCGTGCGACCCTTGTCCCTGGCGATCCTTGGACCCGTGCGACCCTTGTCCCTCGCGACCCTTGGTCCCATGCGACCCTTGTCACAATAATCGTAAACCCACAAAAACAGCGATACTAACAATAACACTAACAATTGAATAATAGTAAATCCACAAGATCAAATGAAGTTCGAGTTAAAAGGAGGTTTGTGCGACCCTTGTCCCTCACGACCCTTGGACTCGTGCGACCTTTGTCCCTCGTGACCCTTGGACCCGTGCGACCCTTGTCCCTTGTGACCCTTGGACCCGTGCGACCCTTGTCCCTCGCGACCTTTGGACCCGTGCGACCCTAGTCCCCCTTCGACCCTTGTCCATCTACTATCCTTGTTATAATAATAGTAAATCCGCAAAACAACGATACTAACAATAACACTAACAATTGAATAATAGTAAATCCACAAGATCAAATGAAGTTCAAGTTAAAAAGAGGTTCAAAAAAATTAAAATACAACTCAAATCAAAATATGTTGTTGATAAATCGAAGCACATGTTCTCCTCCAATGGAAAACTTTTTTTACTATGAGGGAACAACCCACGTTCAGTCCATTTTCTTGACAAAACTGTTTCCACCCCCCTCTGATGCAAGCGCAACCACGACTCACGGTCCTTAAAGCTGCTAGCCATAAATCGAACGTTCCGCGATAGATTCCGCAATCAAGGTACATCATTACATGACATCGTCTACGGCAAAGACCGTTCTCCCTTGCAAACCCTATCAGAAGTGTCTGCGACATCACCAAGTTACATCAGTATAAATGAATAAAAGTCGAATAAATAACCAAATTATATATGATGAATCGATTTGAGGTCACTTATCAATGAATCTAGGTTCACATTTGAACGCGTGACTAGTACAATGAAAACCCTCTCATTAGGAGTGGCCCTGATGACGTTAAAGACTATGTCACCTTCGTGACGAAAACTACGACATCCCAATACGAATGCTTTGGTCATTGTAGAAATTTGTCCATCCATCAGTGAATTTGGAGTCATCCAAGACGCATTCGATTTAATCATTGTCATGTTGTTGTCCCTCGTATTCCCGTAAATATACTCATCGAAGAAGATCTTCGGAATGTTCTGTAACAAAAAACGAAAAACAAAGTCAAATTTGTACATTCTCTACATGTAACATACCGACAGAGTGTTTTAAAGAAGATTACAAGGTAGTACAGATGTTGCACAAGAATCTCTCGGATGAAATGAGGGAAATGTGGCATTTTCGAAAAAAATGGATGGAAGATGATGATAGGAAAAAATGGATTAGAAAAAGGAAACGGTTGGAATTCGAAAAGACATGACATCGAATCGGCGTTAGATGAAATTCGAAAAGACATGACCACACGGTCACATGGGTCGCGAGGGTAAAAGGGTCGCAGGGATAAAAAGGGTCGTAGGGGTAAAAGGTTCGAACGGGTAAAAGGGTCGCAGGATCAAGGGTCAAACGGGTAAAAGGTTCGCAAAGGAAAAATGGTGCGACCCTTTACGTTTTATTATTAAAAATTATTTACAAATAATATGAATAATTTTTTTAAAAATAACAATGTACAAAGTTGAATAATTCATTCCCAAAATTATTTACAAATAAACTGTTAAAAAAATAACAATGTACCAAATTACATCTTCCATAATCAAAGAGTAAACATTTTTTTTAGACCTTTGGACTATGCGACCATTGTCCCCCTCCGACCCTTGTCTCCCTTCAACCTTTATACCTCTACGACCATTTGGACCTCTGCGACCCTTATCTCCCTTCCACCCTTGTCTCCCTTCGACCCTTTGTCCCCTGCAACCCTTGGACCCTCTATGACTCTTGTTACAATAATATTAAATCCACAAAAATATTGATACTAACAATAATACATTCTATTGAATAATAGTAAAAAAACCATCCAAATACAAACATGAACTTTGTTGTTCCAATGAGGTTCAAAGCAATCAAAATACAACGGAATTCAATCTATGTTGATTATAGGTCCATCAAGGTACACCATGAACAGCGTGCAATTCGACTTTGAGGATACAACCCATGTTAAATCCATGATCGTGACAAAAATTTGTCAAACCTCTAGTAATGCTAGTGCCACCGCGTTTCACGAGCCTTAGATGTGCCTCCCAAATCCGTCCATAATTGATTATCAGATCAATCTTACTTTGTCCACTGCAAAGACCACTCGATCTCGCAAACTCTATCGGAAGTGTCTGTGATAACCGAATAAATTTACAACGACGCGAAACTAATGCATATACGGCCAAATTTGATGAATCAAATAAATCGGTTTGAGTTCACCTACCACTGCATCTACGGCCAGATTTGAACGCGTGACTGGTACCCTGAAAATCCTCTGACTAGAAGAAGATGACCCTACTTCTATAGATGATGATGATATAGATGATGCATGTTGTAGATTACACATATCATCTCCAAAACCAATGACGTGAAAAACCATGTCACCTTCGTGACGGAAAACTAAGAAATCCCGAATACGAAAAGCATGGTCCTTGGAGAAATATTTCCATCTATCAGTGTATCTTCAGCCATCCAACTTGACTTCCCAAGTTTTGTTAGACACATCTAATTTAAGCATTACCGTGTTGTTGTCCCTCATTTTCCCGTAAATATGCTCATCGAAGAATTTCGTTGGAATGTCGTGTAATACAAAAATCGAAGAAAAAGTAATCTTTATATTCTCTACATTAACATACCGAATGAGAGAGATGAAGAATATTACGAGGTAGTTCTCCAGAAAGCTCGGAAGAATGATTTGGACGAAAGTAGGGAAATGTTGCATTTTCGGAAAAAAAAAATGGATGTAAGATGATAAGTTAGAGAGAGTGTGTCGTTATTCGAAAAAAGAAAACGGCTGGAATACGAAAAGACATGACCGTGACATCGAATCGCCATTAGATGGAATTCGATACGTTTTTTCAAATTTTGGTGAAAAGTTCGGCGGAAATTTTGGTTCGCATGAGGGTCGCATGGGTCGTTTGGTCGCATATATTGATGAATAGATGCGAACTCGACAAATTTACGGGTAAAGGAAACGGCTGGAATACGAAAAGACATGACCGTGATATCGAATCGCTGTTAGATGGAATTCGAAAAGTTTTTTCAAATTTTGGTGAAAAGTTCGGCGGGGATTTTGGTGAAAATGATAAAATGTCAAAAACCAATCAAAATTAAGGGTGGCATGAGTCGAATATATGCGAAATCGACGAATTTACAGGTTTATAATGATAAAATGCAAAAAACCAATCAAAACAATACATGTACAAAGTCAAACTAATTAATGCCAAATGATGGTCGCATGGGTCGCTTGGTCGCATATATTGATGAATAGATACGAAATCAACGAATTTACGGGTTTATGATGATAAAATGACAAAAACCAATCAAAACAATACATTTACAACGTCAAACTAATTAATGCCAATTGAGGGTCGCACGGGTCGCATATATTGATGAATAGATGCGAAATCAACGAATTACAGCTATATGATGATAAAATGACAAAAACCAATCAAAACAATACATTTACAACGTCAAACTAATTAATACCAAATGAGGGTCACATGGGTCGCTTGGTCGCATATATCGATGAATAGATGCGAACTCGACGAATTTATGGGTTTATAATGATAAAATGAAAAGAACCAATCAAAACAATACATCTACAACGTCAATTAACGGTTAAAACAGATTATGACCCATGTGTCCCTAGTTGAGTTGTGTATAACCAATGCATGTGTTTTAAAAGTGATAGTAGTGTTTTAAGAACTCGTTGGATGATTAAACAACACATTTAACATTTTATTCAAATATCGATATTATTTATATTATTATCTATATTGATTCTAACTTAGACATATACAACTAAAAAATATTGATAATGACATATAGATAATGGCATGGGTCGTTTGGTCGCATATATGGATCAATAGATGCGAAATCGACGAATTTACTAGTTTATAATGATAAATAACAAAAACCAATCAAAACAATACATTTACAACGTCAAACTAATTAATTCCAATTGAGGGTTGCATGGGTCGCTGATAACATGTAAGCCAACCATAGTATTTACATGATTCGTAGGTTTAGTTTTGATTAGATTTCTTGGATTTTACCGATTTATCGAGTTTATTCGAGGACTTCATCTACCATTTTGTGTTTTGTGTAAGAAACGAAGACATGAAGGAAAACACGAGTGATTACTGAAATTCCACCCCAAAAACGTAATTGAATGACAAGGTATGGTTCCAAATCGAACACTCAAGCATCGAACCGAAGGAGCGAAAACAGCAATTGAAGACCACCCGCTCAGGTTGGGTATTGGACCCGCTCGGGCTAAGGTTGTCCAATTTAAACTGAAAAATCGCCGAAACTCAGCCCGACTCGGGCTGAAATCCTGCACGATCGGGCAAGCAAGCCCGCTTGGGCTGTGAAGTGTGCACGACCGGGTTGGCCATCTGCACGACCGGGTTGAACTTGTGCCGGTGCGGGCCGCCAAATCCGGAACTAACTATTTTGAAGGTTTGAACGGGAAATTAAAGAAAATATAAGCCATCTAGGGCTAGAGGACGAACCAGACATCAGAGGAGACACTCAGAGACATAGAGAAAGGGAGAGAAAGACGGAACGAGGAAGGCGGATCATGGAGAAGCTATTGAAGACGTCGGTAATAGAATAGGGAGGGATCTCATTCTTTATCCATGTTGAATATAGTTATCTTTTGTGTTTCGTTTTCTGAGTTCATGTCTGAGTAGATCCACCGCCATGGGTTAGAGAGCTTTGTCGATTTGTAATGAAGTTTTGTCCTTAACGCTTGGTTATAATATTTAACCGTTTCGGATTGATTGGTTGTTCGTAATGATTTTGTTCTTGTTGGCCACTTGAATGAATGTCTATAAAGATCTAATTGCATTGGGAGATGAATTGGATCTTGAAATGTAGCCATGATATGAAGTCTCAATTGATTTAGAACCTTGGCCGGTCGATTGATTGAACTTAGGAATTAGGATAGCGTTCTTCATGCATCTAGTAGGTGAGATACACAATTGGGAGATTGGTATACGCATGCTAGATAGTGGGTTTAGGCCATGATCTTGTTAGAACTTCGTTGCATCATCATGCATCTCTCGACACCTATGGTGTTTAGTCATTGAGTTATTCCGTTAATTAGTTTAGTTTAGTTGCATTCGCATTCCCATCACTCATCGATTTCACACGTCTTATTCATTAGTTTACTAGCTTTAGAGTTGCATCAAGTCCTTGTGTTCGACCCTGGTACTATACGATCTGTATTCTTGCGGAAGCGTTAGTCTAGGTAAATTATTACTTGAGATTAACCATATCATTCGCAAGGGTCGATCAAAGATTCTAAATCAAAACATTACATGTACAACGTCAATTAAAGACTCTACACGCATTCTATTCCCACGTACTTCGTCTTCCAGTCTTCTGCATTCTTCTTGTTTGGTATTGCAGACCAGAGTTATCTCCTGCCATGTACTTTGTCTTACAGTCACATTTCAAGAGTGACCCAACACCGTCACCTAAGTCACCCCCGTAACTCGTCAGTGACTGCATAGAGACTGAGTCTGCCGATTACCAAGACCTTGAGTAACACATAGACAACACGATGCCCTAGGTCACAATGGTGACTGCGGCACGCAGGTCACAAAGGAAAAAAAGATTTTTCATAGAAATTGGGGTTAGATACGCATACTAAGAGAAGAGACGTAGACGTTAACTTATAGATATGGGTCGGAAGGGTCACATGGGTCGGAAGACAGGAGTGTGACAGCAAAACGACAAGTCACATGGGTAGAAAGGGTCACATGGGTCGGAAGGGTCACATGGGTCGGAAGACAGGAGTCCAACAGCAAAACGACAAGACACATGAGTCGTATAGGTCGCATGAGTCATACATGGGTCATATGTGGTCGCATGAGGGTCATATTGGGTCGCATGAGTCGGATGGGTCATAACCTTACGAACAATAGATGCAAAATAAGATATTTTCAACGTTTAAATATTGATTACATAAGGTCACAAAGGTTACAAAGGTCACAAAAGTTACAAAAATGTTATATAAGGTTACATAAGGTCTCAAAGGTCATAACGGCTAAAAAAAAAGGCAAGAAAAAAGTTCAAAAAAAAGGCAAAAAAAAGTTCAAGAAAAAAAAGGAAAGAAAAAAGTAGAAGAAAAACGAAAAAAATTTACATAAGGTCTCAAAGGTCTTAAAGGTCAAATTTGCCGACTTTAGAGACACATCAGAGCCCTCCCCCGTAAAGAGAGTCGNNNNAAAAGGCAAGAAAAAAGTTGAAGAAAAAAAAGGCAAGAAAAAAGTAGAAGAAAAAGGAAAAAAATGTTACATAAGGTCTCAAAGGTCACAAAGTACCACTGCATCTACGTCCAGATTTGAACGCGTGACTGGTACCGTGAAAATCCTCTGACCAGAAGAAGATGACAATACTTCTACAGATGATGATGATATAGATGATGCATATTGTAGATTACACATATCATCTCTGAAAGCATTGACCTAAAAAACCATGTCACCTTCGTGATGGAAAACTAAGAAATCTTGAATACGAAAATCATGGTCCTTGGAGAAATCTTTCGATCCATCATTGAATCTTGAGCCATCGAACTTGACTTCCCATGTTTTTTTAGCACATCCGATTTAAGCATTGTCGTGTTGTCGTCCCTCATTTTTCCGTAAATAAGATCATCGAGGAATTTCGTCGAAATGTCCTGTAACAAAAATCGAAAAGTCAAATATGTACATTCTCTATATTAACATACCGAATGACAGATATGAAGGATATTACGAGGTAGTTCTCTAGAAAGCTCGAAAGAATGATTTGGACGAAAGTAGGGAAATGTTGCATTTTCGGAGAGAGTCGTGTGTGACTCAACGCCTTCTCCAAGTTGACCTCCAACCATGACCTTAGGTAACACGGATACAGCTTGATGTCTAAGTCTGCCAATTACCAAGACCTTATATAGTGCAGATACAACACAAAGTCCTCCGTACACGTTGTAAGTAATTGTGTGTATCTGCATAGAGACCGAGTTCGATGATTACCAAGACCTTGAGTAAAAACTAGACCGAGTCCGACGATTACCAAGACCTTGAGTAAAAAATAGACAACGTGATGCCATGCGTCCACCATGTGACCTTCATGACGAAGGTCAAAACGGTCACAAAGGTAACAAGGATTTTTCCAGAGAACTTAGGGTTAGAGACTTAGACGAAGAGAGGAGAGAGATGGGAATCTCCCGATTCATTCTCATCTCAAATGGGTGTTATGGTGAGACTTAGAAAATTTGATGAACCTTTTAATATATGGGTAACAGAGACGTATTGTAATGGTCTTGAATGTGGCATTGGTAAAATAATAAGCATAGCTAGCACCTAGAAAAGCCAGTAGTCTAACATTGAAAAGACTAGTCGAAAGGGTCGAAATGGACAAATGGGTCACAAGGGTCGCAATGGTCGCAATGGCCGGAAGGGTCCAATGTCTACATGGGTCGCAAGGGTCACATGAGGCTCTGTGACCCAGTGCAACTGTCTGACCCTTGTACCTTTGCGACCCTTTGACCCCTGTGACAATGTACCAAATATTTAAAAAATAACAATGTACCAAATGTTTACATCTTCCATTCCAAAAAAATATACCAAATATCAAGTTAGTCTCGGGGTGGATCGACACATTTTCCATTACTAAATATATCAGCTGCTATCTTGTCACGCATGGAAGTAACATTGTCGTTGCAAATTAAGTGAAAAATATCCCTCCTTCTCATTAACAAAGCTTCTACGAATTTGTAGGAGAAAACACCACGGTCATTCCCGCTTTGTCTTTGTGACAGACCTTCATAATACTCATACTTCCATTCATCTTCTCCAGAAACCAAAGAAGGAAACCCTCCGAGAATGAGCATCTTGGGGACAGCTTTTCTTATCTTCTCAATCACTGGATTGATATGCGTTTCCTTAATTTTGCTTTGGCAGTCGTATAAAGTGATGCATCGGGTTTTGAAATCCACTTTGATGCCTATCCAATGAAATCCTACCCATCGAGTTTTCTCTGATGGAATGTTTAGAACCGAGGCAAAACCTTCGTAATCACTAATTGGTACCTTCGTACTTCTGAATGGATACTTGGCATTCAAAAAATCACTAAGAATTTTTAGAAAAGTTTCCATATCCTCGTACATCCACAGCAAGAGCGTCTGCATGAAAGCAACAGGACAAACGTAATAATTATGATACGCGATGGGATTCAATGCCGAGGGAAAAGACATCACCATCAACGTCTCATCGAATTGCTGCAAAAAAAATTAACACACATGAATACATATGACACAAAACTCTGTGAGACTAAGGGTTTTAAAAAACTTACATCATCTTCAAGCCATACATAGGCCATTAATATAATCTCTCAAAACTTTGGCCCCGGGGAATATCTAGCTTAGATTTCCACCACCGCTCATGTCGAGGTGTATTCAGGAACACATATAGATTAGTCAACTTTTCACCAGTAGCGTCAACGAACGAAGGAAATCTGGTTATCTCGCTCTTTACTAATCCCTTGGACTTCCACACAAACTCCCCTTCCCCTTCAGGTTCTTGAACCACCTTCTTTATGGGTTCTTGAGCTACATTTTCTGCGGATTCTCCATCAACATCTTTCCCTCACCATCTCCCTTGCACTATTCTTGCTCTTTTCGCCGGGGAGTTCAACATATGGCGTAGACTCCTTCGATAAAGGTCCAGCACCTGCATAAAATTTACTTCATTAAACATATGGCGACTAATGCGACCTGTGTGACCATGCGACCTATGCAACATATGCAACCAATGCGACCCCTATGACTCAAATGACTGTACTTACTTGGTGATACTTCGACAATAGCGGCGACCTCTTGGACAGGACCCATTGCTGGAGTATCCTTGGCAGGAACCTCGTCGGCGACATCATCGATAGGACCCACTAAAGTATCTTTAGTGTGCACCTCTTCGACAGGACCCACTAGAGCATCTGCATAAAATTACTTCATTCATTAGACTCATTGTTCGTTACATTGATTATGTAACACATGCGACCCATACGACCCATACGACTTTAGCGACCCAGTGACTCATGGGATATATGAAACCCATGCGACTCTAGTGACCCTGTGACTTATGTGACCCTACGACTTATATGTCCCTGCGACTGATACGACTCTTGTGACCCATGCCGACTCTCGATGGAAATTGACTCTCAAATGACATTTTTCACTAAATATTACTTACTTGGTGAAACTCCATCAGGAGCAATGTTTTCCAAATCCTCTTCTCAGCCATCTCTAGAGTCAACCGGCTCTTCGCTTGGCTCTTTTCTTGACACTAGATTTGGACGTCAAAGGAATTCAAAAACATAATCACTAACAGTGTCGGAAGATTGGTTTCCGGTGCTCGTAACTTTCTCGGCAGCCTTTGATTTTGGATTAGGCAAATGAATCCCGACATCCCTTAGAAGATCTCTTACGGTGTTGATGATTCTTTTTCTCCGACTTCCTTATTTCCTCTATTAATTTCTGCTCCAGTGTCAGAGGGACTGCAGCATCAGCAACACCTACACATCCTTCATCTTCGTCATCTTGGACCTCTATTACTTTTTCACTCACATTCTCCTTCCTCTTAGTCCCTTTTCTTTCCCCTTTTTTGATCATCAAGAGCTGCTTTTCGTGTCAGCACTTCTTACTTACGGATATCCTCCCAACAAATACCCTTCAGATTTTTACGAAGATGTTCCATCCATATCTGAACATCGGGATCGTCACATCCCTCGTAATCCTCCATATCAAAAAGTAAGGCTTCCTCTTCGTGTTCAGCATAAAGAATACTTAGAATTCCTGAAAAACAAAAAATAACCATTATTACCCTCTGTGACCTTGTTTCCCCTGTAACCCTTGTGTAATTGTTACCTTAGAATCTCAGATCTGCCTTATCACATCTACATACTTCGGGTTAAAACTGGATTTAACCATCTTCTTGCACATTCTTGGGCATGATAGATGTGCATCCACAACCTCAACATACCATCCCTTTCCGTCCAAACTAAGGATGGTATCGAATGGAAGTAACTGAAACATTAAAACAAAATGATAAGAATGCATAAAATACGAAAACATTCAAGTTACTTATCATTAGTGGGATCATGAAACCGCCACAATACCATTTTGGTTTCGGTGATTCCCTGCTAACGCGCTTGTGGCAAGTATCCATAATCTTCTCGACTGTGTAACGTCCCCATGGAAAGCCTTCACAAAATTCCAAGTCATCAACCATGTCAATGAGATCATGGCTTATAGAGTTTTCTGTTGAAGGCTTGTGAGCCATAACTTGCGCCAACAACATCAAAGTTGCCAACTTCTTCCGGTCGTCGGAATTCTTCGCCTTCACAAGCTTTTCACTGATTTTTTCGGGAGTCACCTTTCCACGGCCGAAATTCTTCAGCCTGAATATAACACCCCTTATGGACTCCCATCCTTTGGGATATGGTTCGCATTTCAATCCGAAAATTAGTGCGTGCTCCACTATAGAGTACCGGATGGGAATATATTTAAGACGAACCACAACTCCTTCTTGTCTCGTATAATCACGGAGTGATTTAGTAGGATAGACATTTGAACCTTCATCAATGTGGAGTCACATTGTAAATGGAATAAATGCCTAAATTGTGACTCATTCTCAAAGTAATACAACTCGTATTCATCTAAGATTCCTCTCAGCGTCGTTATTGTCTCGTGAGGATAACACTTAGTGGTGATCTTTGGCATTCTGTCCATGTGCTTGAATTCATACACAAACTTCGGCTTTTGCGCCACCTGCAAAATGACCAATTAAGAATACATTATACTTCTACCGACTTAAGCGATCCATGCGACCCAACCGACCCATGCGACTCAAACGACCCTCATACACTCTGCGACATTCAACCGACTCACTGAGACTCAAGCGACCCATGCGACTCAAGCGATCCATGGGGCATAATATCAAGCGACCCACACGACTCAAACGTTCCTTGCGACTTAAATGACCGTTGCGACTCAAACGACCCTTGCGACGCAAACGACCCTTGCGACTCAATGACATAAGCGACCCATGCGACTCAAACGACCCTTAGACCGCCTACGACGCTCAAACAACCATAGTGACCCAACCCACTCACTGAGACAACCGACTCACTGAGTCGAAGATGGTCATGCAACTCCTGTGACCCTTGCGACTCAACCGACTCACTGACACTCACCTATTTCAAATCAATAAACCATTTTGTGGCTCGACAACTTGTAAAACCCTAGAAATCGATCTACTTACACTTATTGATGCCATTGACGATTGACTCGTGCTCTCTTCTTCACTGCTGCTGCTGATTCTAGTAATTCAAAATCATAATCACTAATAGTGCCGGAAGATTGGTTTCCGGTGCTCGCATCTTTCTCGGCAGCCTTTGATTTCGGATTAAGCAAACGAATCTCGACATCCCTTAGAAGGTCTCTTACGGCGTTGATGATTCTTTTCTGTGACTTCCTTATTTCCTCTATTAATTTCTGCTTCAGTGTTAGAGGGACTGCAGCATCAGCAACTTCAAATCGATCCCTCTCAAGTTCAACATCACTTATTCTTTCTTGCTCTAAACTTTGAATTAGGTTTCACGTCGAAAAACTTTTCAGCTTTCTTACTTTTGACACGGTTTAACAGTTTTTCACGTCGAAAAACTGAACAACATAGGTTTTTTCACATCATCTTGGAACTCTATTGTTTTTTCACTCACGCTCTCCTTTCTCTTAGTCCTCTTTTCTTTTCCTTTTTTTTGATCACCAAGAGCTGCTTTTCGTGTCAACAGTTCTTGCTTACGGATATCCTCCTAAAAAATAACCTTTGAATTTCTACGAAGATGTTCCATCCATATCTAAACATCGGGATCATCACATCCCTCGTAATCCTCCGGATCAGAAAGTAAAGCTTCCTCTTCGTGTTTAGCACGAAGAATACTTTGAATATCTTGAAAAACAAAAAATAACCATTATTACGCTCTGTGACCCTTGTCATCAACCATGTCAATGAGATCATGGCTGATAGAGTTTTCTGCTGAAGGCTTGTGAGCCATAACTTGGGCCAACAACATCAAAGTTGCCAACCTCTTCCGGTCGTCGGAATTCTTCGCCTTCACAAGCATTTCACTAACTTATGCGGGGGTCACCTTTCTAAGGCCGAAATTCTTAAGCCTGAATGTGTCACACTAAATCGTTGTCTTCTTTGTAGATTTTTATTTATTTATCATTGATGGTCTTAAATAAAATTATGCTCTTTCCTAGTCAAAATGAAATTCATGTCTTAACCAATTTTGTTAATTCAAAACTCCATATAACACAGTGATATTTGAACAAATATATGATTATATTAGATTTGAATATAATTGATTACGTTTATGCATTAATATTTTAATTTTTTTTCTTTATTAATTGGTGGCAATGTTAAACCTCTTTAGATTACATAGTATGTATATTGTTCTATTGACTTTAAAAATACATCGTTATCAAACCTCAACAAACATCTAATATTAGAATATAACTAAATTTAAATATCAAATATGGTAGGGATACATTTGAGAATAATATTAATATGGGTTAATTAAACTAATGAGTGGAGGATATCAGATCTAATATGTTATTGACACGAAGAATATTGTCAAATATGGATTGGGCCTAACTAATCCCAAAAACTAGCTAGAGTTTAGGGTTGTTCAACACCATATATATAAGTCTCAAAGTTCATGTCCTAGCCGATATGGGACAACTTATCATAACACTCCCCCTCACGCCCAGGCTCGATCCTGGAGCGTGGACATCGCAATCGGGGGCCCAACATCGGTATATTCAAATCGGAACGAACCAGACTCTGATACCATGTCAAATATGGGCTGGGCCTGACTAATCCTAAAAGCTAGCTCAAGAGTTTAGGGTTGTCCAACACCATATATACAAGTCCCAAAGTTCATGTCCTAGACGATGTGGATATAATCCGTGTGATTGATACGAGAATATTCTCCGAGATCACACGGATTATTCTGATGATATTTTACGAGATATTCTGAATATTATCGGATATCTTATTAAATACCGAAAAATTTTCAAAGATTGTATAATATTCTGAGATATTATCTTTCCTTTTCCGTACGATATTGTATACTATATAAGAAAATATTATGTGATTAATAAAAAACGTAGAATTGATTCGACTTATTCAAAGATGTAGTCACATATTTATCATGGTATCAGAGCTTCTTCTAGGGCTTCTGTTTTTTTTTTTCTAACGCTTTGTTTTCGACCAAAACCTTGAACCAAAACCCCAAACATAAAAAAACCATGCATCGACAGACTCCTTCGATCGACGCCATCTATGGTGTACCGAACCCGACGCCCTATGGCGTACCGAACCCGACGCCTTATGGCGTACCGAAACCGACGCCCTTGGCGTACTGAACCTAGACGCCTTCCGATGTACTGACCCATGAGCGCTTCTAGAACTTATAGGTTTTTTCTTTGTTTTTTTCCTTTTGATCTACCACATCAAAATTGACTTCTTCGACCGTGTTTCGACTCTGTTTTCCTCTTTGAAAACAGAGTATCTTATCTTATTTTTCTTTTTTTTTTCTCCAAGATGAACAAAGAATTGAGCTTTCGCTCTAATTTCGACCAAAACCTCAAACATTAAAAAAAATGCATCGATAGAATCCTTCGATCGACGCCATTCTACGGCCTACCGAACCCCGACGCCTTATGACATATCGAACCCGACGCCCTATGGCGTACAGAACCCGACGCCCTATGGCGTACAGAACCCGACGCCCTGTGGCGTACAGAACCCGACGCTTTGTGGCGTACAGAACCCGACGCCCTCTGGCGTACAGAACCCGACGCCCTATGGCGTACCAAACACGACGCCCTTCGGCGTACTGAACCCGACGCCTTCCGGTGTATCGACCTATGAACGTTCTTCTTCCAAGTTGGGCGTCCACAATTTGCACGCTCCAACTTGAGGAAGGGTATAACGGGTATAATCCGTGTGATTGATACGAGAATATTCTCTGAGATCACACGAATTATTCTGATGATATTTTACGAGATATTCTGAATATTATCGGATATCTTATTAAATACCGAAATATTTTCAAAGATTATATAATATTCTGAGATATTATATTTCCTTTTCTGTATGATATTGTATACTATATAAGAAATATTATGTGATTAATAAAGAACGGAGAATTGATTCGATTTATTCAAAGATGTAGTCACATATTTATCAAATATCAAATCGAGTGTGAATGAATGATTTTTTAGAGCGTCAACCAACTCATAAACATAAAAAGACACATGTAACATGAATAAAAACAGATTTTATAAAACTCGAATGACGACATGTTTCATACGAAGGTAAAACAATAGTTTCACATATAAATAGTGGATCCAACATTATCTGGTAGATTAGTTGGGATTCATACTAGATTTACCATAATCACATTGAGATTAATATATGTATATATATATATATTATTTTATCATATTTGAAAATAATAAGAACGTTTATAAATGTTTAATGATAAAAATTAAAGGTTCCAAAGATTCAAAACTCTAAAAAGAAAAGGGAACTCACAGACATTTAATTAACAATGCCACCGCAACTCAGAAAATCGCCAAGGATCATGTGACTTTATTCAAGTGTTGTCTCTCTTTCCTCATTTGTTACAACACACATTTTCTCCTCCTCCACAATATATATAAACATACATACAAACCCACACATATATAGACTCAAAATGCTCCATGTTTTCCCTATATATATACATATATGTTATATAGTTTCCAGAAACTTCTTGGATTTTGTCTACGTATTTTATTACACATAAATATAAGGTTTGGGGATGTGTCGTAGTTGTGAAGAGAACAAGACAATGAACAAGTTTCCCCACAAGTTAACCTTAATTCTATTATTCCTCGTTGTGGTCTTCTCCGCGTGTTCCATGGTCGCTCACCCCTTTCGCACTCATCCCCTTGGTCTGTCTTCTTCTTCTTTTCCTTTTTTATAAAACAAAAATTGAAATAATAAAAGTTTACTTTTCGGTTTATGTAGAAATTATGGTCAACGTCGAAGAAGAAAAAGGCTCCGAGTTTGAAAATCAATCCGCTCGTGTTCAAACGCACCATAATGTAAGGCATCCAAGATAAATCTATTTAATTCGTTTATAAATAATATAAAATGTTTGTCCATATTTTTGTTTGAAAAATTTTATTAAAAAAATACATATCTCGATTTAATTTATTTTTCTCCATTTTTAAATAAAAAATTGTAGATAGTTTAATATTTTCGTTAACATCTATGTATTCTAGAATTTGTGCTTTATTAACCACTGGTTTTTTTATTCACTTTATACCTATCTTGATCTAGATTAACATGGAATTTAATATATATATAAATCTTATAAGAAAATTTTCAACCCTAAGACTTGTTATAATATTTTCAAATATTGTGGTGTAGATCACTCCTCATATATATATATATATATATAACATGTGGACCAAATAAAACTTGAATGATATTAAATACAACACATTTTGTCTATCAATTTAGTCCAAATATTTTAGCAATATACCTTTTAGTGTGTGTATATATAAACATTTTGTCTATCGTTGTGGTCTTCGTTGGATTTTCTGCTTTGCGAATGTTGAAGGAAATAAGAGCAAATATAGGGGTACAAATGGAAATGTACACGACAGGGTCGAGTTTGCCGGACTGTTCACACGCGTGTGGTCCATGTTCGCCTTGCAAGCGCGTGGTGATCAGCGTCAAGTGCTCCGCTGCCGAAGCATGCAACGTCATCTACAGGTGCACGTGCAAAGGCAGATATTATCACGTGCCTTCTATGTCTTAAATAAATTATAATCGTCCGATTATGTATTCACATTTCAACGGTTCTGATTCAATCGCTGGTCCTAATAAGTTCTTTAGTAGGGTTTTTATTGCGCACTTCGTCGGAAATTAATTTGGGCCGCGTGGATCCACTTTTTGGGCTTTCATAGTCTAAATGCGTGACCACGACCTGACCGAATCAGAACTTGGGTCATCAAAAGTCAACTTTTTCGGCCTAATTTCTTGATATTTCATATAAATAAATAAACCTCAATAACAAAAGAAAAATAGAATCTTCACATAAAAATTAAATATACTTGTGACTTATTTTATACAAAACAAATATGTATTACATTGCACCAAACATGGGAGAAAAAAATCGGGTGGTTTATCCATTATACATCAAATGATGTAAAGTTTCACGATTATAATAAATAAATAATTAACGTCTAGTGTTTATTTATACTTTTTTATTTGGTTACAATTTTTACTATACTAGGATGCCACTAAAATACAAATCACGAGTATGATTAATTAATCTTCTATTATTGGAGAGTATGACTAATTAGCTTTTCTGTTTGCAGTTTTGAAAAATGTTGTTATGGACCATGCTTTGATATTTTTCTTAATGGATCGGAACATACGGACAATTAAATACGTTATTTTGAATAATTCTCAACTTAAACAGCCAATATTATGATTTATCCGTAAAGAAAATGGAAAACAATGACATTAATGTGTTTTTATTTTAACTGTGAACGATTCACAACGTTTTGTTTGAATTAATAAAAGGGATGTGATGATATGATATGATGTTTTGGAGATGTGGTCAAAAGTCAAAACAAATGAAATAATGGGATGCAACTTGCAAAATTCTTAAATCATAATTGTAGTCAAATAATAATAATAATAATAATAATAATAATAAATCTAAATCATAATTGTAGTCAAATAATAATAATAATAATAATAATAATAATAATAATAATAATAATAATAATAATAATAATAATAAAGCATTGTGACATTTAACCAACCATCGTAGATTTTTTGTTTTCCATTATCCCTAATTTGATTTTTTTTCTGAGTTGACAAAAACGGTTCGCTTCGTATTAATTCCGGTATTTTTTATTATACTCTCCAAATTGATAATTAGGCCTTCGGAAATTATTACTTAATCTGAAATTATTATTTTTTTTATTTACCAACAACTTTGTCTATTCGTTAAAAAAGTAAAATTAACATATTAGTGTAATCATGATAAAAAATATTCTTTCCTTTTTATGTTGTATAAATCTTAAATTATAAAATAGTTTTATGCAACTTGATGCCGGAACAATTTAATAACGTTTTAGAAAAATTAGGCTGGGCCTTCATTTTCTGTCTATTTAGCCACCTTTCTAATTTTTAACAAAATTGGCCTAAATTTTGGAATCAGGAAAATTAAGAATAATTTATTTGTCAACAATAGTATAAAAACTAAAATTAATTTTAAAATAATAAAAAAGTATGCATATTTCAAAACTCTGATTTTCCATATAAATATAACATCATTGTTGTCATTATCATTCATATAACTACCAAAATTTTGCAAGTGACATGGGACACTAAGAAACTCAAAACTTGTAAATACAAAATTGGAATAGATATTAAAATCTAAGCAAAATAACTATTTTTTATTTTTTATTGGTATCTTATTTTTTATAACTTTGATTTTCTAAATACCAATTTACGGGGTTAATTTCGGAATTAAAAAAAGAAAGAAAGAAAAAAATTAAATTAAGTAAATTCTTCCAAGATATTCACATTAATAAATTTAAAATGAAAAAGAAACTTAATAAACTTTACCTAAACTTGGAAGGCAAGATACGAGGTCCAACTAACCCCCTAGCGTGGTAAGGTTTCGGAACCAAATCCCAAATAACCACCATAATATATTTATTTATTAAATCTTATATTATATTATATTATATTATATTATATTATATTATATTTTTTTGAGCAGGATACCCGGATATATTTATCAAAGCATGATATCAAGAAAATAATATCATATTTTTAATAAAATATAAATTTTATTTTTATTTGCTTAATAATATATTAAATGAAGCATTATCTTTTAATTATGTACAAATATTATAAATCTAATAAAATATAATTTTTAAAATTTTATTATTTGTTAAACATCGCGAATTTGTTAAACAATTATTAATAATAAAGTTAATATAATAATAATAAATTGTTATAAATTATTTATAATAAATGAATTATTATTTCTATTATTATTATTATTATCATTATTATTATTATTATTATTACTATTACTATTATTATTACTATTACTATTATTATTATTATTATTATTATTATTATGGAACCCTGTTTCTTACAAAAATAGTTATAGCTTGACACTGCATATACATTTGTGCGTTATATATATATATATGATGTCACATATATTATGAGAAAATATGTTGGAATATTGAAATTTTGTTTTTTAGTAAAAAATTACACGAAAACAAAAGGTAAACATGAAAATACCATTCTTTAAGAAAATGTTTTGTGTATATTAATTTTTTTATAATTTTAATCACATTTTATAATTATAATTAGGATTAGAAAAAATATTTGAAATGTTCAATATTTTATTTTATTCGTATTTGAACCAAAATTTGTATATATGAATAATCAAATATAATGAATATTTAAAATTAGATATTCAACAAATATAAATATCAATGTAAATTCAATTATCCAAATTATTTACACCAATAAATATTAAATAGATGATTTATTTAATATATATGGATATATAAATTTATATAACAAAATAATTCAGATCAAATTATAAATAAAAAATATTATTAATTTTATTTTAACTTTTTTTATATAAATATATAGATAAATATATGATATATTTATGATTAAAAGACTAAAATTAAAATAATCAATATTTAACTTCAATTTTTCATTTTCTCTTGAGAACACCAACTATCCATACAAATTTTATGCGATTTTTATTTTAATATATTTGATTTGATAATCTAACAATTTGATATTTTGTTTTAAATGAATTGGCGATGACAGTAGAATAATCGATAAAACTAAATTTAAATAATTGATGTTGATATGAATGTGAAGATTTGGTCTTTTGTTTTATTTATATTATGTAATTTTGTGTCTTTACTTTGAATTTTAGTTTTGAATTATATTTGATAATTATTTGTTTTATTGAGATTTTTATAATTTTTACTTTAAAAAATTTAGTTTAGACACATATACAAGCATTTAATTTTAAAGATCAAATTTATAAATATTATTCCTATTCCTATTCATAAATTTGATCCTTAAAATTAATACGAATAATAAATTCAAATTTTCACTGAATAAAAATACAAATAATCAAATATTTGTAGATATTTTTTATTCGTCTCTAATTATAATACTAAATTACTAATATTACTTCTTTTAATAAATTACAATAACTTGTACAGAAATTTGGTCATCCTCATTTTACATGTCATCATTATTATGGAAAACATGGAACTACATGCGCCTGTGTGCTATTATAACGATAAAACTTTATAACTATAATTGCTGACACAAATATTTATTTCACATGATAAACATATAATTCTTTAAACAATATTTGATTCCAGACGTTCGCATCAAAAGTTTATAAGATGATTATAATTTTAATAATATCACCGTTTAAATATAAATGAAGTATTTTGTCTATATTTTGTAATTTTTAATCACCTTAAACATGTTGAAAATATTACGTTTCTAATTTCTAAGTATAATGGTTTCGAGGTGATTAAGGAATTGTTAATTGATTATAATTTGATCGCTCAAATTAAAATATATAAAAATGTTTAAACTATCCACTAATCATATAGTAAACATATTTTAAATTAGTGTTAAAAATAGAAATCAAAGGAGATAAAAATGAGAAATTGTTCTTTTTAATTTTCATCGTGACAATCGTTGAATGGTTGACCTGGTGTGGATGATTCGTGGGTATCTAACATAATTTGTGTTTCGTCCCATACATTTAATTATTAGAGGTTAGTAATTCAAATCCATTGGTCGTATCGTTTTTAGAAAATCATCAATCCCAAAAATCAAAATTCGTTATCGAACTAGATTTCATATTTGAGTTATAATAAAATGTTTATGTTCTCTAATCTATAACCCTACACTAGTATGAGATCACCTGGTCATCTATAGATATAAATTTTAGTTTTTCAAGACGAATTTATTTAGAAAATCGTGACTTTCACGATTGTTGGGTCCGACATTCGGCCTAGCAAATTCTCGAGACAAAATCAGGGTTTGGTTGAACGACGCTCGATCGAGCGTTTTGTAAGAGATATCACAATCAAATGAGCATGAGGTCACGTCATGTGATGTCACGTGAAGGTAATCAATCGAGCAAAGGTTGCTCGGATTGAGCGAATCATTTAGATGAAATTCGGATTTGGTTGAGCAATGTTCAATCGAACATTTTGTCATAGATGGATCACTTGGCTTTGTGTCATGTGTACCGAAAAAGTAAACAATTGCTCGGGTAGAGTGAATTTAGGATTTCAAAAATTTTCGATTGAGTAATGGGTTTCTCGAGCATAGCAAACTCTGTGAGAAACCATTCAACTGATCGTAAGACTGCTCGGATATAGTGAAATCACGGGGACAATTCAAGCAATGGAATATCGAGTCAAACAATTCCACTCGATAAACGCTCAACCAAGCAAAAGTGTTGCTTGGGTCGAGCGAATCCATTGGAAAAAGTGCAAAAGAGTGATCGGGCTAAGGTAATGGTTGATTTCTTAGGTAATAGTCTCTCAAAGCGAGTATCTCCTCTATGACTCAGAAAGCGGTCGAGCAATATGACTGCTGGACCGATCAATCTATCACAACAATGGACCATTACTTGATAATTGAGTTTACATGATCAAAATTATTTAGATCAAATGACTTTTCCATCATAAGTAGATACATTTGTCTAGATCTCTTTTATGTGGTACCACCTGACTATTAGAGGCACATAAGTTCAGATTCGACGTGTGCAATATATTGCATATAAAGCACAATGAGAGTCATCAAATAGATCATACATGCGTCTCGACTATCTAGGGATACATATCTTAATCTTTGACCACTACTAAAAATATGTAAATATCAGATGGATCTACGGATCCGTCTGTTGAAATACTTATCAACGGATTCCAACAAATCGATCCGTTGAAATTTTTACCAACGGATTCCAACGGATCATTCCGTTGAACTATTTACCAACGGATCCATCCGTTGAAAATATTTACCAATGGATTCCATGGTGAACCATTGACAATCCTTAATTTTATCAATGAATGCCCATTGCAATGTTTCTAAATTTCCAATAGACATCCTTTGAAAAAAATCATAATTAAAAAATTATGTACCTAACCATCTTATTTTTTCAATGGACATCCGTTGGCATTTTTAGTGGTCATCCGTTGAAATTTCCAACAGATGCCTCTTGGAAAAAAATCATTACTACAAAAATTTAAACAGATGGATCTGTCTTCACATTTTCAACGGGCATCCGTTGGAAATTGCAATGGATGCCCCTTGAAAAAACCAAAGGTTACGATTTGACATTCTTTGATTGGACATCGATTTCAACGTGCATCCGTTGAAATTTTCAACGGATCTCCGTTGAAATTTCAGATATTTAAGATGTTGAACAACTCATTTTTAACATATTTAACAAAACCTCTCAAATCCTATCAAAACCTCTCCCACATAATTTAAACATCATACTTTATGTTGATTGAACGATTCACCAGTCATAAAGGATAGTTTGCTCGTTTTTGTGAAATTTCGCCATCATTTATTTTCTTAATGTGGGAAAAAATAATAAGAATACAAAGTTTTAGATGATTTATATGATATAGTATTTTACTTGTATTGTTTTTTTAAATATTAAATTAAAATTGTTGATATATTTTGAATTAATATCTTAAGTTTAATATTTATTAAAAAATTTATTTTTTAAAAATTCGTCGTAAAATCATCGGATGTCGTTTGATTATAGAATCATAATACCAACGAGAATTCATTGATATATTCAACATTTATGCTCAAAAGTATCAACGGACATCCGTCGACAATTTCCAAATTTCCCGCAAAAATTCTCAATATGTATAGTCATTCCAACGGGCATCCATTGAAATATTCAACAGACATCCGCAAAAATTTACAACGGATGCCCATTGGAAATTTCAATAGCCTTATCCGTTAAAATCCGTTGATATTTTTTCAACGGATTTTGGTCGTTGAAACTTCGTTGGAAATTGCAACAGATGCATGTTTTCAACGATCGATTACCAACAGTCAAGAATCCATTGAAATGGCTTTTAAACAAAAATTTCCATTTCCAACGGATTTGGCCGTTGGAAATGACATATTTTTTTAGTGGAGAACCGATGATGATGGATGAACACAACTGCATTCATAGGTACGACTTGACTATCAGAGGACTATGTGAGTAAAGTCACAACGAAATTGCGATTTAATCGGGTTAATGTGTTTGAGATATGATCTGATGACTATGGAGTTCAATCATATTAAAAGGGTTAAATGACTGCTAATAAGAAATAAGATTTTCAATTTTATAGTAGCGTTGATTAGTGGTTAACGTAATTTAGATGAAATTCATATCATAATAATGTATGTATTTAAAAAATGCTCTTGCGTATTGTGTTTTCTATCTATTTTACAAATATTTCTCGACGAGTATCTTAGGGGTAAGATGGATCTTCGACCGACGAGAATGGCGTTAACCATGGCTGATAGGAGTGCGGCTCATTCTCATGCATGACAAATTTATTGATATGATCGATAAGCTAATTATGGTGGTACTCCCTGCCGATGACTGATCGATAAGCGATTGTAGCCAAGTTTTCACTCGTCCCCTTCTCTATTGGGGGACGAGCGAAAACTTGGCTGCAATCGCTCCCCGCTAGTCACTACCCGCGCGGGTAACTCCCTAGCCCGAGCGGGCATTTGTTACGGCGATTTTGTCCAGCAAATTGAGCACGAGTCGAGCGAGAAATATCCCGCCCGGGGCATGAGCCCGAGCGGGCATCACATGAGCCCGAGCGGAAATCACATGAGCCCGAGCGGGCAGGCCTTGAGCCCGAGTGGGCACCGCGTACCCGAGCGGGTCACTTACATTGCCCGCGCGGGTCGCGACCGTCACCTGCAACTTCAAATAAGTTAATTTGACTTAAAAAAAATGGAAGTTTGTTGGGGACTTATACAATAAGGAAAACGACTTTAAAGAAGGGGAGAAGAGCCAGAGGTCGAGATTATTCATTCAGTATTTATTTCTTGATCGAGGGAGAGAAGGAGAAGGTTCTTACGAAGGAGACTTGCAAGGAGCATTGGAGATCAACCCGACACTTCGGTTTTGTTTGGTTTTCATGTTCCTTAGACCTTCTATTTCATTTATGATTGTTTACGGACGCATGAGAGAGTAGTTTGTTTGTTCTAGGAGAAGGGATTAGCCCTTGGCTATCCCGGAACCACTTTTGATTTATCTTTGAATGCATCTTCCTGTTTTCGTTTATCTATCCTTTATCTCAGTGTTTAATTTACTTGTGTTTACGATGGCCACGTAGATGCAACAACCGAGGTTAGGCCACGAAAGTAGGGTAGCAGCGGTTGAGGGTAAAACGAACGAATCACATGTCTTATAGGTTTATTTCAAGGTGTCAGCCACGAAAGTAGGGGGCAACTTGACTAGATCATGTGTCTATGCCTTGAGAGAGGGTAGATATCATATTAGGATCGTCTGCCTTAGATAACTTGACTGGGATTGCATGATAGATAGGTTGATTGTTGGTTTCGGTAGTCTTGTGGTGAAACCG
>CM071866.1:25725428-25750946 GCA_036759665.1 Gynandropsis gynandra | reverse complement strand
CTACACACGTGTCGTGCACTTGCCGGTAGTTTAGGTTATTTGTTTAACTTTGATAACGCATCAAGTTTTTGGCACCGTTGTCAGGGACTATTGTCAACGCGTCTTAGATTCGAGCCTAGAATCTTTCTTGCTTTGTTTTTGTTTTTGTTTTCCTTCGATTCTTTCTACCTAATTCCATTTGTTTATCCTTTGTCGGTTTATGACCAGGTCTCAAGGCACTTCTAGTCTACTCCGAATCGACCCAGAGATCGAGCGAACTTGCAGACAACTAAGAAAGGGAAAGGAAGAAGGTAACACAGAGTCGTCAGATCAACGAGATATGGATAATCAGAACGACCACAAACAACTTCAGTTACCTCTCGGTAATTTGGGGCATATGCAGCAACAGCCACTCGCACCTCAACCGCGAGAACCACATGCTCCTCCACCACGTCGTCTCAGGGATTACGTGGTGCCGAACATGAACAAAATGCAAAAAACCATAAGGATGCCTGCTGTTGCGAGAGAACCGTTTGAGATTAAGCTAGCGATGATCAACATGCTTTATCAGAAGCAATTCATGGGTGGAAATCATGAGGATCCCCATCAGCACTTTAGAGACTTCCTTGAGCTTTCCGGTACATTCAAAATACACGGAGTCTTAGAGGACGTGATCTTATTGCGTTTTTTCCCCTTCTCAATTGGGGGGAGAGCGAAAACTTGGTTGCAATCACTTCCGTTGGATCTATCACCACTTGGGATCAGCTCTGCATATTGTTCTTGTCACGCTTCTTTCCTCCAAGCAAGACGATTCAAATGAGGGAGGAAATCACAACGTTCAGATGCAGAGATGGAGAGACTTTGTTTGAGGCATGGGGCAGATTCAAGGATCCTCTACAAATGTGTCCACACCATGGTCTTGAGCAGTGGTACGTTATCCAAACCTTTTACAACGGAATTTTAGATGAGCACCATACGACGTTGGATAACGCTGCTAGAGGATTGTTTATGGATCTGAGTGTAGAAGAGGCATACGAGATCGATAACCTTGCCATGAACCACACCATGTGGTCAACACCGAGAGGTATGCCTAACAGCAATCGACGCCTATACGAGCCGAATCAGAGCAGAGCAACAGGTAATGCAGCGAACGCCATGTACTGCGTAAATTATGGAGATACAGAACACGTGGCTTATCAAACCACGCTGCAAGAGAACATGGAACATATGAATTACGCCCAACAGCAAGGAAACACACACTTCGGGAATACTTACAACCCGAATTGAAGGACTCACCCGAACTTGTCATATCGAACGATGCAACCGACGAAGTATTCGGGATTTCAGCAATCACAGCAGCCATACCAGCAAAATAACCATCAATTCAGCAAGATTAGCAAGTTCCGCAAGCTCCTTAACCTCCTCAAGCCCCTTCGTCAAACCTTGAGGCGGTACTGCTCGAATTTATTAAGGAGCAAAGGCAGCAAACATTGACTCAAACCAAATTCAATGCGGACGTGGGGACAACGATCAACGAGCTCAAAACTCGGATGGAATCCTTGAGCAATCATGTGAAGAGTTTAGAGAACTCCGTACCACAACAAGCTGCCTCATCCTCTCGGAATCCCGGACAGCTTCCTGGTAAACCCGAGCTAAACCCGAGAGAGTACGTGAATGCTATTTCTGTGTGCAGCGGTGATGTGGTTGAAAATTCGCCCTCCAAAGAGCGAGGGCAAGCTGCTGGAACGTCCATGAAAAGAGGCAAAGGTATGGTTGCGATTATGGAAGGAGTTGAACCAGATTTGGACAAACCATACGTTGCTCCACCGGCGAAAGAGAGGAATATCGAAGAGAACGAGACAGTAGCACTCACCGAGGAATGCAGTGCAATTCTTCAGAACAAGCTGCCACCAAAGTTGAAGGACCCAGAAAGCTTCTCCATTCCATGCAAAATAGGTAATATTGATATTGGTAATGCTTTGTGCGATTTAGGGGCAAGCGTGAGCATCATGCCACACTCAATCTTCCTGCGGATGGACTTCGGGATTCTCAAACCTACAAAGATGTGTCTGCGCCTCGCGGATCGTTCGGTAAGATATCCGGTGGGAATTGTTGAAAACGTTCCCACCATGGTAGGTAAGCTTTGCATTCCCACTGATTTTGTTGTACTTGAAATAAAGGAAGATGCTAGGACACCTATTATTCTTGGTAGACCGTTCTTAGTTACTGCAGGTGTCTTGATAGACGTACAACAAGGAAAGTTGTCCTTACGTGTCAGAGATGAGACGATCTAATTCAACCTGTCCAGCCCCATGAACGAACCCTTATCCAAGGAGTCTTGCCTTAGAGTTGATTCGCTGGACGAGTTAGCAAAAGACACGCAAGATCGAGTAAGTGCTTCTGATCCTCTTGTACGATATTTAACACGAGTTTGGGATAATGCAGGATTTACGGACGAAGGAGCTGAGGTGTACACGAAATTCATGAGTGCTATTGAAGCACTAGGATACATCCCATGTGAGGAGATACCACATGATATGCATGCTGGTTTCACAATGGAAAAGACATCCAAACTTGAGCCCAAGCCACCTCCGTCTTCTTTTTCGTATGAGTATGTTGATTCCAATAAAACATATCCTGCTGTTATGAATGCTAACATGAGTGCAGATGAGATGAAAAAGTCACCCACACGTGTAAAGAAGCGTAGAAGAGTCAGCTCTTCAGTATGTACGTACGAAACTCATACGGAAGACAACCACTAAACTTCCATCGAAATTCAAAGGAGGCTGCACCCGCACTTGCAAGAGGTAATGGAAAAGGACGTCATAAAACTTTTTAATGCAGATACCATTTATCCAACCTCGGGCAGCGAACGAGTGAATCTCATGCATGATGTGCCAAAGAAAGATGCAATGACTAAGGGATGGCACGATAACAAGACCATACCTCATGACTTCCAATCAGGTGATTTCGTTCTACTTTTCAATTCTCGTCCTAAGTCTTTCTCGGGCAACCTACTGTCTCATTGGTCTGGTCCTTTTCAGGTATGAGAAGTCTTCAAACATGGAGACATGGAACTATGGAGCGATTCAAGTGGCACATTCAAAGCTAATGGACAGCGGCTAAAGCTCTACCAAGCCGCTCAACCGATCGAAAGTGGAAACTCCATTTCCCTTTCCGATCCACCCGTCGCACACGCATGAGGAATGGAGACGTCAAAGCTTAAAGACGTTAAATAAGCGCTTTCTGGGAGGTAACCCAACTGTTTGATTTTATTTTTTTGTTTTTAGTTTGAGACTCGGTTATTCGTTTTCGTTAAAAAATAAAAAAAAAATACCACCGCAAACGTGCTTCGCTTCCCTTACCCTCCATCGGAGCTTGAGGTCGAGGACGCCGTTCAATTCAAGTCTAGGAGAGCAGCTCACGTTTTTCAGGTGATTTCTTTTCATTTTCTTTCATCTTCACTTTGACTTTGTAGTTTTTAGGTTATTTTTGTGGTTTTTAGTTTGTTTTTTTTGTTTTCGTGAGTTAGAGTCGTCCCAGGCACTTGTCCGGTGCCACGTTTTGAGATGAACCCTAAACCTAGGATGCTTAAGAAGTTGGTTTTTTCCGTGAAATTTTGCATGTTTGAGCTAGATTTTCCCTAAGCGTTAGGGCTTATTAGTCGGTTGAAAAACAATAGGTCATAGTTCTTTGGGAATCCTAGTGTTGCTTGTGGGGGTTTAGACGAGGTTGCTAGGCTAGTTTATCGTTTATTCTCTCTATCCAGATGGTCATACTTCGTGTCGACGATGCTTTACTTCACTTTTCTATGTGGACTACTATATAGTATGAGTTTGAGTTTATTTGCATATTAACAGCGCACACTAACACTCCGTTGTCGATAGAAATAATGCCTAAAACGCATGATCTAAAATCGACATGAGTGCATCGACCTTGATACTCTTTCGATGGCTCGGGTCTAAGTGGTGGGTTGGCGATCATCTTTCTACGTCCTAAGGGCATGGCACAAATAAAACGCCGCCTACTCCGCTGCACTCTTGAACGAGATGCATGAGTATACCGTCATCGATAGTCTGGGTCTAAGTAGAGGCTGGATCCCTTCAAATCCGACGTCCTAGAAGCCTAGTGTGTATGCGTAGAAAACGAAAAAAAAGAAAATAAAAAGAGGACATAAAAAGAAAATAAAAAGAAAGAAAAAAAAGAAGAAAAAAGAAAAAGAAAAAGAAAAGAATAAAGAAAGAAAGAAGCTCGGAAAAGAAACAAGTATCCTCAGTTGTTTTAGGTTTAGCATTGTCTGAAGTCTTGTTTGGTGGAGAGAGTTACGGTGGCTCGTTTAGTTTTCCTTTGATTTACTTTCTCATGGGTAGCCTTGGTGAACCTAGGATGAAGACCAAAAACTTAATTTGGTCGAATTTGCTCTCAACGTACTAGTTGATTAGTTAGGTTCGCTTTAGCGGTACTCTAGGAGAAGGGGGATTCTCGGATTTTGTACACCCCACGTGTTCCACGTTTACGTTTGCTTAGGGACAAGCAAACATTCAAGTCTAGGGGATTTTGATCATCTCGTTTTCATACGTATTTCTTGCACGATTTTAGAGATGTTTATGATATATATGTGATGCTTTACGTATGATTCCGTATCCGTTTTACTTGTTTTCGTGTTTTCATGTTCTTAGAGGGTTTTTGCGTATTGGGTTCATTTCGGAGCTAAAGGACGTGCACGAAACAAAGTACTAACATCGAGGATCATCACGGGACAAACGGGACGAGAATCGGCATGGAATAGTCACTACCCGCGCGGGTAAGCCCGAGCGGGCATTTGTTACGGTGATTTTGTCCAGCAAATTGAACACGAGTCGGTCGAGAAATACCCCGCCCGGGGCATGAGCCCGAGCGGGCAGGCCTTGAGCCCGAGCGGGCAGCCTCCTTTTCATCGCGCTCTGGCGCGATCTTCCGCGCCGTACCCGAGTGGGTCACTTACCCTGCCCGCGCGGGTCGCGACCGTCACCTGTAACTTCAAATAAGTTAATTTCACTTAAAACAAATGGAAGTTTGTTGGGGACTTATACAATAAGGAAAACGACTTTAAAGAAGGGGAGAAGAGCCAGAGGTCGAGATTATTCATTCAGTATTCAGTTCTTGATCGAGGGAGAGAAGGAGAAGGTTCTTACGAAGGAGACTTGCAAGGAGCATTGGAGATCAACTCGACACTTCGATTTCATTTGGTTTTCATGTTCCTTAGACCTTCTATTTCGTTTATGATTGTTTATGGACGCATGAGCGAGTAGTTTGTTTGTTCTAGGAGAAGGGATTAGCCATGGCTATCCCGGAACCACTTTTGATTTATCTTTGAATGCATCTTCCTGTTTTCGTCTATCTATTCTTTATCTGAGTGCTTAAATGACTTGTGTTTACGAAGGCCAAGTAAATTCGTGTGTTAGGGGTTAGGAGAAGGACCAAAAGGAGAATTCTTGTCCTAGAAGATCAGGTTTAGAACAACCGAGGTTAGGCCACGAAAGTAGGGTAGCAGCGGTTGAGGGTAAAACGGATGAATCACAGGTCTTATGGGTTTAGTTCAAGGTGTCAGCCACGAAAGTAGGGGGCAACTTGACTAGATCACGTGTCTATGCCTTGAGAGAGGGTATATATCATATTAGGATCGTCTGCCTTAGGTAACTTGACTGGGATTGCATGATAGATAGGTTGATTGTTCGTTTCTGTAGTCTTGTGGTGAAACCGATTTCCTGGAATGTTTGTCTCATTCTTAAGAACTAGTTTGTTTATTTTCTTTTAGTATTTCATTCTTAAAACCATATTTCGTTCGTTAGAAAGTTTGATTCACAATTAGAGTTTAGGTTGTGTTGCATAGTCCCTGTGGGATCGACACCTGAAGTACTACACATGTGCCGTGCATTTGCGGGTAGTTTAGGTTATTTGTTTAACTTTGGTAACGCATCAATGACGTTGGTGCGATGGTTATCTACGTGAAGCAGACGAATGATCCGATCACCACCAAATGCATTATTCATGCATCGATGAATCCTGAACTACAGTGTCAGTTTCAATACATGGAACCGATGGATATCATCGTACATCTTAATAAGTTTTATGAGGATCTTTGCAGGACAACTAGATTTCAACTTACCAAAGCTTTTTTCAACTCCAAGATGACTCTCAACATGCCAGTTGGACACCATGTTTTCAATATGATAAATCTTTTGGATCAACTTAAGAAGCTCTTGTCCATTTTTAGAAAGGGATCGACGCATGATACGATCATGTATTCACTTCCCGAAACCTTTTAAATTTCATTGTTAATAATAATAATATTAAGAAATTGGATAATGAGTTGTATGAGTTGCTAAACATACTGAGTGATAATGAGAATTAGACGTTCGGAATTATGCCAAAGGCTACTGAGCCTATGATGGTTGTTGGTTCATTTTTTAAAAAAACGAAGAACATAAATTGGCCCAAGAAGTCATCCACGACCAGGGATGATTCAACCAAACCCAAAGACAAGGAAGGAAAAGGAAATCATGTTGATGCATAATGCTTCTTCTGCAAGAAGAATAGGCATTGGAAGATAAACTACAAGAAGTATCTTGAAGAGCAAGAAACAAGGTATGACCTTCATGAAAACGTTTTTATGGTATCTCTTGCTAATATTGGGTTGAGTATGTGGGTATTAGATAGCGATAATAATTTTAATATCAATAATATATTGTAGTGAGGATCACTAGGAGGATGATGAAGGGAGACTTCAACATACAAGCCAGTAATAACGTAAGTGTTGTGACATTAGCTATAGGATTGGTCCCGCTTTGTATGCTATGAGCAAGACGCTAGTGTTAAAGGGCGTATATTATATTCAGAAATTTGTTTTAAACATATTTTCTATTTCTATATTAGATAGACTTGAATTTAAAATATTCTTTTCGAATAACATTTGCTCAATATTTCATGGTGATGAGTTGGTTGAGAATGAACTTTTACAACACAACTTTTATGTATTACTTGATGAAAATGTTAATATGATTAACATGCATGTTTCCATCCAAAAGAGGAGAAATAATGATCGTATGAATCAAACTTTCCTTTGGCTTTGTAGGCTCGGCCATATTGGGAGACATTGATCAACTTGTTGCATCGAGATGAATATGTTGGACAATATGATTATGAATCATACACGATTTGAGATACCTACCTCGAAATAAAAATGACCAACTCTCGATTTACAAGAAAAGGAGAAAAAACTACAAAACTCTTAGGACTCGTATATATTGATTTATGTGGTCCAAATGAGTTCAAGCTAGAGAAGAGTATTCCTATTTCATCACGTTCACTTATAATATACCATGTTACGAGTTTGTGTATTTTATGAAATATAAATTCTAGTTTTCTTAAATGTTCAAAAGATTTTGTAGTAAAGTATAGAAGCAAACAAAAAGGTCATCAAAATGTTGAGATATGACGGTGGATGAGAGTACTTGAGTCATGAATTCACTGATTACTAAGATAAAATGAGATTTTATCTCAATGGACTTCTCCTTGAACACTACATCATAACGATTTTCAAAAAAGGAGAAATCACACCTAATTGGATATGGTACGATCAATGATGAGATTCACTAATCTTCCAATTAGTTTGTAGGGTTACACTTTAAAAGCAACTGCTTATTTATTGAACATAATTTCCACAAAAATAGTATCTAAGATTCCATATGAGATATGAAAAGGACGTTAATCAAATATGAAACACATAAGAGTATATGGTTTTCTGAATTTCATCAAGACACTGTTGTCGGATAAGTTTGAGGCTAAATCCGATAAGTGTCTATTTGAGGGTAAATATGACGAAGTTTTTGTGGCTAGAGGCGCGACCTTTTTGGAATGGAGTTCTTTAGAGAAGGAAATCATGATGATGTAATAATTCTTGATACGATTTAAGAATGCACGGTACAATACATGCTCAAGAGTATGAGATGCCCCACGAGCATTTTTTATGTGTTGAAAATGAACATGAATATTTTATCTTCAAACATTAAAATTGGAGGACTAGTTATGGAACATGTCTAGGAATTTGTTCAACAACAACATCTGGATGAGATTGTACCTTTAGTACAAGTTTCTTTTAGAAGGTCTACACGTTTTCGACATGTACCTGATGCGATTCAAGTTAAACAAGTTAACCTAAACTACCAGCAAATGCACGACACGTGTGTAGTACTTTTGGTGTCGATCCCATAGGGACTACGTAACACGAACTAAGATCAAATTAGAATCAATACTTGCTATGATGAAAATTAGTTGTGAGATGCAATAATGAAAATGCAGTAAACTAACGAGTTCTTAAAAATGAGACACACGTTCTAGGATACGGTTTCATCGTATAGCTTCCGAAACCAACTATCGACCTATCTAATCATGCGTTCCCTATCAAGATATCTAAGGCAGACGATCCTAATGTAATTCATACACTCTCTCAAGGCATAGGAACGTGATTCAATTGAGTTATCCCCTACTTTTGTGGCTGATACCCAACACTAAACCTATACAATCTATGATTTATCTGATTAACCCTCAAACGTTACTATCCTACTTTCGTGGCTTAGCCTCGGTTGTTCTAAGCCTGATGTTTTAGGACTATAATTCTCCTTTCAGTCCTTCTCCTAATCCCTAACACATGCATCTACTTGGCCTTCGTAAATACAAGACATTCAACGCTCAGACAAAGAATAGATTAGTAAAACAGGAAATGCATTTAAAAAATAAATCAAAGAGGTTCTAGGATAGCCCGTGTATGTTCTTTAGCTCCGAAACGAATCAAATACTCATTAAAACCAAAAAATGAGCTGGCTCAGCTCGACTCGTTTTCACAACGAGCTAGAAAATCCCAGCTCAGCTCAGCTTGCATTTGGTTCATCTAAAAATGAACTCGCTCGTGAGCTAGACTATTTAAGTTAAAATAATTGTAATATATTAATATTATATGTTTTTCTTAGACAAACCAACTAAAATATATAAAATATAAAAATAATAACATGAATACAAAGTTATTAAATATCAAAAATACTAATTGGAAAATAAATCTATCGAAAATTCAATAAAATATTTAATATATACACATATTTTTATAATAGTCAAGGTTAAAGAAAGTGCTAGGTGCTAGGCGGTCTAGGTGGAAATTCACCAAAACCAACGAGAGGAGCGACAGGAAAAGGCAACCAAACGAGCGATCGGATGCAACTAGAGGATCGACATGCACTACACAACCAGACGACTGACGAACATGATGCAACAAGATGAGAAATGACGAAAAGATGAAGACGACGTGCATGAGGCAACCATAGGAGCAACGGGCAGGAGGCAACCAGACGACCGATGACGAAAAGATGAAGACGATGGGCAGGAGGCAACCGGACGAGCAACACCAGATGAGCGACGAAGTCAGGGATAGACGCCGACGATAGAGGAATGTCAGGTTTTGGTTTTTGGGGCGATCGGCGGTTGTTCATCCATTACAATCCGATATCCCTACCCGTAGTTGGGACTCTACTCACTCATGGGGAATCAAAATACCAAAACGAAACCATTTTGTCTTAACCAGAACAACGTTGTTTTATATAAATTTAAAAAAAAAAGGCCGCCTAGGCGGCCGCCGAGCGCCTAATCGGCCGTTTAGGATGCCCCTCCGTGCAGAACGACCGATTTGCAAGAAATCGGGGTGCTTGGCCACCGTCCAAAGCCTAGGTAGTCGCCTAGACCGATTTCTTGAACATTGATAATTGTTATTAAATATTTTATATCTTCATTTGTAAATAAAATTATATTAATTTGGTATTTATAGAAAAATAATAATATTATTAGATGTAAATCATATATTATTTTTTCCTTAAATAATATTTAATAAATACAAATAATATGTATAATAGGTAAAAATAGGAAAATATTTGGTTTTGTATTCAGCTCGCGAGTTAGCTCGTCAACTCGCCTAAGCTTTAATTAATTTTCAGCTCAGTTCGTCAGTTCGTTTTTTAAATAAACTGGAAAATACCCAGCTCGGTTCGTTTAAATATGATCTGAGCTAGAGATGGCTCGCGTGTCATAACTCATTTTACACCCCTAGTTATCTGGATATATCAATATATATGTGATGATTTCCTTTTTGATAATTTCGTAGATCTCTTATCCAATCATCGGTCTGACCTAACATGAGATTTTCTAATGTTAACTTACCATTAATCTGTCAACAGAAATTCTCGGAAAGGATCTGAATATCAGATTTTCTTTAGACATGAGATCAAGAGAGAAATTGACAAGTTATTTGTCGTTCTTTGATTCTAAACACCATGTGCTTTTGAACATTTGTTGGAGTAATATTATAAATGACCATTTTCTTATGCATTAAATATTTGATCAATATGAGATAAGGATCAACTCTTGGTGAGAGTGTGAGCTCTATATTGTCATAGGTCATAACATCTGATAAAGTCTTTGGCAACAAAAGAAATGATATAAGAAAATGAGTTTTCTCGAGTTAATTCAACATCGTTTACAACACACATAAAATATAGTTGGTAATTTTTTGGGTTTTGATAGTTAAACGATACCTAGAATTATCTAGAGCTGAAAAGAGGAAAGAAAATATTGAATTCCTTTTCACAGTGGTTCGTCTGAATAAAATATGTTTATTCACACTATTTGTTCGTTGAGAAGTGTTGTTAGACGCTAACCTTGATTAGATGATTTGTAAGTCTAATAGTCTACCGGCTTAGTGTTGAACCCATGAGGTCATACACTTACAAGTATTTCGGTGTTCACGATGATTGTTGGACAATTAGCGCGGAAATTGATTGTGTTTTCCACTAGCATCGAAAACACAATTGATGAATGAAATCAATCTACTAGAAGTGAACATAGATTAGAGGATTTCATATATGCTATACATAGTGGATTGTGTATTGAGATACATATATGCATTATCCGGTAATTGACACTTGAAAAGTGGGAGATTGTTGAAAAAGTAATATCCCTAAGTGTAATTCACGATTAATACAAGGTCTTAAGGTGATTGATTAATTGTAATTTGGTCTATAAAGTTAAGACATATAAATATGTATATAGTATCCACTTATTCAATAATAAACATAATCTGATAAAAAGAAAAAAAATATTCTTTTCTATTCCCGCTATGTCAATTGATGAATGTTGAATCCAATCTTAGTGTGGACGATTCGTAGAGGTTATCAGTCTAAGTAATCAAGAGGAAGGTTTCTCAGTTCAGTACGCGCGGGCAAACTTATCAGCACGCGCGGGCAGTTCTACTCAGCTTCAGCACGCACGGGTAGTTCCACTCAGCCCGCACGGGCTGATTCATCTTCTATATCAAGAACAGAATGAGCACGCACATGGCGCGCTCTCTCTCCACGGATTTAAGAATATAGTTCTTTCTAGTAAAGGAAAAGATATACAGAATTGAAAGAGAGAGACGAGCTAAAAGAAACTTCAGAGAACTTAATTGATTTTTGGATGAATTGAATCGAAGGAATACAATCTCTTTATATAGAGATGAATGAGCTCATGCATCCAAGATCCCAAGAACAAAGATTAATGCAATCTTGTTCTTGGTTGTTACTAGAAAGAACTATATTCTTGAATCTGTGGAGAGAGAGAGAGAGAGAGAGCGTGCTCACTCTATTCTTGATATAGAGTATGAATCAGCCCGCGCGGGCTGAGTGGAACTACCCGCTCGTGCTGAAGTTGAGTAGAACTGCCCGTGCGTGCTAATAAGTTTGCCCACATGCGTTGAGCTGAGAAACCTTCCTCTTGATTACTTAGACTGATACTCCCCTTCAAACTGATGTCCGGTGGAAAATCGACATTCAGTTTGCTTCGTAGTTCCATTGTTGAATTCTTACCAATAACATGGCTGAAGACTTCTTCAGAAAGTGTACCAATGATCCATGACATGATAAGTATGAACACATGTTTGTCTTATTATTCAAATGAATGAGTACAAGATGTATATATAGATACAAGAGGTAGAAAACCCTAATGAACGTAAAATTACATAAATATCCTTTCTTCTTATATGCCCCCTCAAGATGGAGCACCATCGGTGATTCCAATCTTGTGATAAAGTGAAACGAACGGTTGACGAGAGAGCGGTTTGGTGAGCAAATCCGCTAGTTGATCAGACGAGTTGACATGAGACACTCGGAGGATGCCGCCTTGTACTTGTTGCCGAACAAAGTGATAATCCAGGGCAAGATGCTTCATGCGAGAATGGAATACGAGATTGTCACTCAAGTATGTTGCACCAATATTGTCACAGTATATTACCGGTGGCTCAGACATAGACATACCAAGTTCCGTCAAGAGAGACGTGATCCATCGAAGTTCGGCTGCTATATCCGCTATAGAACGATATTCGGCTGTGAATTTCTGCTTCTTCGAAGACCATGAAATCGGATGGCTACCAAGGTAGACGATGTATGCCCCTGTAGAGATATACTCATCACGATCCCCCGCCCAATCTGCATCACTGAAGGCATGGAGAGATGAAGTATTACCCGTGGAGAAGAAAATACCACGATCCCGTGTTCCAACCAAATACCGAAGTACCCGTTTGAGAGCTTGAAGATGTTCTGTTGTCGGTGCATGCATGTACTGAGATAATCTGTTGACAACAAAACTGATGTCCGGTCGTGTAAGCGTGAGGTATTGGAGACTGCCAACAAGAGTCCGATAAGCCGTGGGATCTTCTAATTTGTCGTCCGAGGCTAAGGTAAGACGAGAGCTCGGAGCCATCAGGGTGGCAACGGATTTGGCATCTGAAAATTGTGCTTTGTCGATGATATCATTGACATATTTGCGTTGAGTGAGGATCAAACCAGAGGCAGTCCATGTTGCTTCAATGCCAAGAAAATAAGATAGATCACCCAATTCTTTGATGGAGAAGCGAGTTCCGAGGGTGGAAGTGAATCGTTGAACTGTCGTGGGGTTACTTCCTGTGACCACAAGATCATCCACATAAACGAGAACACATATGGTTACCTCAGTGTTGCGGAGAATGAATAATGATGCATCAATAAGAGAGTTAACAAATCCTTGGCCGAGGAGGAACTCGCGGAGTTCTGAATACCACGTCCGGGGAGCTTGTTTTAGACCATATAGCGCTTTGCAAAGTTTGAAAATGTGGTGAGGACGATCATGATCAACAAAGCCTTGAGGTTGTGTCATGTACACTTCATCCGTTAAAATCCCTTGGAGAAAGGCATTGTTGACATCGAGTTGGCGAAGAATCCACCCATTGGAGATTGCAAGGCTCAAGATCAATCTGATTGTAGCTGGTTTGACAAAGAGACTGAAGGTCTCAGAGAAGTCCACCCCGGGTCGTTGTGTAAAACCCTTGGTCACAAGTCTAGCCTTGTAGCGCTCCACAGAACCATCAGGCAAGCGTTTGATGCGAAAGATCCACTTGCAACCAACAATGTTCGAGGCTTGTTCGGCAGGTACGAGGTCCCAGGTTCCATTGCGGACAAGTGCATCAAATTCCTCGCTCATTGCCTTTTTCCACCGAGGGTCCTTAAGGGCTTGAGGGACCGTCTTCGGTTCAGTGTCGTGATCAGAGAGAACAGCGGAATAGGAGCAGTTGTGATTCACCTTTGACAATTTGGCCTTAGCTCTTGTTTGCATAGGATGAATGTTGCCACGAACAATAGGGTCATTTACCGTGGGAGCAGGAACGTCCGAAGCTGAGCTATCTGAAACAGAGGCCATGTCCGAGGAAGCATGAGATGTAAGCATGTCTAGTGAAGGATCTGTTGCAGGAGGAACGGAAGAGGACGGTGTCAAGAGCAGCCCAGGACCCGAGGGAACAACAGAGACCGGTGGTGACCATGGGGTGGAAGGTGGAGTGGTGTCCGAGGAGTTTGAACCGAAAAAGTGGGAGTAGTTTGAGTAGGGGAAGATTGTTTCGTGGAACTCAACATGACGACGAGAGGTATAAATCCTAGAATGAGTGGGATCAAGGCATAAGTAGGCACTTTGGGTGGTGGAGTATCCTAGAAACACACACGGTTTAGAACGGGGTGAGAGTTTGTGGGTGGAGTATGGCCGAAACCACGGATAGCATAGACAACCAAAAGTCCGAAGTTTAAAATAGTTCGGGAAGGTGCCTAGAAGTTTAGTGTATGGGCTGTCATAGGAGAGAATTGGGGTGGGTAAGCGGTAAATGAGGTAGACCACGGTTGGGAAATCATATGTCCAAAAGGAGGCGGGAAGTGAGGCGTGTGAAAGGAGGGAAAGACATGTTTCAACAATATGACGGTGACGACATTCAGATATACCGTTGTGTTCAGGAGTATGAGGTGGGGTGGTATGATGAGAAATGTCGTGTGTAGTGAGCAAAGATGCTAGGGCAATGTACTCTCCACCATTATCGGTATAGAGAGTACGAATGACGGTTTGGAACTGTTTTTCAACAAGGGTTTTAAACTTGATAAAAATGTCCCGAACTTGGGATTTTTGTTTGAGAGGATAAAGCCATGTATAGCGGGTGTAGTGATCAACAAAAATGACGTAGTATTTGAAACCATCAACAGAGATGATTGGTGATGTCCAAACATCGGAGAAGATGATTTCAAGGGGATAGGAGGTTGTAAAGTGGATTCATGAAATGGTAACTTGTGGCTTTTATTGGTTGAGCAAGAGTTGCATAACAAAGACGAACATGACTTAGACAATGGTAAAGAATTCTTAGAAACGACATGCTTTAAAATGGAAAACGAAGGATGACCTAATCGAAAATGCCACTCGGACAAAGTAGTCTTGACACTATGGAGAGCCACAATTTGAGGGGTGGAAGACGCGGGAATCGGCCACTCATAGACACCATCTTTAGACTTTCCGTGAAGTAGATGCTCCCCCGTTTTTAGATCCTTCACCTGAAAATGATCATAAAAAAATTCCACGGAAACTCCATTAGTCCGACATAATTGTTGAATGGAGATAAGGTTCTTGTTCATCGTAAGTACAGATAAGACATGATCAAGATGAAGATATGAATCATGCGATGAACTAGGGATAGAGAAAGAACCAATATGGGTGATGGACAATGAAGAGCCATCACCGATTACCACTTCTTCACCACCCTTGTATGGAGAATGTAGCGCCAAATTTTGTAGATCGGACGTGATATGATGAGAGGCACCGCTGTCAAGGAGCCACTGGTCCGGTTCATATGTAGTGAGGGTTGTGTTGTGAACGCGCGGCTGCCAAGGGCGCGGCGAGGGAGTCCAATGCGGTGAGGGAGCAGACGCGGAATGCTGACTCCCGTGAGAGGGCGGCAACTGTGGGCACCGACGGGCGCTGTGTCCATGGACTCCACACAATTGGCATCGCCCTTGATACCCTGAAGATGGTCGGTTGTCATGCCGTCGCCAATTAGAGGAATCGTGCTGCTTATTGTATTGCTTCGGGCGAGTGTTGGCAGCAAGAGTAGTGACTGGCGGCGAGAATTGCAGGGGAGTGGATTGAAGAATTGCAGCGGAGTGGATTGAAGGAGTTTGGCTTCATGACTGAGGAGTTTTTCATGAAGTTCCTCGATCGGAATGATGTTGTCTCGAGCATTCACCGTATCCACAATAGGCTTGTAGTCTTCCGGCAGTCCATCGAGGATGTATTGCAGTAGATCTTCAGCATCAAGTGGCTTTCCGAGAAGCGTTAATTCATCCGTTTTGTTGATAATGGTGCGCATGTAATCGTCTATGGGTTGAGATCCTTTTGAACTTCGCTTGAGTTGCTCCTTGAGTTAAAGGATATGCCCCCTTGATGTCTTGCCATACGTTTGAGCAAGGAGGAGCCAGGCCTCTCGCACAGACGAGACGCGAGCGACCATCGGCTGTAGAGGAGGAGAGATCGCGTCGAGGATTGCAGAAAACATGAGGTGATCTTGCTGTTTGTATGGGGCAAACGCCGGATTTGGATGAGCAACGCCATCGACGAGGAGGGTAGCATTCGGGACGATGGAATCCGTTTGGATAAAACAATCCAACCGATGACCCTCGAGTAGAGCCCGGATCTGAATACTCCAAATCAAGTAATTGGAGGAGGTGAGTTTGGTCACGTTCGACATATTGACCGTGAGAAGAGTGCCATTAGGCTCATGGAGATTGAACGCCGGAGTGACGTCGGCAGCGGATGAGTTCGCCATGGTAGGGACTGAACGGTGCGGCGGCTGCGTGGGGCTGATGGGTGCGGATGCAGGTGACGACGCAACGTTGGGCGGTGCAGATGCACGACTGAGGCTGACGGCGACTGAAAGGGAGGAAAGAAGGAGTGAGCGGTGCCGGAAAAGGGGGTCAGGGTTGGCCGACGGTGGCGGAAAAAGAAGGTTAGGGTTGGGTGGCGTCGAGAAAAAGAGATTAGGGTTGGCCGGCGACTGAAAGTTTTAGACGTAGATCTTTTAGTGGCTCTGATACCATATGAACATATGTTTGTCTTATTATTCAAATGAATGAGTACAAGATGTATATATAGATACAAGAGGTAGAAAACCCTAATGAACGTAAAATTACATAAATATCCCTTCTTCTTATAATAAGTTGATCCGTTTGCAACCACGAATCATGTACGAGATTCAGAATATCCATTGAAAACATCATTCTTGATTTCTTGAATGGTTTGTGGTGGCTCTTGTATTGTGCCGTCGATGAATCCCTGCAATCTTTGGCTCCGGAGAAGAGACTCAATTTGAACTTTCCAGAAAAGAAAGTTGAAATGTCATTCTTGATTTCTTGAAATCACGTAAACTCGTATTAGTCATTTCTCTTTTATTAGTTTTAATAGTCGAAAATAAAAAAAATAGAAAAAATAGATAAAAATGCACCTGGCCCCCTCGACGCTGACCAAGAGCCGAATCCAGAGTGACACACGACGGCGACGACAATCCAGAGTGACACACGATGTCGACTGCTTGTCGTCGCCATAGTGTGTCACTCGAACTAGATTCGTCTTGGTTCTTGGTCAGCGTCGAGGGGGCCAGGTCTGAAGGATTGTTGTATAAACTTCATGAATCCTCTTGGATTGATGATATTTTGTGGTTCTTTTCCACAAGATACTGCCATTCACAAAAATGCTCGACGGAGTCTGCGCGGGTTGCTATATCTTGCCCGCACGTGCTGATGAAGAATAGAGATGCAGACAGATTGAACTGCAGTAACAAAATTGACTAACAATTGAAAGTAAATTGTAACTGTGGTTTCTTCGGATATGGACAGTCATAAGAGGCTCTACAATTGCTGCCTCGTCATCAAAAGCTCAGTAATCACCGGTGACAACCCGTGAGGATTTAGCAAAGAGATTCGTGGAGGAATTCATGGTAGGATGTCCAATTAGACTCTGATAACATATGAATCTTAAATGAAAAGAATTACAAAATTGAAAGAGAGAGACGAGCTAAAAGAACCTTCAGAGAATTTTATTGATTTTTGGATGAATTGAATCGAAGGAATACAATCTCTTTTTATATAGATGAATGAGCTCATGCATCCAAGATCCCGAGAACAAAGATTAATGCAATCTTGTTCTTGATTGTTACTAGAAAGAACTATATTCTTGAATCCGTGGAGAGAAAGAGAGCACCATATGCGTGCTCACTCTGGTTTTGATATAGAAGATGAATCAGTCTGTGCAGGTAGAATAGAACTATCCACGCATGCTGAAACTGAATAGATCTACCCGCACATACTGATAAATTTGTCTGCGCGTGCTGAACTGAAAAACTTTCCTCTTGAATACTTGGACTGATAGAGGATATGGATGATTGGTGCCTCGTCCTACGCATTCAATTTCAAAAGGTTAATAAATCGAATATATTAGTTATATCATTTTTAACAAAAACTACTAATCCAAAGACCAGAATTCGTAATGGAACTTGATTTCATATTCGAATTACGATAAAGCTATCGTTGACTCTTTCTGTAGCAATTATTTCCCACATAAAAGTATACATAAGAAAAAGCTCAATCAAAATGAATGGAAAAAATAAAGATTAATTTGCAAGATTTACTTATCGTTGCACCGAATTTCATTGGATTTGGAACGAATTTTATTGTGTTCCAAAATTATCAGAACATTCAAATAGATACCAATATACTCAGATTGAAATTTAATAATATTAACAAATTATTATATATGTAGAACTTAAAACTATAGTTGATGGGAAATGTAAACTTTAAATCAAAGCCATGGGTCCTCCATCTGTAGTTCAGGTTGAGCTCTAAAAGTTTCAAGATTCAATTTTAATCTTTGTTATTGGCAATTTTTTTTTACCATATCTATAGCATATAAATAATTCAAATATATATATATATACACATATATACTCACGGTGTTTATAATTTGGACATATATATTTAAATTAATACAACCACGATGATATATTTTGGACATATCTCATTCATTATTAATAAAAAGTAATAAAAAGGTATTAATAATTAACTTGTATTCGTAGTTAAAATAAATAAGAATTATTTATCAAAATTGATTAGTTTAATTGGTGAATACAAAATATAAAAATGTATTTTTCCCATATAAATATAATTATTTATTTTAAAAAGATATTGGGAATGAGATAGTTCATGTGAAATCTATAAATTAATTATGAAAATATAAAAAACTTATATATCGAATCGCATTATAAGCAAAGACTATTAGGTATAGTTTTTTTAAAAAATATCATATAATTCGAACGTATTAATAATATTTATAAGAATTTGAATTCAAATTTTAAATGAAACAAAACAATAAGATTTGTATTTTGCATGCAAAATGCAATTATTGCTTTGCGTCTAAAACACGAACCAATCCAAGCCACATGGACCGCGGGTGTACAACGACGTCGAACCCTCCGTTTGCCACGTGTCCCTTTCAGGCCTGTCGTGTTCCACTTCTCCCGCTTCAGCCGCTTCCTAGACCGTTTGCTTCATAAGAGCCCGCCAAGTGTCGCCACGTGACAAGATCATATTGGATCATCTACGATGCCACGTCCTGCAGTGGATCATTGTCGTTATCACCCTATTATTGATTTTAACAAATCAAACAAATGAATGATTGATCAATAAAATAGCAAATTTTGGATAGCTAATGTTTTTTTTCAAGAACTTAGTCTGACTTTTTAATTAAAATTTGTTTCTGTTAGAAATAGCTTTTTCCAAAAATTATAAGCGAGATATTAAATAATATATATAAGTAAATTAAATTATATATTAATCTATTCGTTTTGGTATTAAAAACTAAAACGAAAATCTTTATTACGATATTAAAATTCGATTAATACGCTATATTATAAATCTTAATGATATTAACTTTGAAAGGATCGCCAAAAGACATCATAAAAAAATTGTTAAAAAATCACAATATAATATACAAAATATATAGATTGATTATAATAAATAAATTGTTTCTGAATTAAAAATCTATGTAATTCAGTGGTTCTATTCTAGAAATAATAAATCTAGTTGAATTGGATATAGTTTGTTTTGTTATGGTCATTATATTAATTAAGATAAATTAATGAGATTTTCGAATGTTATTGTGATTAATATTATTATTTGTATAATTCCATTATTGGGAATCTCCGTGCATCGCACCATACGTAGCTTTCACCGTATGCGGACACAAACGCCTAATTAATTTATCTTTACCCCCAAACACAAATAAAGAAGTGGCAATGAATACGCAAAAGAAAAGAACTCAAAGAAATTATTTAAGCTATTCATTTTTGATAAATAATGTTGAAACTTTTGTATATAAAGTTTTATCTTTGACTTTTTTTTGAAATTAGTAAATATTTTTATTTTGTTATAAAATTGTTAAAATGATTTAAAATCATCAAATTAAAACATATCGATTATTTCAGAAAATTTAAGAGTTGTTAATAGTTTCCCATTAGTGGTGTTATACAAAATTGTTTTTGTCTTTAATTAAATTTATGATTTTAAAAAATGTAGAATCTATTTATATCCCTATTTTGTTATTAAGATTTTATGTTTTAAAACTTTAGATTTGGTTATGGTTTACCTAACAATTTTGGATTTCAAAATCATTTTATTTAAGTATTTAAATTTAAAATTTATTTTTTAATAAAATTAGAAGTACACAGAATATGTAAGATTAATTACTTTGGAATTTTTAAATATACATAAATTTGGAAAGATCTACACTAAAAGTAGAATAATTTTTTAGAGTATAAAGAGAGAATAAGTAAAAAGAAATGCAACAAACTGGAAGAAACCACAATATTAAAAATAAAATACATATTAAGAGAAAAAAATGTCAAAAGTGAAAAAAAATAATAATAAAAGGACAACCGATAAATTACCAACAGGAAGACAAACAGTGGAAAATCAAGTGGACCCCACTATTTTAAATATATTATTCTCTTAGCTCTTCTTCAAATTTCGTCTCCTGTCTCTCTCTCTCCGCCGTCTACTCTTCGTGGACTCGTTCTTTGTTGTTCGTCTTTTCTCTTTCTCTCTCTCTATCTCTATAAGGAGAATAAACCCTCTCTTGCACGGAAGAATTTGAAAATGGCTAGGGTTTTTGTGATTTCTTGAAGCTCGTTGCCCAAATTTCACTGGGAATTTTCTTGCTTCGGCGGTAAGTCGTCCCTTCTTTCCCCATCTCGCGGTTTCTTACTTTTTGTTTGGCTTCAAATTCGGAGAGTCGGCGTACTTTAGCGTATGATATTTGGTTTCTTCTTGTTTTCGTTAAGATCGTGAAGATTACCAGTTATTGTGATTTGAATCAACCTCCCTGTGATTCATTGTAAATTCCTGTTCAACTTGGTTGTCTTGTTCTGGAGAGTTCCTTCATTCTCTTCGAGTGGTGGATTAATAATTTCTAGTCTTTCGCATGATTAATCACGGTTTTTTTCCTTCTCAATACAGTTAGTCACGGAAATGAAAAATCTGAATGGATTACTCTTTTTTTTCCTTGTGTGTTTTTTTCTATAAAATTCAGGACGTCATAGATCCCTCGTACTGTTGTTTATTCTATAAATTTTATATTGGCCGAGTTGTAGTATGTGCCAATATTGTGTGGGCGCACTTGGTAGAGGGGAGGATGACAGAGCAGATAACAACCGAAATCCTGTGAACTCGGAGGGTGAAGTCTTTACAGAGTCGTGTAGATTTTGCCGTGAGGTGCAGGAGAGTGGATTGTTAAGGCAAAAGGATATGATCCATCCAGTGACTCCATCAATAACGCCGACAACTTCGTTGTCCAGTAGTGGTCTGTCTTTCTCAAGTATTTTTATTTCACTTGTTTTGTTCTATTTAGTTCTGTGCTATATCGCAGAATGAAAACCCTGATGTGTTAGTTATCAGTTCATTTTAATATTTTTCAGGTGATTTTTCAGTGGATGGAAACCCTTATGATAGGTTGGTCTCATTTTCTTTCGATTTGTAATGTCGGTGGATGAAATAGTAACAAAATAAATGATCTTTCTCTCCACCTTGGCAGGGGCAATGACGAGGAATGTTCAAGTCATAGTAGTCAAGATGATACGGACTATATGACAGAGAACTTGCAACGGGACTTCAAGGTAAAGGGTTTAGAATCCAGAACACATTTGTCAAATACCATGACAGAAATCAGTGGTAGAAGCAGTCAAGGTGATGTTATGAGGGATGTGGAAATATCACAGGTTGATCACCAAGAACCAAAAGAAAATGATTTTCAAAATACGCTAAAATCCTCTGATCAAGAACTTGAACATGATAATCACCATACAGAGGCCCACATTTGGGAACCTCCAGCAGCAGAAAACACAGAAGATGAATTAGAAGGGGGTGTTACTGATATTGATGATGACGATGACGACGAATGTTGTGATGGTACTAAGTGGAGCAAGTCAAGTTTTCAGGGGGATTTTAAAGAAGAAAATAGTAAAAGCCTAAAGCTAAGAGAAGAGAAACGACAAATAGTGCAACAGGATATAAATAGAAAGTTCAGGAGATTCGTGAGTCAACTTCTCAAGTCTGTTGGTGTTTCCTCATCAACAGAAGATGGTGAAAATTGGGTTGACATAATTACTGGGTTATCCTGGGAGGCTGGTTCACTGTTGAAGCCAATTGTTATTGATGGAAAACCCGTTGATCCAAATGCGTATATCAAAGTGAAATGCATTGCAGCTGGTTCCCCCAGTGATAGGTAATATGCATTCTTCAAGTGTACCTTATACAGTACCCTGTGATGTGATCTCCACTAGATATAAAAAACAGCCACTTGATTTAGCATAAATCAGATTGAGTGGGCTTCTTTTGCTGGAGGATTATAAATTGGCTATTTTCTCTATGCTTAAGCTTTTGTACTGCTTTCAGTTCTCTGATTTATAGGATCTAAAGAAGTATGTTGCATACTGTCTCATTTTTATAAAAATTACTCATGTTATGTTCATTTATTTGCTTTCATCTGATCTACTCCCCTAATAATTCTACAATTTTGCAGTCAAGTTTTCCGAGGTCTGGTTTTCAAAAAACATGCTGCTCATAAACACATGCCAACCAAGTATGAGCATCCTAGAATTTTGCTTGTACAAGGAGTACTGGGTCAATCCACAAGTGGATTATCTTCTTTTAGATCAATGGTATGGTTGCAACATTTTCTACTGATCAAAATCTCAAGAGCTTCTTTTGTTTGCGTTCTGATTTTTCTTTGTTAACAGGACAAGGATTATGTGAAGCCTGTTGTTGATATGATAGAAGGTTGTCAACCCAATGTTATTCTGGTGGAAAAATCTGTTTCTCGTGATGTCCAAGAGTCTATTCTTGGCAAAGGGATCACACTAGTGTTTGACATGAAGCTTCATCGTCTACAGAGAATTGCTCGTTGTATTGGTTCACCAATTGTTTCTTTCGATACTCTATCTAGTCAGAAGCTTAAGCACTGTGATTCTTTTCGTATTGAGAAGATCATTGAGCAACATAACATTGCTGGTGAAGGTGGAAAGAAGCCGAGTAAAACATTGATGTTTCTTGAGGGATGCCCTACTCGACTTGGCTGCACGGTGAGTTCATAAAACTTTTTTGGTGTAAAACAATGCCTGCTTGAGAGATGCTGCTAATGAATTGATTGTGTGCTTTAGTAATATGGTATCATTGACATATCTTGGTCATGGTTTAGAAGTCTATGAGATCTCGATCTAACACTTCTTTCCACATTTTCTGTTATGAGAATTGGTGGATCAGTACGTCAGTCCTTAGGTTCTGACAGTATGTGTATTGTGTTGCAGGTTTTGCTTAAAGGGAGCCACAGTGACGAATTGAAAAAGTTTAAAGAGGTGGTCCAGTACGCAGTTGTCCTGGCATATCATTTAACCCTGGAGATTTCTTTCCTTGTTGACCAGCAAACAATGTTCTCTACCATCCCTCTTTCTGGAGTGGCAGATGCAGCTTTAGAAAAGATGTCTGCTATCAAAGAAACGGATGAGCTGTCAGGATCTTGTCTTAATGACTCCACTGCAGAATCTGCCTTTGAAATTAATATTCCTGTTTCAAATGGATTCCACGAGCCCAGTTCTTATGAAAATGTGAAGACAAATGACAGAAAAGCTGAAATTTTGGAATCAGATGGAGATTCTGTTTTCTCTTATGAGCCGTATAATCCTGCTGTTTTTGTGAGGTTTTCATCGCTGTCTGCCTCAATAAAAAAGGCTTTAGAGGAACATCTTCCTTCTAGATCTCTATATAGGTATCTTGGTTTGGATGAGAATCCAGAAGTAGCTCTACCCTCTGTGGATGTTGATGTACCAAATGACTGTGATTTTGAAGCTATAAAGGGTTCCGCTGTGCAAAAGGATGCAAACAAGCAGCAGTTGTTAGTTGACACTAGGGACCCTGATGCCACAATGATAGATGACAGTAAGGGAGTTCAGACCAAGAAGGATATTGAGACTGCCTTGGATTCTCAGAGTATATTGGTCTTAGTGTCAAGGAGGAATGCCCTTAGAGGGATAATCTGCGAGCAGAGCCACTTTTCGCATATAATGTTTTACAATAACTTTGATGTTCCTCTGGGGAAGTTCCTGCGAGATATGTTTAATCAGGTTTTGATTCTCTCTTTTTGTCAATTGTTTCTTAAATCCTTATAGTTAAATGTCTTTGTGTGCTTTCTCTTGCTCAATTTCTCACTTATTGCATTGTGAGAAGCTGAGAGGTTATCAACTCCTAATTTTTCTTGAGGTTCAAATGTTTCCGTAAGACTGATGAGAACTGTTCTGATTCAGGGAAGCCGATGCAATACATGCGAGGAATTACCAGAAGCACATGTTTACTACTATGCACATCACAACAAGCAACTAGCAATTCAAATAAATCGACTTCCCAGTGATAGAATTTTGCCTGGTGAGGGGAAAGGACAACTTTGGATGTGGAGTCGCTGTGGCAAGTGTAAGATGAAGGATGGGACCCCAAAATCTACAAAAAGAGTACTAATATCCTCTGCTGCACGTAACCTGTCATTTGGAAAGTTCTTGGAACTCAGCTTTTCTCGGCAAAGTTTGCTGAGTAGAACAGCTAGTTGTGGTCACTCTTTCAACAGGGACTTCCTTCATTTTTTTGGGTATGGTTCACTGTTTCTTGCTATTCCTTTTAGATAATATTGGAAACGAAGCCGAAATAATTGCTAACAAAGATAATTGTAGAGGAATGGATTCAGTTTCAGTTTCAAATGAGGATATAATTAGAGAACTCGATTGCGACTGTAGGTTGGGGTCCATGGTTGCAATGTTCAGATATTCCCAAGTTGCAACTTATACTGTGTCTCTGCCACCACAGAAGCTGGAGTTTGGCAATTCCATAAAGACGGGTTGGCTTGAGAAAGAATTTCAGAATGTAAGTTACTAAGTTAGTAAATTCTCTTTCGGTGCGTAAAATAATTTTATGGTGTAGTTTTTAGATGAATATCATCTTTGAGCAGGGAATGATCGTTGTTATTGTATTCAAGGTATTCACGAAAGGGATATCACTGTTTGAGGAGGTAGCTAGTTCTCTGAAGCTATTAAGATCCCAACTCACTAGTTCAAATCCAAACAATCAGAGCTTGTCTGAAGTTGAAGAGATGTTGAAGGAATTCGTCGGAGTGAGTTTTGTAACGCTTGACATGTTGCAAGCGAAAAGGAGTTTCTGTAGTTGTTGCGGATCGAACATGCCTCACTAGGGGTGGGCAAATTATCCGGAGAACCCGTCCCGACCCGAAACCCGTCTTAACTATACCAATTCAGCCAATTCCCCCCTCCGTTATATAATCAGTATATTGGCGTTAACCGACCCGATTTTGACCCGATTTTGACCCGGTTTAACCGAATTTAACCCGATTTTGACTCAATTTTGATCCGGTTTAACCGGATTTAACCGATTTTAACCGAATTTAATTCAATTTAACCGAATTTAACCCGATTTTACCCAAAATTAACCCAATTTCACCCAAATTGACCCGATTTAACCGAATTTAACCCGATTTAACCGA
>CM071866.1:25695498-25723829 GCA_036759665.1 Gynandropsis gynandra | reverse complement strand
ATGGATTTGGATTTTGTAAGATGAGGGGGGAATAGGTTATGTCAGATAGTTGAGGGGGGAATTTGAGTAAAGCAGCATAGTTGGGGGGTGTAATATGCCTTTTTCCCTAGTTTTTTTTGTGTGTTTTCTTTCGGGCGAGCTTACTAATATAGTTTCTTCATTTCTGGACTTGCCTTTGTCCAACAAAGGAAAATATTAAGAATTCTTTTGACAAGGCCAAAAGCTCGGGAGATATTTTCCACAAACTGCTTGGCCTAAACCGTATGCGGTGGGAACTTCTGCTTCAAGCTTTGGTTTGGGACCTTCGGTTGCATTCGATGGTTTTACCTAACTGGATGCTGCCTTCGCCCACCGAGAGTGAGAGGACTGAAAAAGAATTGAATGCAAAGTTGGATGATTCAGTTTTTGCAAGGGCCAGATTGGAAACCAATGCTAAAGCTTCTGATACTAGTGGAGTTTCTAAAAGAAATGAACTTGCGGGCACAGAAATTCCAATTTCTGATACTAATGGAGGTAATAAAAGAAATGTCCATGATGACGGTTCGACTGAAGTGTCTAATGTTCAGAAGTTCCTGCTGACAATGAAATGCAAACTGTAGAGGGTTCAAGTGTCAATGCATACCATGGTTCCATTTCTCACACATCCGCTATTGGTCGTTTGGACACTCCTGAAGAAACTGAAAGAATGATTCCAATTATGAGTGTATCTTTGGATAGCCAGGCTGCTGTCTCTAAGGGGTCACGAATATCAGGTCGGGAGAGAATGAACGAATGGTTTTGGTTGTCGTTTGAAGAGCTCCGAACAAGAGGAATTAAAGACCTTGAGGAGATGCACGTATCAAAATCTGAGACTGTTAACAGTTCTGTCCAAGAAGGTTTACAGACGATGCATCAAATAATCAGTGAGGAAGGTTCGCGGATGCACATCTCTTTGCGTGATGATTATAGTATTGTGTCAGACTATGAAGACGAGTTCTCAAGCCTGATTGCTTGTGCACTCGCTCAGCTAGTCAATTCTCCTTGCTCAGGAGATAGCAGCGATGAGGAGAACAGATTGCCTCTCACAAGATCTAAGCACGGATCTCTTGAGGGGTTCTTGGATAAAGATCCAGTTAATTCGCAGCACAACATCCCACGTGAGGATTCACGTTTCCTGAGCTTTGATGGGTTGACTCGGCTGGAACCACTAGGCTCTCAAAAGGGTGTGAGAAGAAAAGTCTCTTTTGGATCCATCAAATCACTTGAAAAGTGTAAATACTCGGTCGTGTGTCTATATGCAGACAAGTTCCGTGAGCTCAGGGAGCTATGTTGTCCCTCAGAGCTGGATTACATAGCTTCACTTTGCCGTTGTAAGCCGTGGGATGCCAAGGGTGGGAAGAGCAAATCTGTGTTCGCCAAAACAGTGGACGACAGGTTCATCATCAAGGAGATAAAGAGAACAGAATATGAATCCTTTGTTAAATTTGCTGATAACTACTTTAAGTACATGAAGGACTCATATGAGTCGGGCAACCAGACCTGTCTTGCGAAGGTTCTTGGAATCTATCAGGTATTTCTCTCGTGAAGAACTTCATATTCCTTTTATAGGGATGATAAGATTTTCTTAACAGTTACTGTGACAAACTGATTACAAATATAACGTTTTTCTACAGTATGTCATGATTTATTGAATTTTTGTTTGATTGCCCCTCCTGCAGGTGACTATAAGGCAGCCAAAGAGCGGTAAAGAGACACGACATGACCTGATGGTGATGGAGAATCTCAACTTCAGCAGAAAAATAACTCGCCAGTATGATCTCAAAGGGGCTCTGCATGCGCGGCTGACCACCTCTGCTGATGGAGCTGAAGATGTTCTGTTAGATCAGAACTTTGTCAATGACATGAACAACTCCCCGCTTTACATCAGCAACACGTCAAAACGTATCCTCCAAAGGGCTGTATGGAACGACACGAGCTTCCTAAACGTAAGTTTACACGTCTTCCTAAAATATCCATCACGTTGTTACTCAGTGAATCACTCACAATTAAATTGGTGGTGATGCAGTCGATAAACGTGATGGACTACTCGTTGCTGGTAGGAGTGGACGGAGAGGGGAGAGAGTTGGTATGTGGGATAATAGATTATCTAAGACAATACACATGGGATAAGCAGCTTGAGACGTGGGTGAAGTCGTCACTGGTAGTGCCAAAGAACGTGTTGCCGACTGTGATTAGCCCCAAGGAGTACAAGAAGAGGTTCAGGAAGTTCATGTCGACGCACTTGTTATGTGTCCCTGACCATTGGTGCAACCAGGGTGATTCAGACCCTTGTGACCTTTGCACCACCACCAAGGACGATGGTTTGATGCATGACAAAACTACCTAAAGCAATTTTCTTTGTAAAGTAATCTATATTCTATTTCTTTTGTTGATTCATTACATGTATATATGGGGGATATATGTATCTCTACCTATATATATTGTCTTTGGTCCCTCGGTTGGGAGGGAGATCGGTTCGGTTTGTTGTTCTTTTGTCTGTGTCTTCTTTTGCAACTTCTTTTTTTTTTTTGGGGCAGATCCATCATGTTCATGATGTTTGTTTTTGAGGTGGAGTCTGTTTTGTACTTACGCGAGACCCATGTGGCATATTTATTGTATGTGTATGTATTTTTACTCTCAGACAAGAAGAAAAACAAAGAAAGGAACACTTCTGGACTTGTCTTTTGTCTTTTGTGAATTAATAAATAAATAAATATAAAATGATCTGTGGGCCATGCCGGTGCGAATTTGAAAGTAACAAGGTGCGAAATAGACGGAATGAACGCACACGTTGCTTTGGGCCTTTAATCAATCTCATCATGAAGGCCATAAAGCAGTAGTCAGATCCAATCCAACTAATGCTTCTCATCGACTCGTGGTTTGTCAAATAAAAAACGTAAACAAACTTTCAAGAGTTGGTTGGATCACACACATTGACACCGTAGAGGAACAGACACTCCTGTTGGTTTTCTTTTCTCCCTTGTCACTGCTTCCTTGATCATCGGCAGCTTCTGATTAACTTTCATCCATATGTGATTCACTGCACCGTCTGGAGGAATTGGTCCGATGCCTCCTGCCTGACCATTGTCGTACACAAATACGGCTTGGACATCTTCCATTCTGCTGCGAAATGTCTCCTTTTGTCTCTCGGAGAAGCTCCTGAGATGATCAACCAGGTAATTATGTCTCAAGGCCTCACTTACGGAGATGAAGACCGAGAATTCCGAATAGTCGATCATCCCTTCAAATGGGAGCTCAATGTTATCACTAACGATCACGGGGATGCATAGGCTCTGAACCGCGTCGAAGAGTCTGCATGAAGTGGGGGTGTCTCCTGCTGGGTGCAAGCAGAACTCGGAATTCCTCATTCCTCTGATTGATTGTTCTCTTCCTGTAGCGTTGGGAAACCCTTCTTCCATGATAACGCCTGGTTCGTCCTCCAACAAGTCCCACAATTTTTCTCGGACCAAACCTCCCTGTCAGTTGGAAATTATAAACTTCTATTACTGAAGAGCCAAGAACAGACACCGAGAACATAATCGAGTTAATGAATCCATCAAGCTAGTTCCTATTGCTCGCTTCTCAGTAAAAAGATGGAACATTTTTTCCGAAGACAGGCCTAATCAATTCAGACACATTTAAGCAATTAATATCTTCCCACCTCTATGTGCCTCTGTGCCCATTATCCTTCAAAAATCATAATTTACTATACTATAGCTCCACAGTTGAACTTTCTATTTATACATGGCAACTAATAAAGGAGTTAAATTCCACAATTAAAATATCCAAAACTAATGATATGTGAATGATAGCTAGCTCCAAGACGGAAATAAGATCTCAGTCAGCCTGACTGATTACCCGATGCCTGTGCTTTGCTCCCTTGAAATAAAGAAGGTTGCGGCGTCTCCTGTTTTCGGATAAGTCTAGTCTGGGCAGGAGATGTGTGTAAGGAACTATCACATCTTTGATTAGAGAGACTTGTGTATGCTCTATCCTTTCAGGTGAACTACCATTAGACGATTTAGAATCTTCCCTGTACCAGCCTCCAAAATCCACCACAAGGAGAATGGCTGGCGCTATCTCATCCCGAATGTGCCACATTGCTACTGGGTCTGCCAAAGAACGCTTCAACGTTTAACTAACCTGACAATCCAGAGACTGACTATAAGCTTTCTACAGCAATAATGCTTATATTGCCATAAACAGCTGTCTACTATGCAAAAACACACTTTACATCTTGAGTCAGAGAACATCAGGGAGTAGCCTAGAGAGAAACAACGGATGCGGTTATAACAACTTTATGACCAGGATTATAATCGAGACACCAGAAGAATCGTGTTCTTCCCTTGGGACATAATAGTTATTATAATCGAATGATATCATATATAACAAGCTACGTAAGATGGTTATCAAATGCAAATGGGTCTACAAAAATTGCTTCAATGTTTCAACTAAGCGAACAGTAAAAGACAGAATATTATTTCATAAGAATGAGAATACCTCAGGGAACTAGCCTGGAAAAACTGCGATGTGGTTATATCAATTCTCATATCAGGACCAATATGGACACACGGAAAGAAGCATATTCCATTTGCCCGAAATATTTGAATTTGTCAACTAAAAGAATCAGCAGTTTCCTAAAACAGAAAACTCGAAATCTAGAATAGACATAAACAAACAGTACGATTTTGAACCAATGATTCACACTGAAAGTGCACAATAAGGAATGACAGAAAGGACATCCCCCCATGTTTTTACTGAGGTGCACTCGATCTATTTATAGATCTTCTCTTCGCCGGTAACCTAACGAAGCACTAATCATCCTTTTCTCCCCACCCATAACTGCCGTCTGTTGATCAACAACTCACTATCAATTTCCGACGGAGACCTATACCCAGCAACATAAACACGAAATTTCGAAGACGTAACACACATCACGAGTTGATTCATGAAACCAAGAGATCTAGAGAAAAAACCCACAAATGGAAAGTCTTCCAAATCCACGAACCAAACAGCTCGAGAAATCTCTCGGTAAAACTGAATCTAATACGAGTAAGGAAAGGTTACCGGTAAGCACAAAAACGTGATCGCGTCCACCGGAGCGATTCCAAGCTTCAGTGTTCTTCACAAAATCAAGCACTTGTCTCTGCCGCTGGTAATCCTCATTTCCGGTCTTCTTCCTGAAGGATCCTTTCCCGTTTCCCAATTCCATCTCCGCGCTGAGCGTCGCGAAGAAAGGAACAAAAATCACATCGGCTTCGGATTCCCTGTAAACCCTCTTTGCGAAAGATTCCGTTCGTTTCTCCGGCGGAGTTTCGAGGTCGCCCAAAATCCAGTACTCGGCGCTGTATTGTTTGATCAGCGGATTCTCCGGGTAAGGTGGATACTTCTCGGACTTGGGCAAATGGGTTTTTCGGGTCGGGTGGTCCGGGTCACTGGGTATGCGCGAATCTGGATTAGAAGACCAATATTTCTCCAGAAGACCATAATTCAGGGATCTCGGAAGCTCCGCGACGTATACATTGATACCGTTCTGAAGGGTGTTCTGGGAAATCTTCAGAGTTGGGTCGAATTTTATGGAAGTGGAAAAGAAGAAGAGAAGAGAGAGGATAAAGATGAGAAAGAAAGAAAGGAATAAGCAAGAAACGGAGCACAGACGTCTAGTGGCCGCCATGGGAGCCATTGTCGCGTAGATCTCTGCTGCTCACTTTTTTCTACAGAGCAATAATACGGAAAAATGGTCTGCCTGGGCAAGTTTGATCGAGGATTGGAGAGAACTTAAAAATACATTTTTTAAAATACAAAAATACATTTTTTAAAATACATATAATTAAAATACATATAAAAAGTACTCAATAAAAAAAAGAGGATTTTTTTTCTAATGTTTTCACTTTTATCTACTAAATTCTAGATCTTTTTTAGAATGCAAAAAAAAAAACGATCTTTTGTGTATAATCCTGTATAATCTCGAATGTTATCAGTTCCGGCACATAGACCAAATAATATAATACAAGCAAAAGTTCCTAGATTCCGTTTTATATGTTTACAGGTTTTAAGAACGTCTGGCAGTCTGCATGCTGAACTAAAAAACTCCTCGTCGTTTCAAGTGATCTCCTTCCCGGGTTAACTTCCACGGCAGAAACTCCTTGCCGTGTTATCGATCTGGCTTTTGTGGGAAACACTCCCTGCAGTTCTGAGGCCAAGCCCTCCGAAACAGCATGAACTCCATGCCGTTGCTTAGAACGCTACATTAATGCTAAATGAATCTTGATGTGCATCCTGTACAGCAAATGAGCAATATGTATATATGTACCTGCCGTTCTTTCTTTCAAAGCTACAATCAGATTCAGTGTGCCTCAAGTCCAATTTTATAGGATCCATCTGCATTTCTTCTAGAGTCGGACAATGACATCTCCTCAGTTCGTGACGAAGAAGGAGAGGACGGAAACAGAGTTGAGGCATCCAATCTAGAATTGCTAATATAACAACTCGGATTCGTGCTGTGCCCTGAAACCGATACTCCCACTAAAGCCTTTGGCGCTGGCGGTTTGCTTATCTCAGCGATTCCTTCTAGCATCTGCACCACTTTCCCCATTGATGGCCTCTGGGATGGCTGCTCTTGTATGCACCAAAAGCTTGTCCGAACCATCCTCGTCACTTGTTCCATAACTACTGTTTGATCTGTCTGGAGACGTTTGTCTAAAATCACTTGCACGTTATCCTTCTCAAATTCCTGGAAAGCCCAGATTGAGAATTTCTTGAGGTTTGTTTCCTCTGAGACGTCAAAGTTCCGTCTTCCGCTGACAATTTCCAGAAGAACCATCCCGTAGCTGTAGACATCAGACTTCGAGGTTATGGGAAGATTTGCGAGCCATTCTGGTGCTAGGTAACCTCGGGTTCCTCTGACACTGCTCAGGTTTCTGTTTCTCTTTTCCTTGGGGTTGAGGAGTTTGGCAAGCCCGAAATCTGAAACTTTGGGGGAATAGTTTTCGTCCAAGAGAATGTTCTCCGGCTTAATGTCGCAATGGACGACACATTCCCGACATTCCTCATGGAGGTAAAAAATTCCCTTTGCGGTTCCAAGGGCAATGTTAAACCGGTTCTCCCAATTCAAAAGCTTTCCTGAATCTGCGAAAAGGAAGTTATCGAGGGACCCATTTTTCATGAACTCATAGACAAGAAGCCTATGGCGTCCCTCAGAGCAGAAACCGATGAGTCTGACCAAATTCAGGTGGTGTGTGCTGCTTATGGTTGCAACCTCCATCCTGAATTGCTTCTCTCCTTGCTCTATCCCTTCCAATCGCTTCACCGCAACAATAATTCTGTTCGTGAGCATGCCTCTGTACACAGTGCCAAAGCCTCCAGTTCCGAGCTTCTCCTTGAACTGTTTGGTGCACCGCTGAAGCTCCTTGTATGAGAACTGCACGGGAGCCCCAGAAGCATACTCTAGAAAAGTATTCTGAGAAGGCATTGTTCCAAACCGATTACTATTTCTGCAGCACCACCACCACAAAGATCCCTCTAACATGACTAAACCTAGAAGCGAAGCTATGACAAGAACCACAATGATCCATATATGAAGCTTTGGATGTTTGTCACTTTTCTTTACATTTTCTAGAGCAGGATTGGGCATAACCGGTGTACAGACCTTGATAGAAGAGGTACTGGGAAGAGAAGGATTCTTGTAGCCGCTAACAAAACCAGGTGGCTTAAGGAAACAATAACCCGATCCATCAGACATTGGAACAGAAGCAACACATAAACCCCCAGCAAGACAATTGAATCTACATGCCGATATGCCAAGGGTGAAACGCTGGGAAGATACTTCGGGTGGGTATGTCAAGATCCTAGTGTTCCCCAAATCAAGCATGGTTTCATTTCCACGGCAATCCTTGAGCTCCACTATCCTCCTACAGCCTTTTCTCATATCATTCAAATCAACAGGAACAAAGTTCTGGGATGGACACTCACAAATTGGATTCAAATCATTGTAACTACAAATCCCATAGTTTCCACAGTAACCAAACACTTGACATTGATCCATAATAGCAACCCATCGTGGCGTTTTCGTTTTACTGCCTCTTGTAGACCCGTATATTCTCAAGTTTCCGTCATCGTCTAGCTTCATAAACCTAAATACGTTGTTTCCTTCGCCGTAATCGCTGCTGTAAACAGCAATTACGCCGGTTGGCAATGTAGAATCAAACACCAACGCGACTCCATTAGGTTGCAAAATGAAACTCGGAGACGAGAGATTTGTATCAATCGAAGAATTTAGCCCCCGGTTCCAGTAAATTATGCTATCGTTCCACTTCAGAGTAAGATTCCCATCTTGAAGAAGCTGAAACGAGTAAAAACCTGATCGGAGAACCATACCGACCGTAAAATTCTGCGATGGCACGATAGTGTCCGTCGGATGGTCGAACGACGACCAAACAGTCATGTTTTTGTCGTTGAGAAGTACGAGATTGCCGGAGTTATCGAGAGAGGCGGAGGTGACACCGAGTCGCTCGGTGCCGGAGTCCCATAAGGTAGCACCGGAGCCATTGAGGAGGCGGAGGGAACCGGACCGGAGAAGGCGGAGAGATCCTCCGGAATCAACCGTTCCGGCAGACCAAATCGGAATGTCACCGGAAAACGTGACGGCGGCAAGAAAAGACAGAGGGGAAGGGGCGGGAAGGAAGGAAACGGAAAAATCTGAGTTGCGAGAAGACCATGAGTGATTGAGATTTGAGGCTTGAAGAGTAGATCCAAGTGGTATGGTGAGAGAAGAAGAGAGATGGAAATGTAGGAGGAGGAGGAGGAAGAGAAGAGACTGCATCTCCATTGCTGTTGTTGCTGCTCTGCGCTTCGTCTATGTGTTACTTCGCACGAGGATACGATGGTGACAGTGACATCATACTTTAGAAACGTCAAAACCTTTTAGGTACGCCGTTGCCATGTAATAATAATCTTGTCAATGTTTTGGCTAAGTGTATGGAATTTTATCCATAGGAAGAAGATGTTGAATATAATGGTAAGCACAATCTAATTTTCTTTTTTTTATTGGTTAAAAAATATAACACGGATTTAAAATTATTAAAATTAAAAATAATATATAGTTTGAATATAATATAAAATGTATAATTTTTAAATGATAAAAGGTATATAATGGTATGATTAATTATTTAATTTATAGTAAGTATATATTAACATTTAAATATATTTAAGGTTAAATGAAATAAAAAATAAGTATATTCAAAGTTAATAGATTTTAAAATTACTAAAATTTAAATTAATAAATAGTTTGAATATAATATAAGATATATAATTTTTAAGTATTAATTATATATTAACATTTAAATATATTCATGCTTTAGATGAAAAGAAATTATAAATAGATTGAAATAAAATTGAAAAGTAATTAGTTCAAATAATTAAATAATTTTAATAATTTTTTAAGTTACATTTATTTGTTTTTATAACAATTTTTATGAAAGTATATAGTGATATAATTTTTTAAAATATTTTCAATAAATTTGTCAGTGATTTAATGAACAAAAATTTTGAAATCTTTATTGTGATATATGATCATGTGTTTTTTATTAATTGATTAATTTAAAATAATAATTCAATTTAAGTAATTAAAACAAAACAATTTCATAGATGATATATTCACTATAATCTAATATAAAATTTATAAAAATAAAAATTAATAATTGAAGACATATAAATAAAACAAACTTTAACTAAGAATTAAAAAGTTAAATTATATATAATTCATGGATAATAGAAATAACAATATTTGAGAATTTAAGATAAATTTTTGTACCTGAAAATTAAAATAAAACAGATATGTCATAATACCTGATATATATATATATATATATATAAGAAATTTTAATGTTTCTTTGGGAAACATATATGACTATATCATGTATGACAAATAATAATCTTTTAAAATATCTATGATTTTTAAGTAAACACAAAAAATTTATGTAGGAGTAACATAAATTTTAATTTATTATAGTAAATATATAATTCCTGAGTATGAAATATAATATTGTAAATGTTATTAAATAAAAAAATAAATGTATGATTAGTTATAAATATGGAAGTTGTTATCAATAGTTATAAACATTAAAGTTGTTTTTTGAAATATTTCCAATGGAAAATTTTCACTGTGAGAAGTTATAATTTAACTATAATAATAAAAAAATTGTTTTTATTAAACATGTAATTATAATTTGATTATAATTTTAAAATTTTAAAATTAATATATGAATTATTTATTACATAATTAATTCGATTCAATATTTTTACAATAAAATATTTTTTAAGCTTTTTTAATAATAAAAATAGCACATGAAAAATAAATAAATAAATTTATATATATATATATATATATTTAAATTTCAACCGAATGAATTTTTATATAATTTATTTGATTATATGTTTGAATTCACCTATTTTCAAAAAATAACAATTAAAGATATTGGATTCGGTTTACGTGCAATATCTTTAATTGTTTCTTAATTCTTTAAAATTAACTTCTAACTATAAAATTCTTTTAGCTTTTGCAAGCAATTTATTGTACACAAATACCAATATTTTAAAAATTAAGATATACTAAAAAAATTTAAACAATTGTAACAAAAATATGAATTATAATGAAACATGAAAATTAATTTTTTAATAATTTTATAATTTAATATTACTAAAAAAGGTTAAAATAAAAACAACAAAAGAATAAGTAGATTAATATGCATTGAAGATATATGTAATTGAATTATAATAAACTAAAAACAACAAAAGAATGAGTAGATTAATAAAATAGTTAATATGTATCTTTGACCTTGCGATTTGGAAATATGGAAATTAATGTTTTTAATAATCTTATAATTTAATATTACTAAAAAAGGTTAAAATAAAAACAACAAAAGAATAAGTAGATTAATATGCATTGAAGATATATGTAATTGAATTATAATAAACTAAAAACAACAAAAGAATGAGTAGATTAATAAAATAGTTAATATGTATCTTTGACCTTGCGATTTGATTAACGTTGGTTTGATTAAGGTTATTTAAGATTCTTATTAATAGCTATAAACATAGAAGTTGTTTTTTGAAAGCTTTCCGTTTTAAAATTTAAATGGGAGGTTATAATTTGATTACAATAATTAAAAATTATTTTCTATAAAATGTGTAAGGTAAAATAAATAAAATAATTATTATATATATTTTTTAAAATAAATTGATGTTGGATTTAATTAATTAAAATTGAATAACCTTTTTGTTAATTTTAACGTATAAATTATTTATTACATAAACTTGATTCAATATTTTTACAATAAAATATTTTTAAAGATTTTTTGAATAATAAATACGAAAAAAATTAATTAATTTATATATATATATATATATTTAAATTTTCATCCAAATAAATTTTTTACATAACTTATTTGATTCTATATTTTACAATAAAACAATATTATTTAAGATTTTGTATTAATTAATACATATAATATAACACAATAAAATTAATAAATTATATATTTATTATTTTTATAAAATCACAATAATATATATGAAATAATATATATATATATTATTGTAGTAATTCCAAATTAATATTAACTAAAAATCATAATAATTATATATATATAATATCTATTTTTAAAATTTAATTTTTAATTTCAAACTTAAATAATTTTGAATAAATTACAATTCAAAAATTATAATAAAAAAAATTATCTTAATAAATGAAAATATAGTATTATTATATTTATAATAATTAGTTTAACATAGTAAAATCAAATTATTAATTTGATTATTGTATTTTAAAATAAATTTCGTTTTAAATATGATAAATTTATTAAAAAATATTTTAGTTTTTCTATTTAATCATTATTTTTAAGATTTTGAAATCATAAATAAATTAAAAAATTAATTTTTATTTTTTAATAATAGTAATATACAAAATAGTTGTTATCAATACTTGGATTTTACAAAAAAAAACACAAAAAAAAAAACAAAATTGAATTTATGTTAAATATTAGTAATATTTATTTTTAGATAAATATTAAAAATTCTTAAAATTCTAATTTTGATTTTACAATTTTTTATGAGTAATCCATTATTTGAATTATAAAATAAAAAAATTAGTTAAAAATATAAGAAACAAATAATTAATAATTATTAAAATATTTACTTTAAATTTACAGAATTTACACACAAAGAATACTGTAAATTTGTTTTTTTAGTGTGAGAGTAAATTTATGAGAGTATGGAGATATATAAAAGAATAATGAATAGAAGTTATAGTGTTTTTACATGTGAAACTAATTTTTTAAACTAAAAGCGAGAAGTTATTAGTATTCACGGAAGTTAAACTAAATTAATAATTAAATTAAATATTTATTGTTAGGTTTTAAACTTTATTCAGTTTTAAATTTATATTCTTAAACAATTTATAATAATAAAATAATTTTAAAAATTAGAAATTATTATCTTTAGTGAAATTAAACTAATTAAAGTAATTAAATCATTTATTTATTATTAAAAGTAAAATGATTTAATACTAATTTAAAGAATATTTAAAATAAAATCAAATATTTAAAATTATAATCTTAAGTGTTTTATAATAATAAAAATTAAATTAAACTAAAGCATAATAATTCTTGTTAAACATCATTACAAATAAAAAAATGATTTTTGTTTTAAAAGTTTTTTGTTCTTTAATCAAATAATCAATTGTATATTTTTTAAAGAAAATAATATATTTATTATTTAAAAAATAATTTAAACGTTTTAAAAAATGTTTTTTTATTTCAATGCTTTAATATCGTATTGGAATAATATCAATTTTACAATATTTTATTACTAAAAATATTTCTTGCAAAAATTTATAATAGAATCACAAGGTATAACAAATATCGTAGAATAGAAATTAATGTTGAATGATGGTCTGATGACTTATATAAACCAAGACTGGGAACCAAATCAAAATTAAAAATACTGCAACATTCTCCTTCCTTAATTAGATGTTTGAATTTTGAAACATCATAAGATCTCATATATGCTTGAATTCTATCACCTTGAAAAAATATTAGTATAATAAAGAACAAAAAATAAAATAAATAAAATTTAAAAGAACGAACTCTTCATCCATAAAAACCATTTCTATTGGTGAAGTAGAAGAACAAACTCTTCATCCATAAAAACCATTTTCTGTGTAATCCAACATCTTTGATAGCTGACACTTGAAGAACCATTGCTTGAATTCTAAACAAAAAATAGTTAAAAAATATAAATGAAATAAACAAATAGAACTAAGAGTTATTTAAATACTTATTTTAAATTTGCAGAATTTACACACACCAAGAGAATACCATGAATTTGTTTATTCTCGTTGAAGTAAATTTATCAAAGTATTGAGATATATAAAAGAAGAATAAATACAAGTTATATTACTTTAGGGCAAAATTAATTTTTAAAACTAAAATGGAAAATTATTGGAAGTTATATTAATTTAATAATTGAATTATAAATTTATTATCAAGTTTAAATGGTTTTAAATTTATATTCTTAAATATTTTACAATAATAAAATAACTTTAAGAATAAAAATTATTTATAAACACGATTTAAAGTGGGAAGTTATTTTCTATAGTGGAAGTTAAACTAATTAAAAAATAAATTATTTATTTAATAATACGAATATATATTTAAAACTAAAAAGATCTAATAAATAAAATAAAATGATTTTAAATCTTAAATTTGTACAATATTTTAAAATTATATTCTTAAATTTTTTATAGTAATAAAATAAAATTGAAGAAAATAAAACCTAGAATAAGATTTTATTATTTCAATTATATTATTATTGGGAAATAAAAAATTCTATTAAAATTTTAGAAATAATTATTCAAAATAAGTTAAATGATTAATTATTTTATATTTAGATACAATAAATATAATATTAAAACTTTTATTTGATTTTGTTTTAAAATAGATTTTTCAAAAAATATATTAGAAGAATTGTATATACAAATGATTATAGCTATGAAAATATAAATGATTTAAATTTTATGTAAATAATTTTTTAAATAACATTAAATGATTTTAAAATTATATTTTTAAAAATATTTTATAATAATAAAATAATATTAAAGTAAAACTAAAATATGGAATATAATTTTATTATTTAAATTAATTATTATTATTGGATAATAAAAGATTATACTAAATTTTAGAAATAATTATTTTAAAATAAATTAAATGATTTATTGTTTTAATTTGGATACAACAAATAAAATATTAAATTTTTTTTATTTTATTTATATTTTTAATTGTACATTGTTTAGAAAAAACGTAGTTATATTTGTTAAATAAGATTGAAATTTAATGATTTAAAATAACTATTTTTAAAAATAAAAATTAATTTTTAGACTTTCTCTCTGGTGTTTGTTTTAGTAATATTAAGATATATATATATATATATATATATATATAAAGAAATGGTTTACATTTTGATTAATGTAAATATACTTTTTCAAAATAAATATTCGAAATTTATTATATAACTTTTTTTAATCCTTAGTTTTCTACGTTAGATTATTAAAAAAAAACTAAAAATCTCAATCAAGTTCGTCAACAACAACCTCAAAAATATCCTTTATATACTATTTTGCTTTCAAATTCTTCTCTAAAAAAATTTCACCTCAAATCTATCCTTAAAATATTGATAACTCCATATTACCTTTGTCTTTTAATTAGTCGACAGTTTTTTTCTCTCCTTCAAAGCACCTCGATTTCTCTCTCTCATGTGACGCAAAATTATTGTTCTCCTACACCACATCAGATTCAGCGCGAATAACTTGAAATTAGCATCAAATTCATCGTAGATTGCTTGAAATCGACATCAGATTCGCCGCGAATAGGTTGAAATCGTTTGTTGTCAACAAAGAAGCTTGCAATTAAGCACATTCCACAGAAAAACCATATATGTATAGTGAGTTTTTCGTATTTCTTTTGTGAATTGGATAACCCGACTGAATAGTGAGTAATATATATAGATCCGATTCTCCCTTTATCAAAACGAGTCTTATATTGATGTAGTCAGAACGAGTCATATTTATTGAAATGTCAAATGATCGCAATGAGTGACAGTCTCTTCGAGTCGCACGATCGAACTAGATCACAGAGTCTCAGCGAGTCGCACGATCGCAGTGGGTCAACAAGTCTCATCGATTCGCATGGTCGCACTGGGTCACAGAGTATCATCGAGTCGCACGACCGCACTGGGACACAGAGTCTCATCGAGTTGCACGGTCGCACTGGGTCACAGAGTCTCATCGAGTCGCACTGGGTCACAGAGTCATATTGAAACACAGGGTCGCACTGGGTCACATAGTCATATTGAAACACATGGTCACATTGGGTCACAGAGTCTCATCGAGTCACACGGTCGCACTAGGTCACAGAGTCTCATCGAGTCGCACGGTCGCATTGGGTCACTGAATCTCATCGAGTCGTACGGTCGAACTTGGTCACAAAGTTATATTGAAACACATGGTCGCACTGGGTCGCACATTGTCATCGAGTCACACGGTCACACTATGTCACAGAGTTATATTGAAACACATGGTCGCGTTGGGTCACAGATTGTCATCGAGTCGCACGATCACACTGGGTCACAAAGTCTCATCGAGTCCCACGGTCGCACTAGGTCACAGAGTAATATTGAGACAGGGTCGCACTGGGTCACAGCTTCTCATCGAGTCGTATGGTTGCACTTGGTCACAGAGTCATATAGAAACACAGGGTCGTACTTGGTCATAGAGTCTCATCGAGTTGCACGATTGCATTGGGTCATAGAGTTTCATCGAGTCGCAGGGTCACACTGGGTCACAGAGTCTCATCGAGTCGCACGGTCGCACTGGCTCATTTGGAATTTGAAACACATGGTCATAGTGGGTCACATAATTTATCCTCTTTTTATGTTTTTTATTACAGGTGCAATTGATTCGGTGAATGAGAAAACCACAATGATTCATTTTTTTATAATAGGAAATGGGAAAAAAACCTAAATGAAGAATCTGAATGGGTTGATACAATTCAGAAAAACCAGAGAGTATTTTCTATTGTCCTGCGATTAGTCTGACATACCAACAACTTATTGATGAGTTATGCGCAGAGATGATGGTGGAAAAAAATACAACGAAGTTGAAGTTAAGCTATTTTCCCAATATTTGTGAAAATAGGAAGCCGACATATATAATGAATGACAAGCATCTTATTTTTATTTGTTCGATTGTGCGACCGTGCAAGATGGTGAATATCACCAATATCCTCTTGCATGGGAAATAGTCGACAAAGAGAAGGACAAACCATGGATATGGTTTATGTCAAGGTTGAAAAAGGCGATACCGGATGGACGTGATGTCGTTGTGATATATGATCACCATAAAAGCTTGATAAAAGCAGTCAAACAAGTGTACAAACAAGCTGATCATGATTTTTGTGCACGTCATATATCACAAAATATAAAGAGCTATGTCAATAAAGACAAGGTAGAAAGACTTTAAAGGGTGATACTGTGGCAGAAATATTCTTCAAATGTGCAGCAACGTACACAATGAACGAATTTGAAATGCAATTGAATGATTTGAAGTCCAGGTACAAATATAAACTTTGTGACTGTTGTGCCCGTGACCTTTGCGCAAGTATTCTAATGTTGCAAAGTATTTGGAGAAAGAGGAACTTGATCCCGTTAAGTGGGAAAGATGCAAATTTAAGGGTGAAAGTACAACTTGTTAACCACTAATGGGACCGAGTCAATAAATTTAACGTTGCAGAAGAAGTCAAAAAAGTTTTCGATCCTAGGTCTTTTAGATATTTGTTTGGGAAAGACAGTGGAATGATTCAATGGGTATAGGTTGGAAGCATCTATTGGTAATGATTCTCAAAAGTTATCACCTTAAGTTGAGAAAATGTTACATGAACAGTTTTGATAGACCTCCAAGAATGAGGTTATTGAATTGAACAAACTGAGTGATGAGTATGAGGTGAGAAATTAGATGGTTAGAAGATTTCTAGTGAGTTTTTAAAAAAATGTGCAACTGCAAAATGTTTGATGTGGATAAGTATCCATGCAGTCACGCAATTACGGCTGCACATAAGGTTGGTAAAAGTGACAAGATACTAGAACTATGTTCAACATACTACCTTCGAGATACATGGCATTTGGAATACCAAGAAACCGTATATTCGGTTCCTGATTATAGTGTTTGGAACATTCCTCCTCAATATTCTGAAGTTACGGTTCTACCTCCTATGCTGGTTGAGAAAAGGCAAAGTGGGAGGCTAAAGAGAATCGTTATCCTGGACCCGGTGAGGATCAGATAAATATCCCATCTTCGTCGAGACAAACCCCATCTTCATCGAGAAAAATGAGTTCAAATGCCAGTATCACTGATAGTGTTTGGAACGTGACAACCGAGATAACACCAACTTAAAAAAGGTTTGTTAGTGTGTAAAATTATATTATTTGTATTATTAGTTTGTAATATTATATTATTTGTATTATTTAGACTAAACGTTGGTGACTTTCATCATTATAATTCGATAAATTCTTCAATTCGCATCTATTTTTCCTCATTGTCATTTAAGTACTATTGTGATCTTTGTGACTCAAGCGACCCATGCGATCCCGCAACCCATACGACCCTTGCGACCCTTGCAACCATTGTGAACATTGTAACCATTGCGACCATTGCAACCCTTGTGACCCTTGCGGCCATTGCGACCATTGTGACCCTTGCGGCCATTGCTATCCTTACGACCATTGCGACCCTTTCGACCCATGTGACTCATGTGACCCTTGCGACTAGTTGTTTCAATGTCAGACTCTGGCTTTTTCAATGCCAGCTATGCCTTTTTTCAAATTCCATACTCATGACCCTTGCGACTCGTCGTTTCGATGTCAAACTCCTATCTTTTTGACACTCTCTGTCCATCCATCTCTGTTACCCATATATTAAAAGGTTAATCGAATTCTCTAAATCTCACCATCACACCCCATTTGAGATGATATTGAATCGGGATAATCTCATCTCTTTCCTCTCTTCGTTTAAGTCTCTAACCCTAAATTCCATGAAAAATCTTTGTTACTTTTGTGACCTTTCATAACTGGATAGTGATGGAAAAAGCTTCAAATACCTTTTTATGACTGTCGGAACGACTATAAGAGAATGGAAATACATGCGTAAAGTGGTTGCTATTGATGCAACATATTTAACATGAATGTACAAAGAAGCATTGATTGTGGCGACTGCGCAAGATGGTGAACATCGCCAATATCCTCTTGCATGAGGAATAGTCGACAAAGAGAAGGACAAACCATGGACGTGTGCTTATGTCAAGGTTGAAAGAGGTGATACCGGATGGACGTGATGTCCTTGTGATATCTGATCGCGATAAAAGCTTGATAAAAACAGTCAAACAAGTGTACAAACAAGCTGATCATGATTTTTTTGCGCGTCATATATCGCAAAATATAAAGAACTACTTCAATAAGGAGCAAGGTAGATAGACTTCAAAGGGTGATACTATGGCGGAAGTATTCTTCAAATGTGCAGCAACATACACAATGAACGAATTTGAAGTGCTATTGAATGATTTGAAGGCCAGGTACGAATATAATCTTTGTGACTTTTTTGATTGTTGTTCCCTTTGTGACCTTTGCGCAGGTATCCTAATGTTGCAAAGTATTTGGAGAAAGGGGAACTTGATCCCGTTAAGTGGACAAGATGCAAATTTAAGGGTGAAAGTACAACTTATTAACCACTAATAGGACAGAGTCAATAAATTCAACGTTGAAAAAGTCAAAACTAGAATCAAGTGTAAACGAGAACACATCTGACCCAATGAGACCACATATGACCCTTATGCGACCCAATGCGAGTCTTATATTGATGTAGTCAGAATGAGTCATATTTATTGAAATTTCAAATGATCGCAATGACTGACAATCTCTTCGAGTCGCTTGATCGCATTGGGTCACAGAGTCTCATCGGTTTGCACGGTCGCAATGGGTCAACGAGTCTCATCGAGTCGCACGGTCGCACTGGGTCACAGAGTCTCATCGAGTCACACGACCGCACTGGGTCACAGAGTCTCATCGAGTTGCACGGTCGCACTGGGTCACAGAGTCTCATTGAGTCGCACGGGCGCACTGGGTCACAGAGTCTCATCGAGTCGCACTGGGTCACAGAGTCATACTGAAACACATGGTCGCACTGGGTCACAGAGTCATATTGAAACACATGGTCACATTGGTTCACAGAGTCTCATCGAGTTGCATGGTCGCACTGGGTCATAGAGTCGCATCGAGTCGCACGGTCGCACTGGGTCACGAAATCTCATCGATTCGCACGACCGCACTTGGTCAAAGAGTTATATTGAAACATATGGCCGCACTGGGTCACATATTGTCATCGAGTCACACGGTTACACTAGGTCACAGAGTCTCATCGGGTCGCACGGTGGCACTGAGTCACAGAGTCATATTGAGACAGGGTCGAATTGGGTCACAGCTTCTCATCGCGTCGCACTTGGTCAAAGAGTAATAAAGAAACACAGGGTCGCACTGAGGCTTAGAGTCTCATCGAGTCGCAGGGTCACACTAGGTCACAGAGTCTCATCGAGTCGCACGGTCGCACTAGGGCATATAGTCTCATCGAGACGCACGATCGTACTGGCTCATTTGGAATTTGAAACACATATTCATAGTGGGTCACATAATTTACCGTCTTTTTATGTTTTTGTTACAGGTGTAATGGATTCGGTGGATGAGAAAATCACACTGATTTATTTTTTTATAATAGTAAAAAACCTTATTGGAGAATCTGAATGGGTTGGTATAGTTCAAGAAAACTAGAGAGTATTTTTATATCGTCCTGCGATTAGTTTGACATACCAACAACTTATTGATGAGTTATGCGCATAGATGATGGTGGAAAAAATACAATGAAGTTGAAGTTAAGCTATTTTCCCAATATTTGTGAAAATAGGAAACTGACATATATAATGAATGACAAGCATCTTATTTGTTATCTGTTCAATCGCATAAAAGGAATTCGACCACTGTTGTATATATAGAGGGAATAGAGAAGTGTGAAGTGTGAAACGAAAATTAAGAGGGAAGTTAAACCTCTAATTCCTGCTTTTGGAAGCTTTTTTTAGAGAAGGTGAGGATGAAGGTGTTGTAGATTATGATGGCTGTGTTATTTCAGGTCCAAATAGCAAAAGTAGAGTTGGGAGTAATCCGACGAAAATAATAAATATTTTCGATTCGGATAATTCTGATAGTGAACATACAAGCGAGTTAAAAAAAGATGGTGGGTATGCCATGAATGTGGTAGTTGATGAAGTTGTTTGTGGCAGTAATAAAGTTGATTCTGATTTACCAACAGAGCATAAGGATGGTGATGTTGAGAACTATTTGGAAATGGTAGTTTATAAGAAGGTAGAAAGTGAAAATAATATCTTCAAGTTCGAAGATGGATTACATCTTAAAATTGGAAAGAGTTTGATAGCAAGAAGGATGTACAAGCATTTGTAAAGAAGGGTTCAATTGAAGCTTGTTTTAGATATAGAACATTGAAGTCTGATGCAAAGTTATGGGAAGTACGGTACAAGTTTTCCGGAAGTGGTTGTAAATGGAAATTACGCATAGTAGCAATCCCTAATTCCAAACGGTTTAGTGTGAGAACACACTATGCCATTCATAAATGTTCACCTATATCTAAATCGACAGAAGCTGCAAAGGGTACAACAGAATTGGTTAAAGATTATTTGAATGAGGAATATGTCGAGAAATATGAAACACTTCCAATAAAACAATTGATGGCTCGTGTAAAAGAAAAGTACAGTGCCAATGTATCGTATTTGATGTCACTAAGAGGCAAATGTGCTCAAAAGGAGATTCATTGTGATGACTTTGAACATTATAGGAGGCTTACAAGGTGGTTGCACATGTTTTAAGAAAGAAATTCCAGATCTGTCGCAAATCTTCATTGGACAATAATGGAAAAAGCTTCAAATACCTTTTTATTGCTGTCAGAGCGGCTATAAGAGGATGGAAATACATGCGTAAAGTGGTTGCTGTAACAGGAGTGTACAAGGAAGCATTGATTGTGGTGTTGTAGAAGTCAAAAAAGTTTTTGATCCTAGGTCTTTTAGATATTTGTTTGGGAAAGATAGTGGAATGATTCAATGAGTATAGGTTGGAAGTAGCTATTGGTAATGATTCTCAAAAGTTAACACCTTAAGTTGAAAAAAACGTTACATGAACGGTTTTGACAGGCATCCAAGTATGAGTTTATTGAATTGAACAAACTGAGTAATGAGTATGAGGTGAGAAATGAGATGGATAGAAGAATTTGTAGTGAGTTTAAAAAAAACGTGAGACTGCAAAATGTTTAATGTGCATAAATATCCATGCAGTCACACAAATGTGGCTGCACATAAGGTTGGTAAAGGTGACAAGATACTGGAACTATGTTCAACATACTATATTTGGGAGACATGGCGTTTGGCCTACCAAGAAACCGTGTATCTGGTTCCTGATTATAGTGATTGGAACATTCCTCCTCAATATTCTGAAGTTACGTTTCTACCTCCTATGCTAACTGAGAAAAGGCAAAAAGTGAGGCCTAAAGATAATCGTTATCCTGGACCCGGTGAGGATCAAAGAAATACCCGATAAAAGTCTGCGTCGAGATAAATCCCATCTTCGTCGAGAAAAACAGGTTCAAATGCCAAGACAACGCAACCTTAAAAAAAAGTTTGTTAGTGTGTAGTATTATATTATTTGTATTATTAGTTTGTAATATTATATTATTTGTATTATTTGGATTAAACCTTGGCAACTATCATCATTATAATCCGATAAATTCTTCAATTCGAATCTATTTTTCCTCATTGTCATTAAGTAATATTGTGACCTTTGTGACTCAAGAGACCCATGCGAACCATGCGACCCATACGACCCTTGCGACCATTGCGAACATTGGGACCCCTGCGACCATTGCAACCCTTGCGACCCTTGCAGCCATTGCGACCATTGCAACCCTTGCATCCATTGCGATCCTTGCGAACTTTGCAAACCTTTCGACCCATAGGACCCATGCGACCCTTGCGACTAGTCGTTTCAATGTCATACTCCTCGCTTTTCCAATGCCAACTTTGCCTTTTTTTGAATGCCATTCTCATGTCCCTTGCGACTCGTCGTTTCGATGTCAAACTCCTATCTTTTTGACACTCTCTGTCCATCCATCTCTGTTACCCATATATTAAAAGGTTCATCAAATTCTCTAAGTCTCACCATCACACCCATTTGAGATGAGAATGAATCGGGATAATCCCATCTCTTTCCTTGCTTTGTCTAAGTATCTAATCCAAAATTCTCTGAAAAATCTTTGTTACTTTTGTGACCTTTCTAACCTTCATCACGAAGGTCACATGGTGGACGCATGGCATCATGCTGTGTTACTCAAGGTCTTGGTAATCATCGGACTCAGTCTCTATGCAGATACACACAAGTCCTTACAAGGTGGATGGAGGACATTGTGCTGTATTTGCATTACATAAGGTCTTGGTAATCGGAAGACTTAGACATCGTGCTGTATCTGTGGTACTTAAGGGCACAGTTGGAGGTCAACTTGGAGATGGCGTTGAGTCACACACGACTCTCTTTTACGGGGGAGGGCTCCGATGTGTCTCTAAACTCAATAAATTTGACCTTTGTGACTTTATATAACCTTTTTCATTCCTTTTTTTTTAACTTTTGCAACCTATTTTTCTTTCCTTTTTTGTAACCTTTATGACTTTTGTGACTTTGTCAATCATTATAATAAATCCATATTTAAACGTTGAAAATGTCTTATTTTACATATATTGTTCGTAATTACGTGAAATCCATAAAATCATCGACCCTCAATTGGAATAATTTAGAATCAAGTTTAAACGGGAACCCATCCGACTCATACGACCCAATATGACCCTAGTGCGACCCTCAATTAGATTAAATTAGAATCAAGTTTAAACAGGAACCCATCCGACTCATGTGACCCAATATAACCCTAGTGCGTCCCTCAGTTGGATTTAATTAGAATCAAATTAAATGGGAACCCATCCAAATCATGAGACCCAATATGACACTTGTGCGACCCTCAATTGGATTAAATTAGAATCAAGTTTAAACGGGGATACATCCGACCCAATGCGACCACATATGACCCTTGTGCGACCCTTAATTGAATTAAATTACAATCAAGTTTAAACGGGAACCCATCTGAATCATCCGACCACATACGACCCTTGTGCGACCCTTAATTGGATTAAATTAGAATCAAGTGTAAACGGGATCACATCTGACCCAATGCGACCACATATGACCCTTGTGTGACTCATGCAACCCATGCGACCCAATGCGTTACAAGTTAAACAATATTAATCTAAATTATCCGCAAGTGCACGACACATGTGTAGTACTCTAGGTGTCCATCCCACAGGGACTATGCAACACAAACTAAACTCAAACTAAGAATCAAACTTGCTAAAAACGAATATGGATTTAAGATGAAATTACTAAAAGCAAATAAACTAATGGGTTCTTAACACTGAAACAAATGATAACACGTAGTGTGTGTTAGTTTTAGGCTAGGCATTTACATCATTTTTCGCATAGTTTGCCTAGCACGAGTTACAAAACCGACACGAACGTTCTTTATATACTCCCATTTTGTTGATTTTCAGGTTTTAAGGCGACAAGGCCTAACCAAGCTTTAGAATGTCAATTCCTGGATTCAACCGCACATACTGGAAGCTACAATCCACTCGAAGCAAATTAGGCCATGGAATCAGACGGAACACCCGAGCATAGAGCAAAAGGAGCAAAAGCACAAAATTAACTCAGCCCGCTCGGGCTTGAAGAGGCCCCCGTGCGGGCTGCCTCGGTAGAAGTTTTAGCCCGACCCGTACTGAACATCAACTCGCTCGTGCTCGGGCAGATCAAATTAACCCGCGCGTGCTGTCTCACTAGCCCACGCGGGCTGCAACTCCAGAAAATTTCACACGCCTCGGGCTGGAAGGGAACCCGCTCGGATTTGGACAAACACGATGACCCCGCACGGGGTGGATATCTCAATCCGCGTGGGCTGCATTTCCAACGAATATTGCACGACCCGGGGAGGCAAGGAACCTGCTTGGGTAGAGTGATACACGATGAGCCCGCGCGGGGTGAGCACAAAGGCCACGCGGGTCCCCTTTTTAGGAACAATCTATTTTAGGTTTTGAACGAAAATTAAAGAGGAAAAGTGGTGGCCAATGAAACAAGACAATGACTAAGGCCAGGAAAGAGACTGAAAACACAAGGAGAAACTCAGGAGAAGCTGGAGAAGGAGAGAAGCAACAACCAGACTTCTGTAACAAGATAGGGAAGACTAAGAAATCGTATTTCTCATCCTTTATCATGTCTAGGGTTAATTTCTCTTGTTTTACAGTAGAAACCATGAGTGAGTAGATTTCCAGCTATGGGTTAGGGATATCGGATTTGTAATGGATGCTTGAAATTATGCGTTAATGCTGAAACCTTTCAAAGTTGTCTTGAATTTCGGTTTTGCAATCAACATCATAAACGCTTTATACTTGTGCTGACCGCTCAGTAATTTAAGAATTCATGTTTAGCCGGGAGGTTAGATTATGAATCCGGAATAGTTGATTGTTGATTAAGTTTGATTAATAAGAATCTGACTGGTCGGTTAATCGACTTAGGAATTAGGATTGCGCGCTTAACGCTACCGTAATCACGAGTTAGTCGCTGCCGGGAGGTAGAATTGCACGTAGTTATCGTTAGGAGGTTTAGGTGTCGAGAGAACCATTCCTTACTCATGAGCATGAATTCCTCGTAATCAAGATAATTCGATAGGTTCATGATCTTTTGTTTATTGCATCCTTGCAAATCCCGGTTACCCATAGCGTTCTTAATTATCAAGCTTTTCATGTCTCCCCATCGCTGTCACAATTCACTTTAGTGTTTTAGAAATTAGTCCCATATCACCACCGATTCAACCTGTCTTAGTTTAGTCGTATTCTTAGCTTAGGTTGCATTAGTCCCCAGAGTTTGACCCTCTTATTACACCGATCCGTACTCCTGCGGTATGTGGATATTAGGCATTTTTATTGCTTGATAGTTTGCAGATCAAGTTTTTGGCACCGTTGCCGGGGACTAATTACGGCCTAGATTAGTAATTAGCTAGATTATGATTCATTCCTTCCAGAGTCTTAGTCATTTTTTCTGCATTTTTCTTTTCCATTTATCGAGTCATTTCTATCTATATCAGATCTGCACTTTGGTTGTTCGTTTATTGTTGTGCAGGTACCATTTTATGAGAAGCTTCACACAAAAGCTACTCATATACGATCCCGAGGTTGAAAGAACAATACGGAACTTGCACAAAAAGAGGAGAATTAGACCTGCAGATTCTGAATCTGAAGTAGATAAAGAGAGCATCCCAGAGACACACGGTTCTGAAGAGGAAGGAACTGGCATCGAAAACCCAACGCAACCAGTGGAGAAGGCAACACAAATAAGCCCGAAATGGCCGCTGCTAAAGAAACTTAGGGAGCTTACACAGCTCCAAAGCACACCCAATTGCTTTCATGCATGGCCCATCCAATAGAAAATCAAGTTGAGCTGCAATCGGACTTCATCTAGATGCTCAACAATTCCGCTTTAAGAGGAATGGAGAATGAGGAGTCACACGGGAATCCAAATTCTCATTCTCGCTCATGGATTTCAAGATGCTCTGCAACACTACTAGAGTTGGCACAGGAGTCACACGGGAATCCACATTCCCATTCTCGCTCAAGGATGCAACACATAGTTGGTTGTTCAACTTGCCTACTGCGTCCATTACTTCATGGGACAACCTAGAGCAGCGATTCATGCAAAAATTATTCCCAGACCACAGCTAGCTAAGAACCGAATAAATTCATTCTTGCAAGAAAGAGGTGAGGGTTTACATGATGCATGGGAGCGCTTCAAGAAATATCGATGCATTTGTTCGCATCATGGAATGGACAAGAGGTACCTCATCACGAGCTTCATGCAAGGTGTCCAAGAGACCCCACGCTTCATGATCGTAGTAGCGGGTGGTGGTTCCCTCAGCAACCTCACTTTCCCACAACTCGAGAATCTGATCGAAAACATGGCAACGGAGGGAGGTAAGAAGGTCGGAGACTACAACCGTGATTTCTCATCCAAAGCGGGGGTAAATGAGTTAGGTATTGCCAACCCGGACTTAACCAACATAAAGCAACAAGTTGGGGAGATATACATGATGATGGCAGGCCTTCATGTCAAGCGACAAGATGCATCTATTAGTCAGGGGATCAAGGAAGTCAATTACGTCAACAGTCGGGCCTACCAACATAACTACATCAAGAGCCATCCCAACCTCTCCTATGGCAAAACAAGTAACGTGGCAAACCCGCAGGATTTCCAACCGCGGATGATGGCAAGAAACCAAAACCAAGCTTTCAAGCCGAGTGGGAGTGGCCAAGACCATAGCTATCAGCATCACGCACAACCTTCAGGTGATTCCGAAATTCTCTCTATGCTTCAATTGTTGCTGCAAGAATAGAAAATCAGAGCTACGCGCTTGGAGGGATCAAGGCTGAACAAGATGATATGAGGAAGCAAATGGAGAGCTTCCACGCACACTTGAAGCACCTGGATACGCAAGTTTCACAACTTGCCCAAGGGTCCAACCGACAGTCGAGATAGCTCCCTAGGAAATCGGAGGCAAACCCTCGGGAACAAGTCAACGCCATATATCTAAGGAGTGGAAACACGGTGGAGCAACCCATGCCTTCCACAGCCACGAGAGGAGAGCCTTTGAGCAATACAAATGAACAAACCATTACTCAAGGCGTGGAAGAGGAGAAGACCGACGAGGAAGAGGAGAGGGAGCTACCTTACGTGCCACCTGCCCCAAGGGAACCACCCCTACGCTTTTCGCAGCGCCAAAGGAAGCAGAATGATGATGTTCAATCCGCCAAATTCATGGAACTCCTAAGGAAGCTGCAAGTCACCATCCCATTCTACGACGCTTTCATGAAGATCCCATCTTACGCCAAATTCCTCAAGGACATAATAATGAGGAAGAGAACCATAGACAATGAGGTAGTGATGGTTACCAACTCGCTCATGCAACCTGATAACACGTAATCCGTTGTAGTTTTTATATCATTCTTAGGCCTAGTTTTTAGTAGATTGCTTAGATTTTATTCATTTACCGAGTTTATTCGAGGACTTTATCTACATTTCGTGTTTTGTGTAGGAAACGAAGACATGAGGAGAAACACGAGAGATTATGGCAATCTAACCCCGAAAACGTTGTTGAAGGACAAAGTTCAACTTGTGCAAGGCCATGGATGGAAGTGAGCACTCAAACACCGAGCGAAAGGAGCGGAAACAACACCTCAAGTCATGCACGCTCGGGTGGATTGGGAGTGCCCGGTCGGGCTAATTGCTACCAAACATCCCCGTAGCTTTGCACGACTCGGGCACTCAAGGAACACGACCAGGGAGGTGTGCCCGCTCGGGTGCATTTGGTGTGCCCGCTCGGGCTAATTGGTGCCAAGAAATCGCCGTAAGTCTGCACGACTCGGGCTGAAGATCTACACGATCGGGCATGGTGCCCGCTAGGGCTCAATTGTGTGCACACGGTCGGGCAAGTGACCTGCACGAGCGGGTAGAAGGCATGCCCGCTCGGGTCCTTCATTCTCAACAAACTTTCCTAAGATCTAGAACGGCCAAATTAAAGGAAAAACAGATCTGAAAAAGAGAGTTTCGAACCAGAATAGATCAGAGGAGATTGAGAGACATTAGTGCAAGAGGAAGAAGGAAGAAAAGACGGATCTACGGATCGGGATCAAGGAGAATCTACCGAAGACATCGGTTTATGAATAGGGAGTCATCTCTTTCTCTATCCATGTCGAACTTAGAATTCTCTCGTGTTTCCTTGTCTGTATTCATGTCTGAGTAGATCCTTTGCCATGGGTTAGAGAGATTTGCTATGTTGTAACGAAGTCTTACGCTTAATGAATGGTGGATCGTAATGCTTTCATACTTGTACGCCACTCGTTATGAATGAAATTGGTATTTTATCATGTTTTCAGATTTCATGGTTGTTCATAATGCTTTCATTACTTGTACGCCACTCGAATGAATGATGTTAGGAGCCTAATAAACCAACGCCA
>CM071866.1:25654611-25690047 GCA_036759665.1 Gynandropsis gynandra | reverse complement strand
CCTCGTAGCTTTGCACGACTCGGGCACTCAAGGAACACGACCAGAATAGGGTGCCCGCTCGGGTGGATTTGCAGTGCCCGCTCGGGCTAATTCATGTCAAGAAATCACCGTAGGTTTGCACGACTCGGGCTGATGAAGCACACGGTCGGGCATGGTGCCCGCTCGGGTTCAAATGTGTGTACACGATCGGGCAGGTGACCTGCACGAGCGGGTAGAGGGCATGCTCGCTCGGGTCCTTCATTCTCAACAAACTTTCCTAAGATCTAGAACGGCCAAATTAAAGGAAAATCAGATCTGAAAAAGAGAGTTTCGAACCAGAACAGATCAGAGGAGATTGAGAGACATTAGGGCAAGAGGAAGAAGGAAGAAAAGACGGATCTACGGATCGGGAGCAAGGAGAATCTACCGAAGACATCGGTTTATGAATAGGGAGTCATCTCTTTCTCTATCTATGTCGAACTTAGAATTCTCTCGTGTTTCCTTGTCTGTATTCATGTCTGAGTAGATCCTTTGCCATGGGTTAGAGAGATTTGCTATGTTGTAACGAAGTCTTACGCTTAATGAATGGTGGAACTTAATGCTTCCATACTTGTACGCCACTCGTTATGAATGAAATTGGTATTTTATCATGTTTTCAGATTTCATGGTTGATCTTAATGCTTTCATTACTTGTACGCCACTCGAATGAATGATGTTAGAAGCCTAATAAACCAACGCCAGGGCATTAGACTTCGGAACTTAGCCATGATTTAGGGCTTAATCGGTTTAGAATCTACGCCAGGTCAATCGATTGAATCTAGGGATTAGGATAGCGGTCGTAATGCGTCTATGCATGTAAGATGCGCAATGGATACATTGGTATATGCATGCTAGATAGTGGACAAGTCTACGCCAGTCAGTTCCTATAGGAGAGCTTGAATTCCCTGAACTCATGATAGTACCTTAGACCAATTATCCTTTAGAACTTCGTTACTTCATTATGCAAACTCTCGATACCCATGGTGCTTAGCTATAATTTGATCTCATCGATTTAGTCTAGTCTAGTTCAATAACAATCCCATCCTTAGTCATCTTACAAGTCTATTCCATTAGTTTAATAGCTTATAAGTCGCATCAATTCCTTGTGTTCGACCCTAGTTATTACACGATCTGTATTCTTGCGGAAGCGTTAGTCTAGGTTTTATCACTTGATATAGCGCACATCACAACCACCTACCATGGCTAAGAAGATGATCGATCTAGGTAAGTTTTTCATCCCTTGTAAGATCTACGATTATGAGATTGAGCATGCACTAATCGACATCGGAGCGAGTGTAAGCTTGCTACCCCTGTCACTTGTTAAAAAACTCAATCGAGTAGGAGATCTACAGCCCACACGCATGATGATTACCTTGGCCAATCAATCCGTACGAAGTCCCATAGGCATATTGACGAATGTTGCTGTACAAGTGGGAGAATTCTGGTTCCTCACGGGATTTGTAGTTGTGGACATGGAGATGAACTCGAACCCCATCATTTTGGGAAGACCATTACTCAACACGGCGAAAATGGTTATTTATTGTGCTGAAGGAAGACTGGTCATGAAGTTTCGAGAGGAATCCATTGAGTTTAAGCTCGACAATGCGCTTAAGAAGCCACATATGACTAAACCCATGATGCACATTAACACGATGGATGAACTAACAGAGAAAGTTCAATGTGAACATCGTGACATACATCCTGTGAAGATAACACTATCCGAATGCACCGGGAGCCTATTTCAGCCACCCCTAGACATCGATGCATGCATGTAACTCATGGAGAAGTTAAAAACACCACAGATGAGGACCAGCCCGTGCGTGCCCATACCACAACCTGCACGGGCTAAAGCTAAATTGCAAGACCCGTGCGGGGTAGCTGACACCCCGACTCGGGCAAGTCTCTCGGCATTTCAGAACCCACACGGGGTAGAGGATGAGCCCACTCGGGCATGTCATAAAAGCGAGGACCCGCACGGGGTAACTCACACCCGACTCAGGCAAGTCTCTCAACATTTCAGAACCCACGCGGGGTAGAGGATGAGCCCGTTCGGGCAAGTCACAAAAGTGGGGACCCACGCGGGGTAGCTCACACCCAGACTCGGGCAAACCTCTCGGGGATAAATGACGCAGTTTAGAGCCCGCACGAGGAAGTACATGACCCCACTCGGGTAGACCACATGAGCAAGAATCCGTGCGGGGTAGATCACACCCCGACACGGGCAATATCTTCGGGAGTAGATGACCCGCACGGTCACGGTGAACAACCCGCACGAGCTTTGGTACTTCGGCATTACACCTCATTTCCTACACCCTCGATGGCCCGCACATGCACTTATCCAGCCTAGAACACCGAGGAAATACTCAAGCAATGTCGAGTCTGACGAAGCTACCATGGAGTCGTAGGATTAGACGAGGAAATAGGGATTCACTAATGAAAACGCTCAAAGGTTAAAGCCATGCTATGCTAACCACGTTGAAGACGGAAGAGGCGTACCTCCTCTTTCCGACATCACATATGCCTAGAGCGTAAAAGTCAGGCTTGAGACCTTAAAGAAGTGCTTCTCGGGAGGCAACCCAAGCTTCGTATCCTTTTTCTTTAGTTTTTGTTCTCGAACTCTTTTTAGGACATGTACATGTTTTTAGGATTTTAGGATTTTAGTGGCCTTCATGATTATGTTCTGCCTATGTTTCCTGGTGAATTTTTTTTTCAGAATGCAGTACAGCCCGCACGGGCTGAGCAAGAGACCCCGCGCGTGCTACGCTCTACCTGCACGGGCGGTATCCAACGCCCTGCGCGGGCTAGGTCAGTTTACAGAGGTAAGTTAAGATTTCAAGTAACCCGAGCCACTTCAACCCTCACAAATTAAACCCCCCGAGCGTGCAAAATACCCTTGAATCCTCTCACCACCGACCGACACTCATCCAAACGACCGTCACCGTCGCCACCGCTGCTTCTCACCGTCGACACTTTTCACCGACGAACCCCTCGACCGGATACTTGAAATCTCTCTCTCCCTCTTCTCTCTCTCAAACCATCTAAAATCCTTCAATTTTTTCGCTTAATCCAGGTATTTTCGAGAAATACTCTATGTTTTCGACCGATTTGGACTAGATTTAGGCCTGATTGGAAGGATTTGGGTAGATTTTTCATCGTTTGTGGCTCAAATAGGAATTTCCAGGTTGTGAATTCGCAATCAACCCGTGCAGACTAGAGTTAGAACCCGCGCGGGCACCCTGTTTCAGAACACTCTACCCGCGTAGGCCTTGAGTGACCTTGAGTCAGGGGAATTCTTCTAGACATGCAGCCCGAGTGGGTTACACACTCTACCGCACGGGCTGATGCAAACAGTTTGCTTAATTCTTCCTATTTCTTTGACTGTTTTTGCAGATGGGTCCAAAATTGTTTAAGAGCTCAAATAAAAGATGAGCCAAGTATGATCCAAAGGAGGGATGGCCCGTACAACCGGACGTTATCACGGAGCTAACTCCGTATTCGCCGATCACCACGTCCCACCAGCAGTACAACTACCAGACAACACCCTTTCTATCCGGCCACAAGTCCAAATTCAACGAGCTGCTGCCGTGCATTCAGCCGTCCCGCTTCTTATCCATGGAAGCCATGCGTGCTCTCCACATAGAAAAGCATATCAACAACATGTTTAACATAATGGAGTGGTAAGGATTATGGGCAGCAAGGGAATACACGTACCGCAACCTCACTGCGGAGTTTTTTAAATCTTACAACGCCTTTTTCCCCGAGTTAGGAGACCCGAATAAGGTATTTATGGAGTTCCGTCTACTGGGATAGAACTACCGGCTCCGCGCAGTGCAATTCGCTTTTCTGCCTGACATTCCGTATAGAACATATGCCAAACTGTGGGGATTCGATAAGTGACAACAAGTAGTGTTCTGGAGCTGGATGGCGTATGGGAACTATTCGAGTACGAAGTCTAAGACCAGCCACATACGCCATCCCGCCATCAGGTACTCTCACTATTTTCTAGTCTCCTTCATCTTTGGAAAAGGAGCACAGAGCGGAGTAAACCACACGGAGCTGGGGTACCTGAAGCACGCGGTCCACTTAGACGTTGATGGTGACGATTGGGATATGGGCGATGTCAACTTTGCATCAATGATTATGCGGTACTTCTGTGACATTGCCACCGTGAAGGGCATCACGTATACGAAGATCCATTGTGGCAGAGTGGTCACGATGATAGCACGGAGGCTCGAGATCAACCTTGGTATCCTGACGGAGGACAAGACCGATAAGGTGCCCGAGCTCAACCTCCAGAACCTAAGAAACCGACAGGCCATAGCCAATGATCCACGGAGGATCATCTGGAGTTACCAGGATGAACGTGGTCAAACCTTGGAGGTCGACCTCGACCAGATTCAGATGCCCGGACAAGACGAGGAAGGCATGCGCTTTATGATAGATCCTGCCATAGGCCACCTTGGTCCGCGACTAGACGAGCCAGATCCAGCTCCAACAGCTGCACCAGGACCAGGGATATCCCAATAGCGTAGCCGGCACGCTCCTCCTCCACCTCGTACCAGCCCTGACTACCGTGGACAATGCTTTAACTTCCCTTCTATGGAAGGTTTTTCTGATGTTCTCAGGTACATCGCGGAGTCAGTATCAGTGATTTATGGGAAGTCAGCTATACGACCTCGGGGTAGCAAGGTATGCGGAGCAGCAGCAATTCCACGAGCAGTCCATTCAGCACACATACTACATCACGGATTCCGTTCGCCGATTGCAGCAGTTGAGTATGCAACACTTCTCGGAGCCATATGTGCCAATACCACAGGACTACCAGACGGGGGCCATTCCCTACCATCCCGACCTCCCTCACCTCCCGTACGAGCTTTAGTCTTTTTATTTTCCACATGGAGAAGGGACCTCCACGAAGCCAGTAGACCCTTAGGCCACCTCCGATGGAGAGGAAGAGGACTAGGCCATCTATCTTTCCTTTTTCTTTTCTTCTTCGTTTTTATATTTTTTTTGCTTTATGGACCTTATTTTTTTTCTTTTTCGCATTAATGTACACTCTATCATACATTGTGATGTATATGGGTGGCCAATCCGGGTTCGGGTTCCTCGGGTTTCGGTTCGGGTTTCTCAGGTTTTGAAAAATGGGCCCGTATTGAACCCGAATGTTTTTGATCCGGGTTCGGTTCGGGTAGTTCGGGTTCAAAAGTATTGGACCCGAAATAACCCGAATTTCATTTGGATATTTGGGTTTTTCGGGTAGTTTGGGTTATTCGGGTTGTTCGGGTTATTCGGGTTCGGGTTTTCCGGGTATTATACATAATTTATGGTTATTCGGTTTTAGAATTCTTTAGATAATTCGTTTTTAATATAAAACAAAAATAAAAATATCAAATATAACATAAAAATATATATATGAAAATATACTAATATTTTTAGTGTTTTTATAACTTTTAAAAAAATTAAATTATATTTTTTTATTTTTTAAATTGGGTTGTTTGGGTTTCTCGTGTTCAACCGAACCCGGATCAGACCGACCTGAACCCGAACGGGTTCTGAAATTTGAACCCATATGGTTTCTTAGGGTAACCCATATTCCAAATGATTTGGGTTATTTGGGTCGATCCGATTCGGTTCGGTCAGGGTAACCCGGATTGGCCACCCCTAGTGATGTATTACTTTCTTCTCTATTTTGCATTGCATGACTCTTATCATAGGCTCTTCACGATAATACCCGCAATAGAGTAGACGTTTATAACATCCATTCTGTATCACCAACTCGAGAAAGCAAAATACACTAGGTGTACCCGTTCTCACTTTCTTTATCTTCTCTCGAGTTTTGGCATGCGAGTCCCACTCATGGATTTTGAACACCGGGACTGTGTTCTGTTCAAGTCTGGGGGGGGGGGGGGGGGGGGGGCTTTTCTGTGAGGTGTTTATTTTTTTCTTAATTCTTAGGATTTCTACCGGATACCTAGTATGATACTACGAATCTTAGTTATCTTTGCGCAACTTTGTCGAATCGAGAACAAAAGACTAGGTTTGGTGAAAAGGAATTATAGATACTGACTAGTCTAGTAGTTATGTAGGAATCATTGGCTCATGGTTGTATTCCGTCTCCTAGGTTTCAGTCCCAAGCGTCTATATCTCCGTGTATATCATTATCTTTGCTAAGTGAGACATGTTTTAGATTCTTTTTTCTTTTTATGAATCCATGTGCTTACACTCCGCTGTCAATCAATTGAATAAGCTTGTAACTATTTTCATCTTATTTTGACATGAGTGCATCGATCTCCATGGTTCGGGTCTAAGTGGTGGGTTGAGGCGCTGTTCTACATCCTAAGGGTTTGAGATGATCTTCACCCCGCTAAGGTTATAAGACCTTATGAGTGTGCCAATCGGAAACCTAGGTCTAATTAGAAAGTCACCCTCTTCGACTCCGACATCCTATAAACCGAGCGCGAAAAAGAAAGAAAAGAAAAAAAAACAGAAAACATAAGATGAAAGAAAAAATATAGGAATAATCTCTCACTTATACATGACAAATTTGGTATGGAGATTGCTTGGATGTTGTCTAGGGGTAGTGAAATGAACTTTGGCGATATGTTGGATTGCATGGCTCGTGGCTTTCGGTTGATAGAAGTCTGAATTAGGTTCACCTAAGTCTATGTTCGAGTGACGCGTTGTTGTGCATGATGACTGATTTTTCGGAAAATTTGTGCTAGTACCCAGTTGTTGTTGTTGAACTCTTCTTGTGCTTAGCCTTAGTTTCGTTTGAGGACAAACAAAGTTTCAAGTCTGGGGGAGTTTGATAGCACGTAGTGTGTGTTAGTTTTAGGCTAGGCATTTACATCATTTTTCGCATAGTTTGCATAGCACGAGTTACAAAACCGACACAAACGTCCTTTATATACTCCCTTTTTGTTGATTTTCAGGTTTTAAGGCAACAAGGCCAAACCAATCTTTAGAATGTCAATTCCTAGATTTAACCGCACATACTGGAAGCTACAAACAACTCGAAGCAAATTCAGGCCACAGAACTAGACGGAATACCCGAGCATAGAGCTAAAAGCTACATCCGCAGAAGTTTTGGCCCGACCGGTGCTGAACATCAACTCGCTCGTGCTCGGGCACATCAAATGAACCCGCGCGTGCTGTCTCACTAGCCCACGCGGGCTGCAGCTCAGAAAATTTCACACGCCTCAGGCTGGAAGAGAACCCGCTCGGGTTTGGACAAACACGATGACCCCGTGCAGGGCGGATATCTCAACCCATGTGGGCTGCGTTTCCAGCGAATATTGCACGACCCGAGGAGGCAAGGAACCTGCTCGGGCAGAGTGATACACGATGAGCCTGCGCAGGGTGAGCAAATAGCCCGCATGGGTCCCCTTTTCAGGAACAATCTGTTTTAGATTTTGAACGAAACTTAAAGAGGAAAAGGGGTTGCCAATGAAACAAGACGGTGGCTAAGGCCAGGAAAGAGACTGAAAAACACAAGGAGGAATCGTATTTCTTATCCTTTATCATGTCTAGGGTTAATTTCTCTTGTTGTACAGTAGAAACCATGAGTGAGTAGATTTCCAGCTATGGGTTAGGGATATCGTATTTGTAATGAATGCTTGAAATTATGCGTTAATGCTTAAACCATTCGAAGTTGTCTTGAATTTCGGTTTTGCAATCAACTCATAAATGCTTTATACTTGTGCTGGCCGCTCAGTAATTTAGGAATTTGTGTTTAGCCGAGAGGTTAGATTATGAATCCGGGATAGTTGATTTTTGATTAAGTTCGATTAATGAGAATATGACTTGTCGGTTAATCGACTTAGGAATTAGGATTGCGCGCTTAACGCTACCGTAATCACGAGTTAGTCGTTGGCGAGAGGTAGGATTGCACGTAGTTATGGTTAGGAGGTTTAGATGTCGAGAGAACCATTCCTTACTCATGAGCATGAATTCCTCGTAATCAAGATAATTCGATAGGTTCATGATCTTTTGTTTATTGCATCCTTGCAAATCCCGGTTAATTATCATGCTTTTCACGTCTCCCCATCGCTGTCACAATTCAGTTTAGTGTTTTAGAAATTAGTCCTACATCACCACCAATTCCACCCCATGCGGCTTGCTTCTACTTTGATGGGGTACGATCATATTTTGCGGTATTTGCGCGTATTTGCATCCCGTGGATGTTATTTAGCTTCGAAACGAACCAAATACGCATTAAAACCTGTAAGAACATGAAAACACGATAACAAATAAAACGAATACAAAATCACACATCAACAGCGCATCTATCATCATAAATATCTCTAAAATCATGCGAGAAATATGTATGAAAACGACATGACCAGGACCCATACGACCCATGTGACTATTGTGACTCGTCGTTTCAATGTCAGACTCCTATCTTTCGACCCATGTGACTCGTCCTTTCGTTATCAGACTTCTGTCTTCTGACCCATGTGACTCGTCATTTCAATGTCAGACTTTTGTCTTCTGACCCATATCACTCGTCGTTTTGCTGTCAGACTTCTGTCTTCTGACCCATGTGACCCTTCTGACTCATTTGACTCATCGTTTTGTTGTCAGACTCTTTTCTTCCAACCCATGTCTATAAATCAACGCCTGCGTCTCTTCTCTTAGTCCGCATCTCTAACCCCAAATTCTATGAAAAATATTTGTGAACTTTGTGACCTTTGTGATGAAGGTGACATGGTGGACGCATGGCATCATACTATCTATGTGTTACTCAAGGTCTTGGTAATCGACGAACTTGGTCTCTGATAACACTGAAAGTGTATCATTATTAGGATAGATTTTTACACCATTTTCGCATGATTCTTACATTGAGTCTTACTTATCCGATACGATTTCGAGCTTCACACACCCGTTTTGTTGGTTTTCAGGTTTCTAGGCGACAAGGCCTAAATGAGCTCAATATGAAGGATTCTTGAACAAAACCACATGATTTGAAGGCATATCTACTCAGAGCCGAGACCGAGCTCCAGAACCCAAAGGAACACCCGAGCAACGAGCGGAAAAGAGATATTTCAAGGATACAAGGGTGCCCGGTCGGGCACTATTCCTCCACCCGCTCAGGTAAAACCTACGGGGTTTATCCACGCAATTAGCACGACCCGGGCACATGAGCAAGGAGATCGGGTGATCACCACCCGATCGGGCGAAGACTGAACACCCGCTCGGGCAATTAGCCACCAATCTACCCCGTACTCGGGCCCCTCAACCACACGATCGGGTGATCACTACCCGATCGGGCGCAACGCTCACCACGGTCGGGCAAGCCTTTACCCGACCGGGCAACACCACTGCCCGAGCGGGCCGCGTAATCCGTAACAACCTAGATCTAAGTTTCAAACGAGCAAATAAAAGGAACATAATAGATCTAGAGCAAAGGGGGCGACGAACAGGGCAAGAAAAGACTAGAAAAACATCTGGGAAGGCTCGGGAAGCATCGGAGAAGAGGAGAAGCATCAATCCGTACACCGGTAACACAATAGGGAAGGTCGAGGCATCGAATTCCTTAGGGTTTATCATGTATAGGACTGTGTTATCTTCTGTTTTCGTTTATTCCATGAGTGAGTAGAGTCCCTACTGCGGGTAGGGATATCGGATTTGTATGTATGAACGATGATTCTCGTTAATGCTTAGTTTTATGAATTTACTCTTGATTTACGGTTCTATGCTTAGCAATATCATTCATACGTTAGTGCTGACCGCTCAACAACATAGGATCTCGAACCTTGCTGGAAGGTTAAGGAACGAATCCGGTCCGCTAAGTAGTAGATTAAGCCTTGGCTAATGAGAATCTGACCGGTCGGTTAGCCATCTTAGGGATAGTGATTGCGGTCTTAATGCTGCCATGGTATATGTTAATCGCTGCTGGAAGGTAGGGTTGCATGTATCCATGGTTAGGAGGTTTAGGCTCGGAAGAATCACTCCTCAACCGTAGAGCATGAATTTCCCGTTGTCAAGAGTAGGTTATAGATCTATGACCCTTAGTCGTTCACATATGCAATTCCCGGTATCCCGTACACCCGTAGTGTTCACCATATCTAGTCTCTTCTTTCACCTAGTTTTGTTGTCACCATTAGGATAGTTTTTAGGACAATTAGAACCATATCCCCTTCTATCACCTTTCGTCCTAGTTTAGTTTCGTTCTTAGTTTAGCTGCAATTAGTCCCTAGAGATCGACCCTGGTACTACACGATCCGTATACTTGCGGTGAAGTGGTCTAGGAAATTTATAACTTGTGTTTCCACACGTCAGTCTCTATGCAATCACTCACGCGTTGCACTTCTGACCTGGTGACGGTGTTGGGTCACTCTTGAAATTTGACTGGAAGATAAAGTACATGGCAGAAGATAACTCTCGACTACAGTACCAAAAATAAAAAAAGTAAAAGACTGGAAGATGGAGTATATGCAGTAGATAACTCTCGGCTAATGAACTATTTCTCTAGTGGAAATAGAATGCGTGCAGAGTCTTTGCGTCATGCTTCTGTTATCGACATTAAGAATCAATGTTGAAAATAATATCAATAATATCAAAATTTGAACAAATGTTAAATGTATATTTGATTTGTTTTTGTCCTTTCATCCTTTTAAATCTCTAAATTCGTTGAGTTAGCATCTATTGATCCATATATGCGACCAAGCCACCCATGCGATCCAATGCGTTTCTTTTTTAAAATGCTATTATCAAAATATTTGAGGAGTAGAAACATACAACATCCAACAGTACCACCAACTCAGAAAGTAGAATACACCAGGTGTACACATTCCTACTTTCCTTATCCTCTCCCGAGTTTTGGCATGCAAGTTCCTCTCACATAATTTGAACACCGGGAGTGTCGTTCAAGTCTTGGGGCGGGGGGTACTCTTTGAGTGTTATGCTTGCGATTAGGATTAGATGTTGATTTCCTCTTTTTATTTTAGCACTTACATCATTTTTAAGATTCCTACCGGATGTTTACGTGTGATTTTGTATCCATTTTACTTATTTTCATGTTCACATGTTCCTGTAGGTTTTGAGGCGTATTGGTTCGTTTCAGAGCTAACAAACATACACAAGACGAAGTACGAGTGTCGAGGATCACAACAGAGAAAAGGGGATGAGAAACAGACAAGAAATGAGAAAGATATAGTTTTAACTTGCTAACCAAAGGACCAAACCACGATCGTGCCCTATTAAAAGCCATGAGCCCGCACGTGATGGTCTCTTTAGCGTGCATGGGTTATACTATCCATAAGAACCGGCACGACTCGGGTGATCTCTCAGCCTGTGCAGATTAGCAACAATGAGGAGCCCATACGGATGGTCAACTTAGCCCGTGCGGGCTGAATCTCCAGAAAATTTAGCACGCCTCGGGCTATCACCAAGCCCGCTCGGGTTGATGGGCATATGAGGAGCCCGCACGAGTTGGTCTCCTTAGTCCGCGTGGGTCGTGTGTGTAACAAAAATTCCTAAAAGTGTATAAACAGAGGGAAATATTGGAAAGTAATACCCCCATTAAATTGGGACGACAGAGAACCCTAGGAGGAGGAGGAAAATACACAGAGGAGTTTTGGAAGAGAAGAAGCCTATTTTCACAGAGAAAAGTCGGGTAGACGAACTCGGAACGTGGAGGTGCTATTAAAGGCTGCGGTATTAGAATATAAAATGATCTCTCTCTGTATCTATGGCTAAGATAGATTTTGTTCGTGCTTTGTTTTTTGAGCCAATGTACGAGTAGATCCGTAACCACAGGTTAGAGTTTTGCCAAGATGTAATGAATGCTGATACTTAATGCTTGGTTATAATATTCACGTGATAACACTTTCAGTGTTATCACGTGAATGAATGATTTTAATAGCCTGATTGTATCGGAAGATAGATCAGGGTTTGGAACCTAACCATGATTTAGGATTTTAATCGATTAGAACCTTGGTCGGTCGGTCGGTTGATTGAACCTAGGGATTAGGATAGCGGTGTTAGTGTATTTAGTATGTTTATTGCACAAGTAGGAGGGATTAGGCATCTGGAGAGTCAGCCCCTAGGATAGTGCTTGAATTCTTTAAATCTATGATATTATATATAACCATGATCTTTAATAGCATTTCACTGCATTATTGTGCATTTTCCAAACCTATGGTGTTTAGCGTTATTAAATTTATCTGTTAAATAGTTTATTCATCATTTCACATCCATCGATTGATTTATACCCGTCCTGTTCATTAGTGAAACATTCTTGGTACTACACGATCAATATTTTGCGAAAACATTGGTCTAGGTAATTTATTACTTAAGATTAACCACATCATGTCCCAATAAGTGTAGAACAAATGCATGTATTTCAAAAGTGATAGTAGTGTTTTAAGAACACGTCGGATTAGTTTGAGAAAATTTCAAAAAAAAAAAAATATTGAACATTTGTTCAAATGTCGAGATTATTGATATTATTGTCTACATTGATTCTTGATTAGACATCTACAACTCAAATATTTTGATAATGGCATGGAAGGCTTGAGAAATAGAAATATATTAAGCCAACATTTGAGCTTAGAGTTACAATTGCACCCATACAGGCAACACGGTAGAAATCTTCACAAGTATCATCTGGAAGATATTTACAAGGAACATAACCATGCAGCAAAGACTATGCACGCCTTCTATTTACATAGTTCATTAGTCGAGATTGTATAGATAAATCTCCATTGCAAATCGAAATGAGACAGTAGGAAAAATAAAAATAGAATCTGTTTAAAATGTTTCATCAAACTTTAGATATTAAATTTTAAAAGAATGTAAATAGACCTTCTGTTTTTTCTTGTTTTTTTGCAGTCCAGAGTTATCTCTTATCATGTACTTGGTCTTCCAATCACATTTCAAGAGTAACCCAACACCGTCACCTAGGCCACCTTACATCTCGTGAGTGATAGAGAGACAAAGACAGTACGATACCCTGCGTCCACCATGTCACATTCGTGACGAAGGTCACAAAGGTGACAAAGGTTTTTATAGAACTTAGGGTTAGAGATGTAGACTAAGAGCGGAGACGTAGATGTAAACTTAGAGACATGGGTCAGAAGATAGGGGTCTGACATCAAAATGATGAGTCACAAGAGTCACATGGGTCGAAATGGTCACATGGGTCTTATGGATCAGAAGACAGGAGTCTGACATCGAAATGACGACTCACAAGAGTCACATGGGTCGGAAGGGTGACATGGGTCACATGGTTCACATGGGTCGCATGGATCGCATGAGTTGGATGACATGAGGCAAACTAATTTATTCCAAGTAAGAGTCGCACAATGATCATATTGGGTCGCATCAGGGGGAGGGGTTCCAGTATATGCATCGTTCTAATTTATTCCAATGAGGGCCATACAAAGGTCATATTGGGTTTCATGAGTCGGATGGATTCTAGTTTAAACTTGATTCTAATTTATTCTAATTGAAGGTCGCACAAGGGTCATATTGGACCACATGAGTCGGATGGGCTACTGTTTAAAGTTGATTCTAGTTTATTCCAATTGAGGGTCGCACAAGGGTCATATTAGGTCGCATGAGTCGAATGGGTTACCGTTTAAACTTGATTCTAATCTATTCCAATTGAGGGTCATACAAGGGTCATATTAGGTCACATGCATGGAAAAGGTTCCCGTTTATGCATCATTCTACTTTATTTCAATTGAGGGTCGCACAAGGGTCTTATTGGGTCACATGAGACAGATGGGTTCCCTTAAACTTGATTCTAATTTATTCCATTTGAGGGTCGCATAAGGGTCATATTGGTTCGCATGAGTCCGATGGATTCCTGTTTAAACTTGATTCATTCTTCTTGATGCCAATTGAAGGTCGACGAATTTATGGATTTCACGTAATTATGAACAATAGATGGAAAAAACATTTTCAACGTTTAAATATAGATTTATTTATAATCATTGATAAAGGTCACAAAGGTTAAAAAAAGAAGGCTACAAAAGATCACAAAGTTTAAAAAAAGGGAAAGAAAAAGGTTACAAAAGGTCCTATAGGTCACAAATGTCACATTTCCAGAGTTTAGAGATACATCGTAGAGACACATCGCGTACGATTGAGGTTACTAAAACCTATCTAATGAGGACATCGACCTCAAAGACGACCCGAGAGAAGATCACAAGATCAAAGAGGAACGCCTAGGCAAAGAGGCGACCTAAGGAAGCCAAACGAGGACCCAAGGAACCGAGGCCATACGAACTTCATTCGGAAATAAAGTTGAGTTCCAGCAACTCCAACCGATCCGCCAAACCCGTACGCATATCAGTCCGACAACCTAGTCACGCGATGGTGGCATCCATCTCCCGCCACACGCCGAATGCTGGTTCAGACACGTAGGACATGAAGACACAAAGACGCGAGCCAAAACCAGCATAATGGACGGATGACGTCACTCATGACATGACTAGGACGCTCCAACGGTCGGATGACGTCACTAAGATGCTCCAACGGTCGGATGATGTCCCTCATGACGTCACTAAGACTCTCCAACGGTCAGATGGCATCACTCATGACATCACTAACCCCTGGATCTCCTCATTTTCTAATCCGAACCTAAATCCACAAATATGAATATTTTTTAGAGTTTCGATACGAGTTTCGGGACGAATTTCGGATCAGGATGGATTTTACAGATAATTTGTCCACCCTACGTATATGGGTGCACAAAATTATCGAGACTTTGAAAAATCAAATTTATATTGCCAAAATGCACAAAATGCATCACTGAAAATGCCCTCTAGTTACCAATATCATGAAAAAATTTGTTGAATTTTAAAGATATTCGTATAAACAAATACCATATCAAAATTGTAAACAAAAATATAAATTGCATATTATGTATTATCTCAACTTCATTGGAAAAAAAGTGTTAGAAATTACCCGTTTTCTCATATGGATTATATCATGCAAAAACAATTGAAACATATAATACAATAAACCAAGTTTAATGGTATTGAAAATATGAAATTTTCAAATACATTTAAGGTTTTGTATGACAATTGGGCCATCTCGGTTCAACGATGTTGCAGAAAATTAAGGAGAACTCATGAGATCTTACATTGAAACATCATAAGGTTTCTCAGTCTCATTAATTTGGTCGTGTTTCTTGTTCAAAAGAAATATTATTGATAGGCCTTCAAATGGCCTACAGCAACAAAAAAAAAAGGAATAGATTATAGTATTTTTTTTAAATGAGTACATAGTGATATATGTGGGCTTTTTCATCTATCGTGTGTGGAAGATTTTGATATTGTATAGTTCTAATTGATGCATCAACGCAATGGTCATATGTGTGTTTATTATCATATCATAATTTGGTATTGTTAAATTACTTGCAAAAATTAATCGGTTGAGGGCACAATTTAATAATATTCTGATAAATACAATTTTCCTTGATAATATTGGTAAATTTATGTCTCAATATTATAACATATTGTATTTCAATTCAAAATTTTTAAATCTACTAGCGTATACACCTCGAATATATTTTGAATTAGTTTAGAAATGAAATTATATTGTGAAACTATGTTAAACAAAACAATGAATTATTAATGAAAGTCATGTATCTCTTCCTAGATTTTTTTTTTGAAAATTGAATACAATTATATCTAATAATAATTGTAATCGTAGTCATGGTAGTGGCCAAGGCCGCCCATGTGGGCGTGAACGATGAAGAAGGAAAAAGTTATCTCTATAATGATTGAAATAACTACAATGTAAAAGTAAAGAAAGCACATCCATCAATGAAAAATACAAGGTTATTAGTCATTTATATATCATACTTCCAAACATTTTGTGAATATTGATCAAGTTTTTTTACACTTTAATCACCATTTATTCTCTGGAGAATATTTGATTAGCCTAATTCTCTCCTTGATTTTGGAGCATATTGGTCGCTTTTGATGTAGGTAAAGATGTAGGTAAATACATCGACAAGTTGATCTAAGCTCTTGATATACGTTGAGATGATCACTCATTCTTGGATCTTGTCTTGAATTTAAGTGGTAGTACACTACATTGTGTTTGGTCCATTTGTGACATATGGAATTAGGTGATATGTATTGTGGATTGATTATTATAATTCGGTACCATTGGTCATGTAGTCTTGATTTCCAACCTTTCAAGTACTTTTCTTTAATCAAGACTAACTTGTGCATTGTGTTGGCTATAGCTCTCTATTTTATATATGTGTTTGATTGTGCCACAACACAATGGTTTTTATTGTTACAATTGATTACTCTCTCTCATACAGATATGCAAACCACGATGGTGGATTTTTTTGTCATCTCTATCTCATGCTTGATCTGCATCGCAGTATCCCACAACTCTGAGATTTTTATTGCATTTCATCTATATTCCTTTTATTGGAACATCTTTAATTTATTTAATGATCTATTCCACCATATTTCACTCGTCTTTTGTCAGTGCATGCATAAATTTGCTCACCTAATTCACAACAAAAATATATCAGGATGTATGATCGTAAAATAAATTAATTTAGTTATCGTTCTTGATGCTTTTCCACGTCTTAAAGTGATTGTCTTGACAGTGATCTTTGAACTTCTCATCTATTGCCTAACAAATCAAGGGTATATTTCATTTGAGAAACAAATAACTCGTCGTTAATATGTGTAACTTCAACTCCAATGAATTATTTAAGTTCCCTTAAGTAATTATTTTAGGTTAACTAGCACAATGATACCTCGCTTCCCATGAATTGAAAACATGGAGTGGTCGCCTCGCCTTTATTATATATGTATTCCAAAAGAGAGTTATGGAAAGTTTGATACCATACATGGAAATATTATTTCAACCGATAAATTGACTTATTGAGTCTACAAGCTGTGGTTTTGGACATTGTATTTACCGGGGGCAGCTTCCTGTAGATCTTTTATTCAAGGCCGCCTTGTAAACACTACAAAAAACACGTCATTTGCAACAGACAGAGCAACGGATCCATCCGCTGATGAAAAATGTCAACAGATTGCAACGGACACCCGAGAAATTCCAACAGGCCGCCATCTGTTGCAATCAATCACAACTTTCAAGGATCGGTCAACGGATCACTACCATTGCTCCCATCCATTGCAATTCATCGCAACTATCAATGAACGGTCAATGTATCTCTTCCTTTGTTCCCGTCCGTTGGAATGCCGTTAGAAAACCATAAAAAACGGTCAACGGACATCCGTTGCAAACTGTAACGGATGTTTGTTGGAAAGTGTAACGGATGCCCATTGAAATTATTAATTTCAAGGATTTCCAGTGGAATAATTTCATGTGAACTTGCAATGGGCATCCGTTGAGGTTTCTAACGGATGTCCATTGCAAATAAAACTATTTAATGATAACTATCAAGGTTATAGCATCAAACCATCAACAACAAATATATTTTCAACAAAATATCATCTTCTTCAAATAGAGATATATATAGATGAAGAGAGTGGATGTATAGAAGAAAAGATCTTATGATCGATGAGATTATGCAAGAATTATTACACGAAAGCAATTCATGAGTTTTTCATCGATGCAACCTTTGTGTCAAGAACGCGGGACAATGTTATGTCCATGCAAAACATGCAAAAACATGAAGTATCAAAGTCAAGAAATTGTTTGCAAACATCTTTACAAGGTGGTTTCGTTGAGAATTACGAAATTTGGTTATTTCACGACGAAAATTGCAGCGTTAGAGATATTGTGCAAGAAGCACAAGTAGAAAGAAATGAAGAAGTTATTTATGAAGCATCAATGACCAACCCATATGTGGAAATGGTGTCAGATGCTTTTCCTGGAGTTGTTCATGAACAAACGCATGAAGAGATGCCGAACATCGAACATCGATGAAACAACCTATACATGAAGGTTGTCGTGAAGGTCAGTCCCACTTATCTTTATCTTCAAGATTGATAGTATAAAAACCAGACTACAATGTTGCTGAAAATTGCATGGATTCATTTTGAAAAACCATACGTGAATATTTACTGGAAAATAATCAAGCTCCCGAGACATACTACAAAACAAAGAATGTTTTAAAGATTTGGGAATACCACATGAGAATATTGATGTTTGTAGAAACAGTTGCATGTTGTTTTGAGGAAATGATAAAGACTTGTTGGAATGCAAGTTCTGTAGTGCAAGCAGATTTCGGCCAAAAAACCATATTCGTGTAAATATATACCATACAAAAAATGTTCTATTTTCCTGTAGCAAATAGGTTGAGAAGGTTATTTGAATCGAAAAAACCGTTGCAACAATGAGATGGCACACAGAACACTCGATGGGCGAAGGTATAATGCAACTTTCATTGGATGATAAGGCTTGGAAAGATTTCAATGAAATATTTTCTGAGTTCGCGTATGAAATGAGAAATGTTTATCTTTGTCTGTGAACCGATGGTTGTAGTCCATATGGACAATCTGGAAGTCAATATTCTCTGTGGTGTCTCTGTATAATTTGTCTCGCGATATGTGTTTGAAAAGAGAGGTAATATTTCTGACGTTGTCGATTCCAGGACCAGAACATCCGAAGAAAAGCTTCGATGTCTTTTTGCAGCCCTTAATTCATGAATTAAGACATTTGTGGAACACATGAATTCTTGCTTATGAAGTTGGTACAAAACAAAAGTTTACATTTAAAGCGGTCTTGTTATGGACAATTAGCGACTTTCCTGCCTATGAAATGTTATCTGAATGGAGCACGCACGAAGATTAGTATGTCCATATTGTATGGAGGATACAGATTCATTTCGACTAGTACATTGTAAGAAACCATGTTGGTTTGATTGTCATAAAACATTTCTTCCTCGTGGACATGCTTTCCGGAAAGATAAAAACCATTTTCGGAAGAACGTGGTATAAAAAGAAGAGGCACCATGCATGCAAACCGGAACACAAATCCTTTACGAAAGATTCAACAAAATGGGCGTTTCACAATAATCGGTAGAATGCGGTGGAGATCGTGAGCATCGTAAATCAAAAGGCCAAGGTGAATGGCATAAATCAAAAGGCCAAGGTGGATGGCATAACTGGTATAAACGTAGTATCTTTTGAGAATTACCATATTGGAAATCATTGATATTATGTCATAATTTAGATGTAAGGCATATCGAAAAGAACATTTTCGATAATATCATCAATATTGTTTTGAATGTGGCGGGTAAAACTAAGGATAATATACAATCAAGAAAAGATTTGAAGACAATATGCCGACAACCTGAGTTGGAATTAAGAGATAAAAAGTCACATGTCCCAACATTCAGATTGTCTAGTCCGGCGAAAACAACATTATTAAAGTGGTTAAAAGAAGACGTTAAGTTTCCAGATGGATATGCATCGAACATTGCTCGGTGTGTGGATATTTTTTGTTCGAGGTTGATCGGGTTGAAAATTCACTATTGTCGTATTTTCATGCAGCATCTCATTCTAATTGCATTTGATGAGCTCTTACCACGGAATGTTCACGATGTGCTATGGGGAATTAACATATTTTCCAGAGATATATGTTCAAGAAATTTAAAAAAGGGATGACTTGGAATTAATGAAAAACAATATCTCTAAAGTATTATGTTGATTGGAAAAAGTTTTTCCGCCTTCATTCTTCGATGCCATGGAATATTTTCCAATACATTTACCAGATGAGGCAATACTCGGTGGGCCAGTTCAATTCAGAGGGATGTATCCATTCGAAAGGTCTTTTTTTCATTTAAAGAAAAAAAACAAGAAACAAAGCAGTGGTTGAAAGATCTATTGTCAAACAATACTTGTTGGAAGAAATCACATATTTCAGCATATTTCATTTCGAGTCCCATATTCAGACGAAAGAACAACGTGCAGTGGATGATCACACAAACTATCTCTATCAATATAATCCATAGTTAGGCACAATTCTTGAGATGTTTACACCGATTGGATGTATAAGAGATAAATCCGAAGAATATTGGTTAACACAAGAGGAGTATAATCACGTCCACACATATATATTACTAAATTGTCAAGAACTATTACCGTTCGAAAGGTACAAAATAGTATTCAATCTTTTAAATATATGTGTATATATATATATACAATATTAACGTATTTTCATTGTACAGGATATTTGATGAAGAAGAAATTGGTACAATCCTCATCTAAACACAAATCAACTCACAAACATGAAAGTTCAATATTATGGCTCGTGGTTAAGAGACTACGTAAGTACTCGTGTACACGTCTATTAAAATTAATTGCGTTTATTATAAGGTATTCATTTGTTTTTATGTTATACAGGTGAAATGTTCTGATGAAAGACTTTCAACGTGGTTAAAAGATTTGTTTAATGGTCATGCACGAAATGTTATGTGTTGGCCAATTTTGTTTACATGCGGCTACACGTTCCACACGTATAAACACGAAAAACATAGAAGCACATATGATTATGGAGTTTGCATTAATAATGAAATAGAGGGTGATAACTTTTACGATATTTTGCATCAAATCCTACAAGTGGAATATCTCGATCTCGTTGGGTTAAAGGTAATGCTTTTTAAATGTCAATGGTTCGACCCAACCGTAGAATGTGGAATACGGAAAACCCGATGGGGAGGAATTGACATCAATCTAGCACGACAATATGGTAAGTATGATCCATTCATCACAATAGATCAAACAGATCAAGTATGTTATGTGCAATATCCAACAACACTGAAACGTCAAAGAGAGGAGTGGTGGACCGTAGTAAAGATCAAGCCACGAAGAATTATAAGCTCAGATGAAAAAGAAGATATGTTGCAATCCGATCATCCGCAGTCGATTTATTTAATTGATACAAACAATCGCGAGGAGATTCTCGCAAGAACTAATATAGACGGAGAATTCATACGCGATTATGAAGACATTGAACTGGAAGATGCAGAAGATGAAAACGGTGATGAATTCAATGAACCATCAAAGGAAGACTCGCCAATCGATGAATCTACTGAATAAGAAATGTAAATACAATAATGTGTAATGTAAATGATATGTAAATACAATTCAAGAATCTCCAATCGAACAATCGAAATGTAAATACAATAATGTGTAATGTAAATGATGTGTAAATAATGTGTAAATACAATCAAATAATCTCCAATCAAACAATCAAAATTAAAATAAAATCGAAGAATATATAAATGATGTGAAATGTTTTTTAGAACTTCATATGATCTAATACCAATGGACATCCGTTGGAAATGTTAACAGATGCCCGTTGGAACACGAAATCGTCTTTGATACTTAGAAAAAATTTCTAAGTATTCTATAACATCATCGGGCATCCATTGGAAAGTTGTAACGGTTGCCCCTTTGTAGTGTTTCTAACGAGCATCAATTAGAAGGCATTAATGGATGACCGTTAAAAGCTTTGTAATGGGCATCCGTTAATACTGCTAATGAGCATCCATTACCAGTTACTAACGGATGCCCGTTAAAATGACTGTAACGGGCATCCGTTACAATTTGCAATGGATGTCCGTTGGAAAGTGTCATCATGTCTACCTAGTCTATGATTATTTCTAACGGGCATACGTTGTAAATTATAATGGATGCCCGTTACACTAGGAGACGAACAACCGTTTTGGCGTCCGTTGCCTCGGGAATACACATTTCCAATGAGCATCCGTTGGAAATTATAACGGATGCCCGTTGGAGAAACAGAACATCGTGTCACTTAATTGTATCCGTTGAGTTGACGTCTTTTCCAACTGGTATCCGTTAAAAATTATAACGGATCCCGTTGGAAATTTCTACATATATACCATTGAAAAGTTTCATTTTCAACACAAATTAAAAATTCAAATCCTCTCAAACACTTCCTCTAACACACAACAATCACATTTATAAACACTAAACACAAAATAAGGGCTAGGCGATTCATAGGTTTGGGAGGTATGTTGGCGGGTTCAACAGGAGCCCCTCCCTCGCCTACACCGCCACCATATCGGCCTCCTTCACCAATATCGGCACCGCTGATATTTGATGAAGATGAAAATATGGTGGATATCGACTCCTTAATCGATAATTTCGACGGGTGTCCCACCCTTCCAACTATCGATCTTGATCGTCCTCTCGGGGCGCTATGGTAAAATTTCAAATTGTGCATTTATATTGTTCTTAATTATAAATTTTATCTAAATATTTTATTTTCATGTGCAGGTTTCATGTGAATAATGTTCTAAAACATACGAACAATAGCATCATACAAAGGTCCTTACAGGATTAACTCTATGTCAAGTTACGCCAGAAGTTATACGCTGCCGATGGTGGTGTACTTTCATCGTAAGTTTCTGTATGATAAAATTTTTATTTAAAATGATTAATTACATGTGTTATAAACTAATTTATTATAGATGGCGGAAGAAGGATACGTCGTGCATCTACACGGCTTGGATGCACGACATGCAAGCCCGCATATGCTTGATGATCAACAACGCCAAGCACAATTACTACACCAAGAATTGCAAACCGACATGGGCAACGAACGAGGTCTTTAATCAAGTCGTCCAACTTTGGGAGTCTGAGGACTTCAAGGCCAAGAGCGAGAAAGGCAAAAAATATCGGTACAGCGAGAAGGTTCCCAGAGAAGGTCCGCATCGCCATACTTCGGGATCAAAATCATTCCCAAAGAGAAAGCAAGAATTAATAAATTTCTTATATTCATTATTTAAATTTATTGTTTTTTACAATATTTATATAATTATATTTATGTTATATAACAGATCAATGAATAGAAAGAGAACCGACTCCTCTTGAGTTGGTAGTAGAAACCCATGCCAAGAAGAAACTGCCAGGGTGAGAGAAACAACGCCGCATCAAGAACCGGTTATCGATTCGGATGCAACGCCTTCACGAGGTTCTAGTGACGACAGAGATGACATCGGCCCCACAAATTTTAGATGAATGTAATAGAATTAGGTTTTAATTTTATGTAAGAAATTCTAATATATTAATTAAGGTATTTGAAATGTGTTTTTAATTTTTAAATTTTTTTATTTTTTTATTTTTTTTAAAACGTTCCAACGGATGCCCGTTACAATTTGCAACGGGCATCCGTTGGAATCCAAATTTCTCGCCAAATGGTAATGGATGCCCGTTGCCATTTTCCGCCATTTTGTAATGGATGCCCGTTGCAAAATTTCAATTTCCGCTCATTTTTTGTTCCAACGGAAGGGCAACAGATATCTGTTACAAAGTGGTTACGGGCATCCGTTGTAGTCATTGTAACGGGCATCCGATGCAGTCATTGTAACGGGCATCCGTTGCAGTCATTGTTACGAGCATCCGTTACCATCTGCCAATGGAGTAATCCGTTGCCCGTCCGTTGTAAATTTTCAACGAATTATATCCGTTGTAACTCCGTTGAGAATCACAATGGATCTCGATTTGTATAGAGCGATTCTCAATGGGTGCAGATCCGTAGCCGTCCATTGGGAATTGATTATTGACGGATTTTTGGCAATTTCCAACGGATATGTTCGTTGGAAATCACTTGTTATTTTGTAGTGAAAAACACGTTCTTGAAATCTAGTTATCACATGTTTCACTTAGGGTTAGTAGAAACAAATAACATGTGTATCATGTGCAATATCTCCACCGGCGCAAAGCGTGAAACCTTGTGCAACTAGTGTATCTACGAAGCATTCAATGTCTCCATTGTTGTGGAATTTTATTTTATAGATTCAATTACATCCAACGGATTTTTTTAAGGAGTTCAAGTAAATTCCATTTCACATTCATTTTAATGCAACCTCTTCATCCTAACCTTGCTACCATTCAGGTATGGAGTGAACTTCTTTATGGGTTAAAGGTTCTTGAACACTATCAATCCAAATGCTTGATGATCATTTCTGAGGTTAGTAATGTCATAAATAAGTTGAATATGATAAGCAATAATTGATTTGGAATAATGAATACAAGGAAGATACTTTAATCAACCACTTTGTTAAGGACCATTTGTTGTTGGTGGCTCATGGGCAAGTACCACGACTCCCTCTTCCAATTAATTAAGTTGCAACTCATTATTTATGATATTGTTTTTTTGTTGAGTTACATATTTATTGATTTATTCATGATCGTTCGGGTTAATATCGTGACATTATTTTGTGCCTCATTATTTTGATTATGGTCTGATGTGGTCAATCTCAAGTAATAAATATCTAGACTAACACTTTCGCAAAAATACGGATTATGTTGTACTAGAGCCAAACACTAGAGAATCGATGCAACTATAGAGCTATTAGACTAATGAATAGAAGTACAAAATCAATTGGTTGAATTGCAAAGTAAAGATTAAACTAATCTAAGCGGTGATAAATTCGATAAACTAAATACCACAAGTTTCCAAAGATACGTGATAATGCAATGAAGTGTTAACAACGATCATGGTTATAGATATTATTACCGATTCTTGGAATTCAAGCTCTTTCATAGGGAATGGCTCTCCCGATGCCCAAACCCACTATCTAGTATGCGTACTACCAATCTCTCGATTGTGAAATAAATCTACTATACGCATTAAGACTACTATATTAGATTTATCGATTTAGAACCTTGTCTCAATCGATTTAGAACCTTGTCTCCAGCAGTCGCTTTTCCATTTTTTCTCCAGCAGCTATGTTTCCATTTTTGTCTCCAGCATTTACATTTCCATTTTGTCCAGTATATGCATTTCTATTTTGTGTCTCCTTTCCATTTTGTGTACAACAGCCATTTGTGGAGGTAGCCATGTATTTCCATTTCTTGTAAGCAGCCATGTGGTTTGTGATTTCCATTTTGTGTCCAACGGTTGCTTCCATTTCTTGTCTCAGCCGTGTGTCCATTTTGTGTTTTGGAAATCATGGATTCTGATCATACATAGTTGAACCGAAAGTGGTTTTGTGGCATTTGCTCGTTTTTATATCCGGTATTTTTCATTTCTTTAAAACACGAAAAAACGCTAGAAGAAGACTAAATTGTGCTAAATAACTCGGTTAAGTCTAAAATAATAATAAAACTAACTATAGAAATAGATGAAAATATTAGGACAAATTAGACGTTATCAACTATAAAACTTGATAAAAGTATCAAAGACATCGCTCTTAGACATTAGCAAATAAATTAAAGTGCATTTTGATTTCTCACGAATAGAAGTCATGAAATATTTTGGTCTCTAGTTAACTTAAGTGATGTCCATACGTTTGAATGTATTAAATCAAAGTAATTTTCATACTTTGTGTGTAACTCATAAAAAACAGTTCTACAATGCATTCTTAAGAAGCATATTTCTTTCATGATTGAACTTAACATGTGGTAATAACGATTGGAGAGCGTTACGATGGAATTGTTCTAGTCTAGCATGTAAAATCAATGAATCAATAATATTAGAAACATTAGAGTTCAAACATAACAAAGCTTGTAATAAAATATAAAAAAATCATCCAAAACATAAAATTTATTCTTGAATGATCCTTTTGTGATGACCTTTTGTGTTTCTATATCCTGAATTTCAAACTTGTTAGATAGACTACGGACAACAAAATTTAAATCTTTAGCTAATATTAGTTTTGAAAAAAAAATGTTCAAGAAATATGATACATAAAGGACCTTAGTGTTCATATTTAAAATCCAAAGATCCCCTGCTTTTATTTGGTATACTTTTACTGTTTGCAATTTTGACATTACCAATATACGATTTTAATTTTCTAATCATATTCAATTCCTTTACATATGATTTGTAGCTTCTAAATCAACTTAATATGCTTATTTTATTTAGAGATAAGTGTGGTTTTGCCAAGATTTTTTTCGTTACCCATAACTCGACCGAGTAGGATTTTTATCTCCTTGATGTCATATTTAGTTTCATATGGCGATTTGTCCATTTAATGGGCTATCTCAGGTGGCCTACTTTGTGTATCTTCTCTTCTAGTAGTCGCACCTCACCGTCTTGCATTCAAGTCTCGAATTGGATATTATAACGATCCACCTCTAGTGAGTCTCCATGAAATAATCTCAGAGGTCTTTCCTTCCTTTGAAGTTACATACTTTATTAAACAGACGCAGTGGGTTTTGTCATAGAATATGGTTGATAACTCACATGTACGACTTGTCTAAGGTTTAAAAAAGCTTTATCATCTGGTTTCGGTTGTCTCCCTCAACGATTTCTCAATGATTTCTTTGGGGTAGATTGTACGGGGGCGATCACTAAGGTTTGATTGGAGATCCTTGAATTATATGAGATCTTGGTTGAACAATTTGTTGATTTATTGAAGATTATTCAATATCTTCTTGATCTCGTAAATTCGAGCAAGATTGGAGGTGTTTTTGAAGACCTCCTCGAGCTTATTCAACAACAATTGAGCATTACTCTTCTTCTTGTGAGATCTTATGTTGTGTGGTGTTAGATAGTTTTTCATCAACACAAATGTTCCCAAGGCCTCACATTCATAAATATGATTCACCACATATTTCTGCAGTCCTCAGGTTCTCGAGGTTGGACCTGGTAAGTTGCTATCTAGCCAAGTAGTTGTCTCTATAAAAGATGATTGGAATGCATTCTGTAATGATGTTCACCATCACAAATGCTCGGTTGAAACTTTGGCTTAGAGATTGTGATCCTTGAATGTGCAGAAGCCTATCACAAACCTAGTTTAATTCAAACATTTTTCTAGTTTAGAAAACGAAATATTGTGTTTTCTTTCTCCATAGGTGGTGCATGGCCTAAACAGAAAGAAAGGTGGTCGAAACTTGAGTCCTTTCGGGTGAGAGTGAGAGTTTAACAAATACAAAAGAAAAAATCAATATTTAAAATACCATACTCACAGCAATAGTTCTCACGTGGAATCAAAAGTCATCATAGAATCAAAAATTCACATACGAATAATGCAGACTCTAATCCTATAAAAAAAATTTGGGAATGCCTCATGTCAAAAAGTGGACAATGCATTCACACTAAGCAGAGGAAACTAAGAAAACTACAAAGCAACTCGGATAATCCTTATCACGAGAAGAAGATGGTCGTTAACAAACAAAAATTTGAATGAAGTCTATTTATATAGTGGAAATGAAACAAAGTAAAAAGCAATAACAAACAAGGGAAAAAAAGCCAATTTCCCCCTCAACTATCATGCTTTATTCGAATTCCTCTCTCCACTCTCCCAATTAATTTTCGTGTTTACCAAAAAACCCAATAAATCGGGTTAAAAGGGAGTAAATCGGTTTAATCAAGTTTAATGTGAGTAAATCGGGTTAAAAGTGAGTGAATCGATTAAATCGGGTTGAAATTCGATGAAAACTAGTAACATTTGGGTGAAATTGGGTTGGAATTATGTTAAATTGGGTGAAATCGGGTTGGAATTATATTACTTTGGATGAAATTGAGGTGAATCGAAAATCGAATTAAATCGATTAAAAAAGAGTAAATCGGTTAAATTGGGCGATAATCGGGTTAATTTGGGTGAAATTGGGTTAAATTAGATAAAATCGGGTTAAATTTGGGTGGAAATCGGGTGAAATTGGGTGAAATTGGGTAAAATCGGGTTAAAATTGAGTGAAATTGGGTTAAAAAAATTGTCGAAATCGGGTTTAAATCGGTTATAATACGGGTCAAAATTGAGAATTTGATTTGGGTCAAAATCGGGTCAAAATCGGATCAAAATCGGGTCAAAAGCGGGTCGGTTAACGCCAATATACTGTTTATATAACGGAGGGGGAGTTGGCTGAATTGATATAGTTGAGGGGAGAATCGGATGGATTTTGTAAGATGAGAGGGGAATTGGCTGTGTTAGATAGTTCAGGGGATATGAATAAAGCATGATAGTTGAGGGGGGAATTGGTTTTTTTTCCCCAATAACAATAATAACTCATAAACACGTTAAAATGCAAATAAACAACATAGATCAGATATAAATATATATATATATATATCCATAACTATAATTCTCTCCGATTATGTTGTAATTCCTTTAATTATGTTAGGTTAAAACCTATGCATACATGTATATATATCAGTGTAATATCACCCTAATAAAACAGCCACCTTACTTTGGCATATGGTATGAAAGCCAATTAAGACTTATGTCTGAAACCTAGCCGCCAATCCTTGACCCCTCACTGGAAAATCCTCGGCAAATGCCGATAACCTATTTCTCCCTCTTATCTCTCTCACCATTTCCCTGTACTCATCATTATACGGCGATATCCATCGCCGTTCACCCAAATCTCCATTACCGTTGCTCTCTAAGCTTCTCCTATCACTCGGAACCACCGGCTCTTGACCTCGCACCAGAAACTCCTTCCTTTCACCGATAATCATGTCCTCTGCCACCGATCCAACCTCCTCCAACAATGCAGCAGCCGCCGTCTTCAATCCTGTTGAACCCCAAAGGGTACTCCTCACAATTAACATGTCCAATGTGACAAAGTTAACCTCCCAAAACTACCTAACCTGGAATATTCAAGTCAGTGCATTGCTGGAAGGCCATGGCCTTCTCTGTTTCATTGAAGACAATTTTGTCGTTCCTTCCACCACTGTTCTTGTCGACGGTTTAATTCAGGCAAATCCGACATTCTTCCCCTTAAACAGCAAGATAAACTCATGTTTAGTGCTCTCCTAGGCGCAATTTCAGTCCCTCTGCAATCTATGATTGTCTCGTGCTCCTTCCACCTATGATGCGTGGAAGATCCTCGCCAATACTTACAAGAAAGCATATCGTGGACATCTGAAACAGATCCGAGAACAACTCAAAAGATTCCGTTAAAGGAGTCACTTGATGAATATATGTAGTCCATGAAGTCAAAGGCAGATGAACTTGCTCTCCTTGGGAAACCTCTTGATCATGAGGATATTCTCGACTACATACTTGATGGACTCCCTGAAGATTTCAAACCAATTATTGATGTTGTTAATGCTCGTGAAACGCCGATTTTGTTGGATGAATTACACGAGAAGTTTCTGAATCATGAAGCCAAATTGGTTACAAATCGGCCTTCTGAAACCACGCTCCCTGCCACGGCTTTCAACGCCAATACCCGCTATCGTCTGCCTCCTTGTCATGGTTCGCAAAACTCCTGGAACCGCAACGACAGTCACCAGTCTCCTCATTGGAATCGCACAGGCACATCACAGTCGCAGCCTTACCGCAGTCATTGTCAAGCTTGCGGCGTTCAAGGGCATAGCATCAAACGTTGTCCTCAATACTGCCTTATCTCCGCTCCTGGACCTTTCTCTCGTTCTGCTCCAGCATCTACACAATGGTCACCGTAAGCTCATCACTCTGCTGTAACTCCGCATGACTCTGCACCGTGGCTATTAGATAGTGGTGCTAGTCATCACATTACTTCATATCTTCAGAATCTTTCCCTTCGTGACACCTACCATGGAGGTGAAGTGGTCATGGTTGGCAATTGAGTAGGACTCCCTATCACACACACGGGTTCTTCTTCGCTCCCACTTTCTACTCGACTTCTGAAACTTGATCATGTTTTATATGTACCAGCCATGAGAAAGAATCTATTATATGTCCAGCAGCTTTGTAAGTCTAACGGTGTCTCGGTTGAATTCTTTTCTGATGCTTTTCAGGTGAAGGATCTCAGCACGGGGGCAAAACTAATGACCGGAGGAACTAAAAGTGGAGTTTATGAGTGGTCGATGGCTCCCTTTCCAGATTCCTCTATTTCATCTTCCGTTCATGCTTTATCATCTATTAAGTTCACTTTGTCCGAGTGGCATTCTCATCTAGTTCATCTCTCTTTACCAGTTCTCAAACAAATGGTGTCTCATTTTTCTAACCATTGTCTCAGGTGTCTAAAAATTTGTTATACAATGTTTGTTCCAGTAATAACAGTCATAAACTATCTTTTTCTACTTCCTCGATTCTTTCTTTTAGACCTCTTGATATTATTTACACCGATGTTTGGACCTCGCCTCCACTATCTATTGATAACTACAAATACTATGTCATCTTTATTGACCACTTTACACGCTACACTTGGTTATTTCCCTTACAACACAAATCCGATGTTTTACCCACCTTCAAGTGTTTCAAGGAACTAGTTGAACGCAAGTTTAATCAGAAAATCATCACTCTTTCTAGTGATAACGGAGGTGAATTCCTTACCATTCGCTATTTTCTCCAATCTCATAGAATCTCTCACCTCGAAACACCTCCTCATACGCTTGAACACAACGGCAGTCGTCATCGTCATATCGTAGAAACCGGCCTCTCTCTTCTTATGCATGCATCTCTTCCTGTGACCTTTTGGACATACGCATTTTCGACTGCGGTGTATCTCATTAACTGCATGCCCGCACCAATGCTCTCCTCTTCCTCACAGTTTGAAGCTCTCTTCGGTACCATTCCTAATTACCATAAACTTAGGATCTTCGGTTGTCTATGCTATCCGTGGCTACGACCATACGCCACAACAAAACTCGATACCCGCTCTACCCCTTGCATCTTTCTTGGCTACTCCAACACCCAAAATGTCTATCTTTGCTATGACCTCATTCATTCTCGACTCCATGTGTCCCATCCTGTCTCCTTCCATGAGTCCCACTTTTCTCACGCCAATTTTCCTCTATATTTTCCCTCACTCACTACAACCACTCAATCTTCTCCACCTTCCACTGTGTCTTCTCCTGTTACACATGTTCGTCTGACCACGTCGCCACTCATCTCGCCATCACAGTGTCAAGCCCCCAGCTCAGATTCTTCACTGGCCTTCTCCACGGAGCAAGTTTTGCCCTCACTGGATTCTATTTCCCCCGCTTCAGAAACAGAGCAAATCGCGACGTTGACAGATCAGTATCTGGTTCCTTTAATAGAATCAAACACCTACCAGACCAGTCCACGACCATGCATACACAGAATCAACATGCCATGATCATCCGGTCGAAGAAAAATATAATGAAACCAGTTCATAAACTCTCCCTGACTGCTAAAGTTGCAGATCATTCTCTTGAACCCTCGACGATAGGTCAGGCACTAAAGGATCTAAATTGGAGAAAAGCTATGTGTGAGGAGTTTGATGCTCTTGTGAGAAACGGCACATGGGAACTTGTACCGCCCAACGCCGCTCAGAACATCGTTGGATGCAAGTGGGTCTTCTGTCTCAAATGAAAACCCGATGGTTCCATAGATCGATACAAAGCACGACTCGTTGCTAAGGTATTTCATCAAAGACCCAGTATTGACTTTCATGAGACATTCATCCAGTGGTTAAAACTATAACAATCCGACTTGTGCTCAGTATTGCGGTCTCTCATGGTTGAGAACTTCGAAAACTTTATGTGAACAATGTATTTCTATAAAGACGTCTCAATGATGAAGTCTACATGGGGCAACCTCCAGGGTTTGTTGATAAGGAACAACCTACATTTGTTTGCAAACTCCACAAAGCAATCTACGGTTTAAAACAAGCACCTCGGGCATGGTACTCGGAGCTTCAGTCGTTCCTCCTGTCTCGCAGCTTCACTAACTCCCTTGCTAATGCTTCTCTCTTCATCTTCCGAGACAAAGGACTCACCATTTATATTCTTGTCTATATGGATGATCTTATAATCACTGGGAACAACACTACCATTGTTCGTGACGTGATCACCTCTCTTGGCGCACGGTTCTCTATCAAAGACCTTGGGGCCTTATCATACTTCCTCGGAATTGAAGCCCATGATATATCGCGGGGTCTCCATCTCCCACAACACAGGTACATTGGTGATATTCTTCAGAAAGCTAACATGCATGAAGCAAAACTTGTCCCAACTTCAATCGCCTCGACTACTTGTCTCACGCTTCAGTCGGGTGCCCCACTATCGGATCCGACGGAATACAGAACCATAGTGGGCAGCCTAGAGTATCTTACCCTCACTCGGCCTGACATTAGCTTTGCAGTTAATCGACTCTCGCAATTTATGCATTCTCCTACAACGAATCATTGGCAAACTGCGAAATGGGTGCTCTGATACCTTTAGGGCAGTTCCAACAAGGGCATTTTCTTCTCGTTCGTCAATGAACAGCGGCTTCATGCTTTCAGTGATGCGGACTGGGGTGGCGATCATGATGATTGGTATTCGACGGGGGCACATATTGTTTACTTTGGCAAGAATCTGATATCATGGTCATCTAAGAAGATTAAGTTTCCAGCTCGCTCATCGACTGAAGTCGAGTATCGCTCAGTGGCTTTAATGTCAGTGGAGATTCGTTGGGTTACATCTTTACTTCATGAGCTTGGCATTTCATATCCAGAGCCGCCAGTGATCTTTTGCGACAATGTCGGTACCACCTACCTTAGCGAAAATCATGTCTTTCATTCTAGAATGAAACATTTGGCATTGGACTACCACTTCATCCGGCATCAAGTTCAAGACAGTACTCTTTGTGTCTCTCACGTGCACTCGGCGGATCAGCTCGTAGACTTACTCACCAAACTACTTCCGAAATCCGCCTTCACTCATCTTTGTTCCAAGATTGGAGTCACCGAAGGTGCTCCATCTTGCAGGATATATAAATATAAATATATATATATATAATTCCTCTAATTATATTATAATTCTTTTAATTATGTTAAATTAAAATCTATATATATATATATATATCAGTGTAATATCATCCTAATGAAACAACCACCTTACTTTGACATATCGGATACGATTACACTCAACATAGGGAATAAGTGTCTAAAGAGATAAATGATCAGAGATAATTGTTATCCAGAAAGATTACTAATGCACCTTTCAAAGTGTAAGCATGAAAAGTTACAGTTGTGCCATGCAATTTTAACGTGTATGCTTTAATACTATACACGTGTCTTAATAGAATTAATGTACCATTTTTGTGAAAGGTACAACTTTTTTTTGAAAAAAAAACACGAAAATCGTCATGCATAAATTTACTGCCCGTTATCTCTCGAAGCCAAAATATGCACAGAAAAATAACAATCCAAATCCACTAACATCAACACAAATGAAGAATAGCAACGGTTAAGAATAGCAACACAAAGCAACACAAATAATCCGAGACGACCCAATATAACTATCGATGTACCACAATACGGAATCCAATACAACCAAGAAGAATTCATAGGCAAACCGAGAATTGCTTGAGTAGATCCTTGACTCAAGGGTCTACTCAAGCAAACCGAGAATTACAAAATCAATTAACCAATACAGGCCATTACTAACAAAGGAGGCTCATTACTACTTCATAAAATCAAGACCCAAGATTATAACATACCAAAAGTATAATTATTTAACAAAGCCCATAAAATGAAAAACAACCCAATTAACCCTATCTTTGTATGCATGACCACAAAAATATTATGGATCCTTAACAATTACCCAACCCAACATCCGAATAAGGCAGTCCTGAAAGCAAAATAAATATGCGGAAAACTAAGGTAAAATATTTATCTATTTTCACAAATGTATGTACCTACCTTTTTTTCAATTATAATAATGATCCAGAAAAATACATAAATTTGAGTTCAAATTTCTAATCGATTTCACAGTTAACGTCTTGAAACATCATCGATTTATTGTTAACAATTGATGACATAGATATCATTTCAATAATTACATCGACAACCACATCACCCAAAAATTTAAAATTAATGTTTGACTACTTTAGAATAAACATTTAAAAACATGATAGATTTTCTACAAAAACTTTCACGAACTAACTAACATTTATACAAATGGTAAAACATCGAATACTTCACAAAACCGAACATCGATAGAGACAGGCGGTGGAGATAAACAGCAAAGTCAGACAACAAGATGATTGTCAATAGCATCGCGACGCGAAATGAGGGACATTTGATTTGGAAGTTGGGTTTCGTTTTTCATTTGGTTCAGGGATCAATTTTATTGGGGAATCATAATTTTATTAGGGAATCATGGTGATTTACGGCTTCGATTTTCCAATTAGGGTTTCGATTTCCATATTTTTGAAAGTCCTATGCCTAATATGTAATATTCAATAGTTATAGGTTTAAGTCGTAATTATTAAAGAGTTAATAATTATAAATAAACGCGTTACGAGGTTTCGTAAACATACTATTCTAAAAACAGAAACCCTAGCCGTCAGAAAAGAAAAACCCGAAGAACGAAAAACAGTTTTTTCGTTCTTCCGAATCCCGCATCAAAGCAATCCCGATCTCGGCGTGGATACGCGTAGAGGGCTTGCATCATTAAGTCTCACATCCGATCATTCGTTTCAACGCAACAGATATCACTGAAACCGTTTCAATATTTGTTCGCCGTTGAAATCTGTAAAACTAGATCTAAATTCGGGTTGATAAAACACGCTTCCGCAAATTGAATTCAACCCTACAGTGGTATCAGAGCGTCTGACTGCATGTTTAGGATTAGTTTTTCGAATTTTTTTGTGAAAAATAGAAAAATAGGATCGAAAAATCTAAAAATCGCGCGCGCGCACAAGAACGGAAAAACCCAATCGCGTAAAGGAGGAACCTTTGGCGGCACCGGAACCCTAGCCGCCATTGCGAGCGTCGCCGGTGCGGGCGGAGGGACGGCGCGCGGCCAGTGGAGCCGCCAGCGGCACAGCCTCTCATCGCCAAGGCCGAAAGTCGGTCGGGCGAGGGGAGAATGTCGAGCGGCACGAGAGGGTGGAATCGCGGGCAGAGGCGACGCTGCGCGAGAACTTTCTGTCGAGCGCCCGTTCGCTCGACGGAGGCGGCAGGCACGGCGGCACACGAAGCGTACGGTGGGACGGTCGGGCACGAGTCGACGACGGTCGGCGGTTCGTGTTTTTTTTGTTGTCTCGCCGTGAGAATAGGGCGAAGGCGAACTGCCGCGAGCGAAAGCGATTTGTCGCGAGCGAAGGGATGCGAAGGCGAAAGGTTCGCGGGCAGTTCCTGGGCTCCCGACGCCGGCAATTGACCGCCGGTCATGTCGGCGGTTCGCAGGCAACCTGAGCTGGCGGTTCTGAACATCCGGCGACCGGCGATAGGGTTCAAGGGCGGCGGCTAGGGTTAGGGTTACCCTAACCCTAACCCTATTCCTAGTATAAAAAAATTAAAAAAAATTAAGATTAAAATTAGATAAATTTTAATTTTAAAGTATTAATAATTGATTTATTAAACGATAAATTGGTTATCATTAAGTTTTTCCTTCACCGTAGACGTTTTTGAATAAATTCTCGTTTACATGGTACGACCTGACTACCAGGAGGCATGTAGTTCGAGAATACGATTCGTACGTCTATGACATCAGATGTCGAGTGGGAGAAATCAATTAGTTTTTGTAAACGCCTGGACTACCCGGGGGACATAAACTTAATTGATATCCGACCATGAGCTGAAGGATAAAACTCGTCTATATCGATAGAAAAGACCTGACTACCAGGTGACTATGTGATATAGAGTTATATTAAAATTA
>CM071866.1:25613525-25647160 GCA_036759665.1 Gynandropsis gynandra | reverse complement strand
ACCCGTAGTATTCATCATATCTAGTTTTATCCTTACCCTAGTTTCGTTGTCACCATTAGGATAGTTTTAGGAGAATTAGGACCATACCCTATCTTATCATCTCTTGTCTTAGTTTAGTCTCGTTCTTAGTTTAGCTGTTTTAGTCCCTGAGATCGACCCTGGTACTACAAGATCCGTATACTTGCGGTGAAGTGGACTAGGTTATTTATAACTCGCGTTTCCACACGTCAGTGTCCATAACAATTTGGTGGGTAGAAATAAGACTAAATCATCTTATTACGATAAAACGAATAGAACAAGTTGAACCAACAGAAAATAGAACCAAATTTTTTTGGAAAACAAATTATCAATTACTATATATGAAGTAACTCTGCTTTCGTACGTCTTGATCCAGATTGTAACTCTTCATATGTACGTCTTCATCTGGATTATTTATTTCCAAATCTTATAAAACCGCAAACCAAACCTTCAGATATTGGAATTTTATCAAATAAAAGGATTTTCTATAAATTAGATGGTTCGTAGTGAAACCATAACAAATTGGTGTGAAGAAATCAAACCAAAATCATGTGTATAAAAAGAAAAACCTTAAGAAGTCAAATTAGAGATGATTTTGTTTGTAAAGTAAATCTATACATGCAATAAAAATATATGAAGATGATATTCGATTTGAATTTAAAGATGACGTGATTAAGCGACGAACTAGACGTGGTTAAAAAGTGAAGGTTTTCGAGTAGAAGTGAAACATGAAGAGATCAAGTCGTGCAAATACCTAGTTAAAATGAACTAAAAAAAGAGTGTAGAGGAAAGCATTCAATAAAAATAGATAGAAAATGAAAAAAACTTGGAGAAATACGATTCAGAAAATGAAAAACACGGAGAAACACGATTCCGAAAATGGAAAAATACGGGATAATATTTGATTCGTGAAACAAATAACGAAAAAATAAATCCTTCTTGCCCAGCTCTAGTAAATATTGGAGAAAACATTAAGACTCTTATACCGGATAACAAAGAAATGGATTTAGAAAAGAAATTATAATCTTTGTTTCATTGATTTCTTGGAATTTTTCAAGGTGTTGCTTGAAAATATTGCATTTGAAATAAATGTCAAATTTGGTGAGTTATTGATCTAGATCTAATTCTTAAAATAAGGAAAGATTGATCCCTTGAATTCATCATTGGAGGTGTATGAGCCAAGATTTTCACTTCTTTAAAATTCTTATGAACGGTTTCTTCCATGAAGAAGTTTATCAAGAAATTGTACATCATGGCAGCTCAATTAAAAGAAACTAAAACAGCGAATTGTTGGAATAAATATTGCGCCCAAAATCATAATAATCTTATTATGAAAATGAAGATTGATTTTATATATTTTTCATTTAGACAAAATATGAGTTGACGGATTTTATCGAAACCACTTTGGTAAAAATGATTTAGTTAATATATTTATAAGGGTCATTGTATATTTAGAGGAAGAATGTAAAAACCTTAAGGATGTATTATTTTATGTGCTATACTTTTACTATCTAATGTTATATTTGGTGATTATATTAAATATATATAAAAATATGAGTAGTAAGATGGATTACATTACTAGCTCAACTACAAAAATAGTGACAATGAAGTGCTATACTTTTGTTATTTAATGTTATATTGAGCATTATATTAAGTATATATAAAAAATTAATATTATGATGGATTATATTAGTAGCTTAACTATTATAAAAGTCACAAGGAAGATTCCTGAAAAAGTTAAAATAAATTATTAGAATTGTTTATGTATGATATGTTAAAAACAAAATTAAATTTATATATATTATGATAATAATTTAGTGTACAAAGTTCATCCATTAGAATTTTAGAAAACTTAGATTATGCAATTTTGTGGGCAACTCCATTTACAATAATAAAAAAACATGATATATAAATCAAGGCAATATATTATCTTGACAATTTATGCTATCTTCTAATAAATATAACTCAAAATTGACATAATTTTATTGAATTAAATAGTTCTTATTATATTAAATTATTTAACTCAATAAATAATTGCTATGATTACTCTCTAGTGATGTCTTTATAAATAAATAAAGTGTAAGAAAATTGAAAATATAATTGGCTTAATTTTATGGAAGATTATCGTTCTTATTATATTAAACTACTAATAACAATAAACAAATTTTGACCAATAACCGGAGAATTCAATACTTGATATCCAATATTTTACAACTAATGTAAATATTATATATGTGTACACCAATATAACATGATTAGTAGACACTATGCAATATACTTCATAAAACCATTTGTGGCAAGGTTTTTATCGCTTTTATGTTCAAGATATTGCTGATCCTACTAATTTTTATTTGTGAAAACTAACTAAATACATATTGTTTTGTAGGAAACCTGAAACACTAAATTTTTTATAAGGAAAATAAATTATTTTCAACAAGACAAATGTAGAAACAAAATTATATCTATGTTGTGTTTTATATATATGGAACCTAGTAGAAATTTTATTTTATATTCTAAAACAAATAAACAAATAATGAATTATTTATTCTTAAACATATGTGAAAAATAAATTTAATAATATATTCCTTCATACAAAAGTTTAGACAAAATATAAGAGATCAAGGTTTTCCAAACTATATAAAAGTTAAACTATAAATTCATACAAAACGTTACAATTAAATAACAAATCTAATTATAACATATTATGTTTGTGAGTTTAATGAACCTTTAAAAAATCATCCATTTATAATAAATCCTAAAAACCTATTTTAAATCACGAAAACTCTTTCGTTTGGTCTTACTCGATAATCATCTAAAAGCATTCAAAATACAATGCAAACTAAAATACAACATCATCTGTAATGATTTTTTTTTTATTGGTTTCATGGAAAAGTCTTGGGTGTGGCTTTTTGCATTTGCAATAAATGTTAAGTTGGGTAAGTTTAGAAAAAGAAAAAGAAGATTGATCTTTTGAATTCAGCAACGGAGGTGTATGAGCTAAGATTTTCACTTCTTGAAATTCCTATTAGCGGTTTCTTCCCTAAACATGAACACAAAGAAGTTTCTCAAGAAACTGCACATCATGTCAAATAATTTAAAAGAAACTAAAGTGGCCAATTGTTGTAATAGATAATGTGCCGAAAATAGTAATAATATTATAATTATAGATAAAATTTGTAAAATCAAAAAATTTAAAATTAAAAAGCTTTGAATTTACGTTATGGATTGAAAAAGATATTGAACTTGTTTTGGATCAGTTGTGAAAGTTTCACATAGTTGTTGTATTCTAAATAACAATTTAATAGTTTATAAACAGTCATAATTCAAATAAAATGGACTACATCCTTTATTTGGATTTTTAAAATATGTTTCCACTACAATATTCGCAACCCTAAATCAACCACATCTAATAGCAATAAACAGAGCGATTCATCATCACACTTGGAACATCAAGGTCCAACCACATCAACAATACTATACACAGACTCTTTTTGAATTTACCGAGGTTGTTAAGTACTGTTGCTCTGAGAAAACTTCTAGTCCACTTAAATGCAATAATAATGGACATAAGATGGAATCAAATGGTATTCGTGTAAGAACGAGGGGCTTAGATTGAAGGTCAGAATCTAGATTGTCTAGGATATATTATTATTCTTGAACAATTAATTAAAATAATTAAATTTTGATGGATTAATTTTTAATGAGAGCTCTAAATGTAGATTAAACAAACGATTTGTTTCATACATTTATGAGGATAATTAGTATATTCACACAAAAAATATTAAAAAACATATGGCTATCCTAATTTTCTGTGTTATACTTTTAATATTAATGTTGTATTTGAGGATTATATTAATTAAACATAAAAATTAAAAAAGAAATGGTTTCTATGTAAATTTTCTAGTGTATGTAGATATTTATATTAGGATCAATAAAAAGAAAAAATTATACTCCCAAAAGTGACTCCATCGTATCATTGTATAAAAGCCTCTACGTATGTGCTTTCATTTATGAGCTTGACTATGTGCGAAACCTTACATGGATAATCGATGAAATCAATCCATCTCCGTCGTTCCATCGACTAAAATTATTTTTTTCCAATTCTGCTTTAGAAACTTGACTTCTTAGCATTATTCCGAATACAAAACTACCATATCAAACATCACTTGGTGCACAACATAAGCTAACATGAAATTCCCGAGAATAACATCATATTTGCTTGTTAAAAACTATTAAAAGATAATAAAATAGAGAGAATAATATACAATCATTTATGATAATATTTTGCAATTTGTAGTTAATTTTTTTAATTTACAATAGTAGAAGAGGATGGAGCAAGCATCGAGGGGAGGAGACAATGTGAGAATGATAATGAGGTATATATCGAATGGTTAGTTACGTATAAATAGTAATACATTTTCGTAAGTTGGTAGAAGTGTTACCATATTTAGGACAATTTCTATGTAAATTGTCTTGCGTATGTAGATGATTATTTTTATGGACCAATAAAAAAGAAAAATTAAACTACCAAAAGAGACTCCATCATATGATTGTATAAAAGCCTCTACGTCTTTGCTTTGATTTATTAACTTCACAATGAGCAAAACCTTACTTGGATAATCGATGAAATTAATCCATCTTTGTCGTTCCATCGACTAAAATGATTTTTTCCAAATTCTGCGTTAGAAACTTGACCCTTTAGAATTCTTACGAATACAAAACATATCATAGCACCATATGCACTCACACATAGATATAACTATGCTCTTCTGTTTCCCAAATATTGTAGTCCAAATATAATTATGATGAATCTTCCATTTAATTGTTTATGCCATGAAATCACAAAAAGTATTTTAATATCCATGGACGAATCTGTTAAACCGAACTTGACCCTTTGGACTATAATGACAAGTATACTAACTATTTGTTTATAGTTTGGCTCGAGAATAATCTGGAACCACATATTTTTTTGCCTTGAGGTTCAATACTTTTTTCTTCTAGATCCTAAGAAATCTTGCAAACTTTAGATGCAAATGGTACAATTATAAAAGCATAAATTTTTATAATTATAATTCTAGTAATTTTCAAAATGCAAAGTCAAGCGTTGTTATAATAAGAAGCGTAGGCGATGCCTACGTATATTCATTATTTGCTTTAGATTTTTTTCTTATATTATTTGGATCAGTACCTTTGAACATCACTTTTGATATACCTTTTACAAGCATTTGTGGTAATGCGTTTGTAGCTCTTTATATTCGATATATTACTGATCCTACAAATTTTCATTTGTAAAAAGATAAAAATGCTCCACACATGATATTCTGAAGGAAACTCGAAAGACTCATATTTAGAAAAATGAAAAGAAAATCATATACAACAAGATAAATGATGAAATGGAAATGAGTCTATCTAGGGTTTTGTGAATGGGTTTTACAGTACATCTACATGGTTTCAAAATAAATTGTATTTCAATAATAAAATAATATTGAATTATTATTAAATATATTTTGGATTCATGCTTCCTAATGTAGATGGATTTACTTCTATAACAAACATCTTAACTTAATTTGGTTTTTACTTCCTAAAACGCATTGATAGGGATAGGTTTCTTAAAAATCTATTGTGGTAGGTGAAATATCCTAGACATGTGTTGAATTGTATTTTAATGACATAGGAGTAAATACTATTTGATTACCCAGAAAACGAATCCATAATGGGATGAATCATAATTGAACTGTATTTGTATCCAAGATAAATGGAATGCGGGACTTTACAATAGTAACACCGAAGACCTCTCCCAGAGGATGAATTCGTGGAAATATTTTATGATTTACAATAGTTATATATGTCTGCATAGTTAAATATGTAAGATTATTTTAGGATGTAGCGGTGGAAATATTTTTTGTAATATGTATGCGTAGTTATATATGTAACAATATAGGGTGTGTAACATAAAATAAGTATATATATTCAAGAATAATATTGTATCTTTCTAAAGGTCTTTTAGAGAGAATGGAGAACTTTAGAACAAAATGAATAACAACATTTTCTTTCTAATTCATCATCCTCTTCTTTTGCATCATCATTTTTATTGACTCCATTAAATTTGAGATAATTACTATAACCATAACCTTACCGTAGATCTTAGAATTCAATAATATTAGAGATAATTCGAATTACATAGATAATTTCAATGGTTTTTTCTGGGACAAAATTTTATGAAAAGTATTTAAAAATCATTTAACGTATATCTTATCCCATGGCGTGAAGAAAGCAACTGAATCTGTGGCAAATTAAATGAGATGATTGTTGGCAAAACCATAACAATTTGGCATGTAGAAGTAAAACTAAATCATCTTATTGCTTTAAAACAAATAAAATAAGTTGAACAAGCAGAAAATAGAACCAAGTTGTTTGGAAAACAAATAACCAATTACTATATATAAAGTAACTATGCATTCGTATATCTTGATCTGGATAATAACTCTGCATTCGTACAACCTGACTTTGGTTGTTTATTTCCAAATCTTAAGAAATTGCAAAAAAAAAATCTTCATATATTGGAATTTTATCAAATAAAGTAATTTCTATGTGCATCAAACTAAATCAGATGGTTCCTAGTGAAATCATAACAAATTGGTGTGAATAAAGCAAACAAACAAAAATCATGTGATTCCATGTAAAAAAAAAAGAAAAACCTCAAGAAGTCAAATTAGCAATGAAGTTGTTTGGTAAATAAATCCATACATGCAATAAACATAAATGAAGATGGTTATCGACTTGATGTAAAATATGAGGAGAACAAGCAACGAACGTGGTAAAAATTAAATGTTTTCGAGGTAAAGTGAAACATGAAGAGATCAAGACGTGCAAATACGAAGTTAAAACGAACTACACAAAAGACAAAAGCATAGAGAAAAGCATTCAATAAAATAGACATAGAAAATGAAAAAAAAAACATGGAGAAACACGATTTCGAAAATGAATAAACATGGGATAATATTCGATTCTTGAAACAAATAACCCAAAAAAATAAATCCTTCTCCCAAGCTCTCGCAAATACTGGAGAAAGCATGAAGGCTCTAAAAATGGACAACAAAGCAATGGGCTTAGAAAAGAAATTATAATCTTTGTTTGATTGGTTTGTTGGAAATTTTCAAGGTGTTACGTGAAAATATTGCATTTGCAATAAATGTTAAATTTGGTGAGTTGTTGATCTACATCTAATTCTGAAATCATAGGGTAAATAACCTCATGATGTTCGGATTTAAAAAAATAAGGAAAGATTGATCCTTTGAATTCATCAATGAAAGTGTATGAGCCAATATTTTCACTTGTTTAAAATTCGAATATAATGAGGTTTCCGATAAAATGAGGTTTATACATAGACATATTTCCATATATACATTACATATAGAACAATTAGTATTATAATTAGTGCATAATAATTAGTATCATAATTATTATATTCACACAATCTTAACCTTCTTGTTCAACTAATTCAATTAATTATACTCTCATGGATTGATTTTAAATGAGAGTTATTAGCAAGTAAATCGATTTGAAATGTTTTCCATTTAGATTAACAAACGATTTAGTTCATATATTTATAGGGATCATTAACATATCCAGTAACAAACAATATTAGAAAACTAACATTATGCAATTTTGGTAAAACTCCATTGACCCAATAATGGAAAACATCATGTATGAATAAAGACCAAAGGTCATCATGATAATAAAATTTATATATAATTCATCATTGACATTAAGTTATTGAATAAACTATTCTTATTATATTCATTATTTCACTTATTAAAAACTTTCTATGTGTATTGTATAGTGATGTGTTAATAATAAATAAAGTGTATGAAAAATGGAAAATATAATTGACATAATTTGTTAGACAAGGGTCATTCTTGTTACATTAAACTATTCATAACAATAAATACTTTTTGACCGGAAATCAAACCATTCAATCCTTGTTGTCGTATAATTTACCACTAATGCAAAATATTATACATGTGCAATCCAATATAATGTGATTAGTGTTGATTGTGTAACATATGTAAGAAAATATATTAGTAGCGCAAACATATCCTAAAATAAAATTGTTGCAATATATCCCTCATACAAGCATTTGTGGCGGCCGCGAAGGATGAGGAGAGGCGGCGGCGGCGGCGGTTTGAGAGGGGAGGAGAGGCCGGCCGAGAAATTAGGGAGTTTGTTGTCGTTAGACCTAATGCTCTGATACCATGATAATTTGAAATCTGAATAAATCATTAAAATGAGCCTAAACGGCTATATGTACAAAATAGAACATTAGACCTAATTACAAAAATTACTTTTCTACCCTTTTTACATATATATCCTTTACATGTACCGCTTGCCAACCATATCAATTAAAAATTTTGGAAGTTCATTTTCATCAAATGTGCCTAATCTCCATCAAATGTGCCTAATCTCAGTAGAATAGAACTAGTCTTATCCAAACTTTAAATCAACAAAGTATGAAGGCATGAAGCGCAAATATAAAAACCTATCGAACCATTCAATTGAACAAAACCGAAAAACAAGCATTAATAAATCAAAACATCCATTACAATGGCATCCCTTACCCATGACAATAGATCTACTCAGAATACATAGTGAAGCAAACAAAAACGAAGTAAGTGTTCAACTCCCCTATCATCCCGAGCGTTGGCTTCGGATGAATCCTTCGGATGCCCAAAGTTTTCAATCTGTGTTCTCTCCTCTTTCTTGTGTGTCTCCAGGTGTCCTCTTTTTTCTGTGCTTCGACTCCTTGCCCTAGATGGCTTGTTTTTCCTTTAATTGCCCATTCAGACCTTCAGAAGAGGTTGTTCCGGATTAGGCGGCCCGCTCGGGCACAACCTGCACCCGCTCGTGCAACCTTGAGCCCGCTCGTGCATCACACTCAGCCCGGTCGTGCATCACACTCACTTTGTCACGTTTTCGGGGTGGATTTTCCGTAATCTTTCGTGTTTGCTTCAAGTCTTCGTTTCCTACGCAAAACCTGAAATAGTAGATAAAAGCCTCGAATAAATAAACAGTAAAGTCCAAGAAATCTAATCAAAACTAAACCTAATAATGATGTAAATACTACGACGGATAACATGTTATCAAACTCCCCCAGACTTAACTTTGCTCGTCCTCGAGCAAATCTATAGTCGAGTACAAGAAGAGCTAAACAACAATGGAAACTAGCACGAAAACTTCGAAGGATTAGCCATCATGCAAAACAACACGTCACATGAACGCAAGTCTAGGCGCACCTACTGCAGACTTCTATCAACCGAAAATCACGAGCCATGCAATCCTACCAATGACCTAAGTCTAATCCATACCCTTAGACACCGTCCAAGCGATCTCCATACCAATTCTTTAAGCTTGAGATATCATTAAACTCGTATTCTCGTTCTTACTCTCTTTTCTTTTTTTTCTTCTTTTTTTTTATTTTTTTATATATCCACACTTGGTTCCTAGGACGTCGAAGTCGAAGAGGGATGGCATTCTAGTTAGACCCAGGCTGCCTATGGCACACTCATAAGGTCTTGTAACCTTAGCGGAGTGAAGAGCGGCGTCATTAAAGAACTTTTTTTTATTATTATTTTTACCAAAGAATACGCATCACTCAAACCGTTAGGGCATAGAATAGCGCTTTAACCCACAACTTAGACCCGAACCATCGATCTCGATGTACTCATGTCAATGAAAACCCAAAATAGTTAAAAACTTATCCAAGAAGAAAAAATTGACAGCGGAGTATAAGCGTGTGGAATCTAATGACCAATGAACGATAAAATATATCAAACAAGCAACGATCAATCGGTATACACGGAGATATGGATACTTGGTACTGAAACCTAGGAGGCGAATGCAACTATAGATCATGGTTTCAAGCACAACTACTCGACTAGTCGGTATCCAAACGACTTCTAAGCAATCCTAGACTATTGTTCACGATTCGACAAAGTCGCATAAATAATGACTAAAACTCGAAATTTCATGCTAGGTATCCGTCCGCTTATTCCTAAAAATAAAAAAAATCAACATCTAATCCTAATCATCTAATCCTAATCACATGCATAATAATCGACGAGTACTCCCCCAGACTTGAATGAAACACCGTCTCGGTGTTCAAGACCTAAGAGAATCTCGCATACCAATCTATGGGAAAATAAGGGTTAGAACGTGTTCACCTTGTTTATCTTGCTGTCCCGAGTTGGCGATGCGGCTGGATGTCATATGCGTCTCCTCCTCAAGGATGATATCGTCGTCGAAAACCTGTGAAAAAGAATCACACAGTCCAAAAAGAAGGAATACAAATCCACCGAGAACATCAATGTGAAAAGAAAAAGTATAGGTCCGAAAAAAAATGAAATGAAAAATAAAGTGCGAAAGTCGGGTTGCCTCCCGTTAAGCGCTTGTTTAAGGTTGATAACTGGACCGAATGCTCTCCTCATCACCGCCGAGGTGGACGTCCTCGCCTTCGTATGCGATATCTCCTGCGTCGTATCCTTCGTTCGGGTATGTCGCTCGTCATCCGCCTTGCTAGATCAGCTAGCTCTTCCATGTTCTTCTCTTGCCCGATCATGTTGCTGTTCAAGAGCAGCATTTTGTCAAACTTATCATTCTGAACGGTTGAGCGTACTTTGCTGGGTTTAGCCGAAAATGTTGCACGATTGGGATTCAGCTTATATTTGGTCGTGCTTTGCTTGCTGTTTTGCGTTGGCCGTTCGTGTGCGTCTTTTCCTTGCGTTTCTTTCGAAGCTCTCGAGAGTTGTCCGTGCCCATGGTCGTCGTCTTGATCCGTATCTCTAGCCGTGGGATCTAGCAATAGGTGACTCGTGAAATCAACGGACCAAATGGACTCTAACCTAGGTACTTTCTTCAGATGCTTATTTAACTTAAGCTCCACTATTGCTTCCCCTATCTTCATCGTAAATTTCCCCTTTCTCACGTAGATGACGGCGCCAGCGGTATTGAGGAATGGTCTCCCCAAGATAATGGGTATTCTTTCATCTTCTTTCATGTCCAAAACCACAAAATCAACGGAAACGTAGTAGTCGCCTACCTTAAGTGGTACATCCTCCACAAAACCGATTGGAAGTTTCAATGATCGATCAGCCATTTGTAACACCAACTTTGTAGATTTAATCTCTCGCAAATCAAGTTTCTCGTACAACGACAGTGGCATGATGCTGACACTAGCCCCTAAGTCGCAAAGGGCATTGTGGATGGTCACATTTCCAAGCTTGCAGGGAATGACGAAGGGACCTGTATCGGGTAATTTTTGTGGCATCCCATGTTGAATAACGGCGTATGTTGCATCGGTGACCATCACTGTCTCCTCCTCTTCAACTTTACGCTTTTTGCTGAGGATTTCCTTAAGGAACTTAGCGTAATACGGAATTTGCATGATAGCTTCGTGGAAGGGCATAGAGATATCCAACTCCTTCAACCTCGCTGCAAACTTTTCAAATTGTGAATCTTCAGCTCGTTTCCTTTGGCGTGAGGGAAATGGAAGTGGAGGGCGTCTTGGTGGCGGTGCCACATATGGTTCTTCTTCATCCTCAACTTGTACTTCCTTGTGATGCTCTTGGTCTCTAGGCTTTGTCGTTGAACTCTTTGAGCATTCTCCTCTGTCAAAATTCTAGGGTGTGACGTCCGCAAGTTCTGTCCCGCTTCTCAACATGACGGCGTTTCAATGCTCACGGGGATTCGGCTCAGGCTTTCTCGGTAAAACGCATTGTCGATTAGGAGCATTTTCTGTAATTTGTGCCACTTGGGTGTCTAGGATTTTTAAATGTTTCTGCATTTCCGCAATTTTCCTCTTCCCTTCTTCTTGATCTCGTCTTACAATAGTCGGCTTAGCACTTATATCTTTTTTTCCATGTAGAATCTAAGTGGGCATAGACGTAATCTCGTTGTTTCCCTCTTCTTGTTGCGGAATAGGCGATAGTACTCCTCTCGGCTGAAACCCTTGATAGACTTGCGTTCTAGGCTGAAAATTCAGATGTGGTGGCTGGTTCTGGAACGGCTTTGGCTCATAGTTTACTTGCAACACATTCAAAACATTATCGGCGTTCTTGTAGGGCAGATTCAGATGATTTTTCTAGCCCGGATTATAGGTGTTAGAATATGGATTCTTAGCAATGTAGTTCACATCTGCAACATCCTTGAATCCGTGAGAATCGGGAGACGCTTGGTACATGTCTACCATTTGTAACTTCAATTCGGCAAGCTCAGCTCGCAATGCAAGCACCTCGCTATCCGCTCCCTTGGCTAGACTGCGGCGATTGAATTCCCCCGACATAATTTTTCTTCCCTCGGCCATCTTCTCAATCTTGGCCTCAATAGCGGTGAACGAGAGGTCATGTAGAGAACCTCCACAAGCAGCGTTCAACCAATCTCTAACTTCATCACGAAGACCCTCAATGAAAGTAGCGATGAGGTATCTTTTATCCATCCCGTGGTGTGGGCATTCACGTTGATATCCTTTAAATCGCAGCCATGCCTCTGGAAGACTCTCTTTATCCTCTTGTTCAAACGAATTAATCTTGTTCTTCCATAGCTGCGTCTTGTGGGGTGAGAAAAATCACATCATGAAGCGTTCTTCGAGCTGGCTCCACGTATGAATAGAATCACGTACGACCCTTACCAAAACAGAAAACGCATCAAAACCCTAAAATTCCGGCCTCCATCCTCCACTCCCCCTACCGGCCCGATTTCACCTTGTCCCGGGTCGCCGCGAGTATCTTGTCCCACGCAGCACTCCGTTGCTGCTCCATCGCCGGTATCCTCCCCTACCAACCCTAGATCTACTATTCAAACCCTAGATCTAAATCTCCAAACCCTAATTCGTGCCTCTCTTGCTCTACTTCCACCGCCTAGCCCGTTATTCTCGCGTCCCGGATCGCCCCTCCTCCTTCGTCCCGCATCGCATCCGCCGGTTACCCCGTTGCGGCCACCGATCCTCTATCAATCTAACCTAGATCTAATCTAAGATCTAACCCTAGATCCACAATACCAAACCCTAGATCTTGCATCTCTTGCTCACCGCCTCCAAAACCGTAACTCATGGTCGGCCAAACAAGTCATTCTACCGCCCGTGTCTCCGATGCGGCCCCGACTTTCGATCCACAACATCCGCTCAGCACCCTTCTCACCGTCAACATGACCAACATCACCAAGCTGACGCCGACCAATTTCCTCACATGGAATGTTCAGATTCGTGCCCTTCTTGAAGGCCACAATCTCCAATGTTTCATTGAGGACAACTCCGTTGTTCCTCCGGCCAAGATCCACCGTGATGGAGTGTCCGTCGACAACCCTAATTTTCAGCCAGGGAAGCAACAAAACCGTCTCCTCTTTTCAGCCCTATTTGGAGCAATTTCGGCCTCTGTACAGCCCCTAATAGCATGCGCCCCGTCCACCTACGAGGCGTGGAAGACACTTGCCAACACTTACGGCAAAGCGTCTCGGGGCCACCTTCTCCAACTCCGTGATAAGATCAAACGCTCATCAAAAGGATCCCAATCCATTGATGAATACCTACGTGCCATCACCACTACTGCTGATGAGCTTGCTCTATTGGGAAAGCCGCTTGATCACGAAGATGTCCTCGGCAATCCTAGAGACGGTCTTCCCGAAGAGTATAAGCCGATTGCGGACGTCATTCGTGCAAAGGATACCGCTGCATCCGTTGAAGAAGTTCACGAAAAACTTCTTAATCATGAGGCCAAATTGGCTACTGCTGAACTGCATCCTCTTTTGGCCGTTGCTCCCATCACGGCCAACCCCATGGCCACGCGCTCATCCAATTGGTCTCGCCCGGATTCTCGCTCGTCCGGCCTTTCCAATTGGTCTCGTCCGGATTCTCGCTCATCCGGCTCATCCAATTGATCTCGATGTCCTCGTCAACGTTCACCAACACGTCGTGGCTATCAAGGGAAATGTCAAGCGTGTGGTGTTCAAGGTCACAGCGTTCAACGCTGTCCAAGCTTCCATCTTGTCTCCTCCCCCGGTATTCTAGAGAACCCCCCGACGCAACCATTGCATCATTCCTCCTCACATTGGGAGCCACGAGCGCAAGCTCACCATGCTGCTGTCTCACCCTATGATGCCAACTCGTGGATATTGGACAGTGGAGCATCTCATCACATCATATCGGATCTCTCCAATCTTGTCATCCACTCCCCGTACCGCGGTAATGATGATGTTGTTGTCGGTGATGGAAACGGCTTATACATCACACATACGGGTTCTATTTCTATACCCCTTGACACTAGGCCGTTAGCATTACGGAATGTTTTATGTGTGCCTAAGATATGCAAGAACTTGATTTCGGTTAATCAACTTTGCAAGACTAATGACGTATCCGTTGAATTTACTCCTTGTGACTTTCAGGTGAAGGATCTCAGCACGGGGGCGCAATTTCTGAAAGGAAGCGCTAAAGATGGAGTTTATGAGTGGCCCGCCCCATCTAGTACCTCGTTTCCTCCTTATGCATATCATAGTGTCAAGACCACTTCGTCCGAGTGGCATTCCCTTTTAGGTAATCCGTCGTCTTTGATTTTGAATAAAGTTATTAAAACCTTTGATTTACCATTGTCTCGGGATTCTTCTTATGTGTTTTGCAATGCGTGTTGTCGTAATAAAAGTCACAAATTGCACTTTTCTTCTTGCTCGCGGCTTCAACAACTCTTTGGCGGATACCTCCTTGTTCATCCTCAACACAACCGCGCTACAATTGTATGTGCTAGTTTATGTTGATGATATTGTTGTTACAGGCAATTGCTCATCGAAAGTCCAGCAATTCATTGATGCCCTAGCCGCCCGCTTCTCCATCAAGGACTTGGGTGACTTATCATACTTTCTCGGAGTAGAAGCAACACGGACATCTCATGGCCTTCTATTGACTCAACGGAAGTACATTCAGGATCTTCTCCACCGTTGTCTCATGCATGAAGCAAAACCGGTTCCTACGCCCATGTCGTCATCACCAAGAACACCCTCTCCTTACATGCCTTTACCGATGCAGATTGGGTTGGAGATTCCCTTGATCCCAAGTCCACCGGAGCGTATCTACTCTTCCTTGGTGCGCACCCTATTTCCTGGTCGTCTAAGAAGCAAACCGGACTCTCCCGTTCGTCTATCGAGGCTGAATACCGCTCTATTGCATCCACCGCCGCGGAAGTTCTATGGGTAGTTGCTTTACTATCCGAAATCGGAATCAAGTCATCATCACCACCTACCATCTACTGCGACAACATTGGAGCGACATACCTCAGTGTTAAGTCCGTCTTTCACTCCCAAATGAAGCACTTGGCGCTAGACTATCTCTTCGTCCGCGGCCTGGTCGAGTCGAATACTCTTCGGGTCACTCATGTCCGAGCCGCGGATCAACTCGCGGACATTCTCACGAAGCCTCTCCCGAGACTTCCGTTTCAGCTTTTGTGTTCCAAGATTGGACTCACCGAGGGTGCTCCATCTTGAGGGGACGTGTAAAGGATACATGTATAGGGGTATATAAGTCTTTTTGTAATTAGATCTATTATTGTGTAATTAGGTCTAACTTTGTATTTTTAGCCGTTTTGGCTCATTTGAATCAATTATTCAGATCTGAAATTATCAGTAACTTAATCGCTTCATCGTTGATTCCGGGGTAAGCTTTCATGTTCGAAAACAATATCTTGAACTGAGTGAGATGTTGGTTCTGATCTTCCGTAGATCGTCCCCTAGATGGTGATTGACTCAACATCTGAATGAAGGCCGGCTGTAACTGAAATCTGTTCTGATCTATCTCGGGCCTTCGAATGCAGGAAAGAAGCTGTGTGTGTTTAGGCGCTGTATACGCCCCGTTGGTTTCTGGTGCTTCCTCCTGTGCCATTTCTTCTTCACTAGAAAAATTTGTAACTCGCTCACTTGTTGTTTCCTCTATATTCTCGGGATCACTACTCCTCGCTTTTTGCTGTTTCTTTAAGGCTCGTGTAGTCTTGTCAATATCGGGGTCGAAGAGAACTTCTTTGCCCCTCGAACTCCTAGACATGTACCGAATAGTCTGCACGTGAGAAAGCAACAAGCAATGGATAAGCTCGGAAGAGATCCAATGACTCAAAATAAAGGAAAAAATGCAAAAACCAAAACCAACAAAAGACTCGGAAAGGATTGGATCTCGACTCAATGAAACCCTATTCTAAAAATCGTGACTAGTCCCCGGCAACGGCGCCAAAAACTTGATGTGTGGAATCAGAGTTTTATTTATTTCCAAGGCCTTTCTGCCGCAAGTATACTGTTCTGGTAGTACAAGGGTCGAACTCTGGGGACTAAGTGAAGCTTTAGAACTAAGATGTCACGAGAAGAAGATCGATCAATAGATGAATTGTGAACTATGAAATAAAGATAAATAAGGATGACGAAGCTAGACTAGGCAATGAGGGGTATCATGGGTGTCGGGAATACCGGAACATGCAATGGATGTTTCTATGGATCATGAAATTCGGTTTGTATCAATCAATGGGGAACTAATATCTAATCCTCTACCTAGGAAATCAACGTCACTCATCTCCCGATGTAGCACGGAACGTCTAGACGCGTTCAGAACAATAGGGAACTCTACCCCTAATGCTAGAAATGAGTTGGCGTAAGCCTAAATCTCCTACCTAGGAAATCAAAGTCAATCATATCCCTATGTAGTGCGGAACTTCTAGATGCGTGACAAACGATGGGAAATTCAACCTCTAATGTCGGATGGGAACTCGACCTCTATAAACAGAAATGACTTGGTGTAAGCCTAAATCCTCTATCTAGGGAATCAACGTGGCTCATATTCCTATGTAGCGCAAAACTTCTAGATGCATTAAGAACAATGGGAATTCTACCTCGATTATTACCGTTCCTAAATATATTAATTGACCGTTCTCATTAATCTAATTCATTCGAAGGTTCATTCATGAGACTTAAATCTGACTCTCCCAAGCCTAGACGAATCTCTAATCTCCATCAAACGTGCCTAATCTCAGTAGAATAAATCTAGTCTTATCCAAACTTGAAATCAACAACGTATGAAGGCATTAAGCACAAATCTATAACCTATCGAACAATTCAATTGAACAAAAACAAAAATCAAGCATTAATAAATCAAAACATCCATTACAATGGCATCCCTAACTCATGAGAACAGATCTACTCAGAATACATAGAGAAGCAAACAAAAACGAAGTAAGTGTTCGACTCCCCTATCGTCCCGAGCGTTGGCTTCGGATGAATCCTTCAGATGTCCAAAGTCTTCAATCCGTGTTCTCTCCTCTTTCTTGTGTGTCTCTAGGTGTCCTCTTTTTTCTGTGCTTCATCCCCTTGCCCTAGATGGCTTGTTTTTTCTTTAATTGCCTGTCAAACCTTCAAAAGAGGTTGTTCCGGATTAGGCGGCCCACTCGGGCACAACCTGCACCCGCTCGTGCAGCCTTGAGCCCGCTCGTGCATCACACTCAGCCCGGTCGTGCATCACACTCACTTTGTCACGTTTTCGGGGTGGATTTGCTGTAATCTTTCGTGTTTTCTTCAAGTTTTCTTTTCCTACGCAAAACACGAAATAGTAGATAAAAGCCTCGAATAAACTCAAATAATCGGTAAAGTCTAAGAAATCTAATTAAAACTAAACCTAATAATGATATAAATACTACGACAGATAACATGTTATCACCTATACCTAAAAAAGACAATAAAAGTTTGAATAGGGTGGAGCTCTAACTGAATCGACGGGACCAACAAAGGTGGTCGAATATTAAATTACCTTTTGATTGCAATAGCTTTGTCCTCTACACAAAATAAACATTGTAGGGATTTGAAAGTACGGTTGAATTTTCTAGAACACTTTTTACATACCACATAGGGCCAACCATTTTCTGTTAAGATTTGATCCATGTGTGCCTCACAATAGAACTCAACTTACTGGAAAAAAGGAAAAAGAAATATCAATAGCGCCAGAACAGGAAATATACCGTATTTGGAAATTGCATCGAGAATGCAAGACCTTGTGGTCAAATTTGGTGAGGAATTTGCAAAGCTCTAAGAGAGAAACTGTTTCCATTTTCTCCAATTGAGTACTTCAATCATTGCTCTTCATACCATCATCAATTCCATCTCTTATGTTGTGCAATAGAGTTGCGTAAATATTTAAAAGGGTTATTGCGAAAGCTTGACAAGTAGGTGAGGCGTGCTTGAAAAAAGTGAAGCGATAAAACATATATGTGTTGCATGGTTAGCGCGGAAAAATAATGATGTACCTCTCTACATAATCCGTTACAACTGTTGATTCACCGTCAAAGTAGTATCTGGTTGCGGAAGTGGTGTTGAGATAAAGAGTACTTATCAATAATGAAAACACGATCATCGATATTTGAACCATGTCTATGAACCACTTGTTTCTAAAGAGAATTGAAAAGACCAGATCAACTTGTAAGATGGATATCGCGCAGATGATACAATTACAGGGGCACGACACAATTAGATATCAGTATCATATGGGAAACATACCCACAAAAAACATGGGATTAACCATAGTGACCAAAATGACTAAGGGGCCTGAGCTGAACTGTTCCAGCCTAGTACGCAACTCATCATCCTTCAGGTCCCATGCTGTCAGGTTGATTTGTATCCCACTTGATATAAATAGAAAAAGTATTAGTTTAGGTAAACCAACTCTGACAAAGCTAAAATAGGATGATTTGCACACCAACCAAGACAGTTGTAGCCGAAGGGAAACACGGGGGGTGGATGACACGTTGTCATTGAGTGAATACTTAATAGTTGCCACTCGCCCAATAACATCTAAAAAGAAAGAAAAAAAGAAGTACTATAATGATTTCATGGAAAGTTTGTGGAAAAAAAAGCAAGTGTGATTCGAAGTAGAAAGTGCAAAATACCTTGTAGAGAGACATTTTTATTGGCCAACGATGTTAGCTCGTCATAAGGACCAAGTTTGAAAACATGTTGTGGAATAACAAAATCTCCTTCTAAAACATCAGAAAATTTCGTAGATACACTAAAGCGGATTGAAACGTGTAAATCATTCAGCTTGTAGTTTGGATTAATGCGTACAACATCCATTCCTTCCAAGCGTAGAACATTCCCTTCTTGGAGGAAGGGGGCGAAGTGTCTGTAAACATTGCAATTGATTGTCTCATGCAGCAAAGTTGACTACAAGGATGCGTAACGATATTACTGAATTATATGTAAAGCAAAAAATCACAAAGCAGCCTTACCAACCATCAGAAAAATGAAGCACATGGTAAACAACACATAACAGCATGAACAGTTTCAATAGCACAAAATAGCCGGCGGGAATTTTTCACAAATTATGCCTATGAATGAGTAGTACAAATAAAATACGCAAGAGTAAATAATTAACACGTGCAATAAGGAAAGTGCAATAACCTGTCCACACATATGATGAATGAGTAAAAGGGCTACATTTTTGGCGAAAAAGAAAAGGCAGAAAGAGTTGATGTATGCAAAACAATTCTAAGCGTTAACAATGCCAATAAAAAGGAAAGACGTCAAGAACAATTATTACCGCAAAAAAGAGATTGCACATAATTGAACCACATGTAAGCACAAAGCAATGTCATCAAAATGAAAAAGGACAATACGAAGGAAACAGAGCGTTGTGTTGTCCTAATATGACATGCTACACAAATCGAACCCTAAGAACCCAGTCACTAATATTGATGCAACGCAAATGCCTAGAATTACCAAAGTTATTAAAGATCAGACATTGCGCACGATAAAGGTCGATCCAATCCAGAGCAGGGAATACCTTAGTGCTTGGAAATTCATAAAAAGTTGAGACACTAGACAAAAGCCGTTAGATCCAAGTGATAACTAATTCCTGCGTAACAGAACTTAAACAGTCTAAGGGAGATAAACACAAAGAGTGTTACAATTTTCAATAATAACCCTAACTGAGCCTTGTGTATTTTCCAGGCTCGGGATGGGATGGGGTAAACAGTCTACAGTTTAGGGTCACATGGCAATGATAAATCTGAAAGGTTGGAAATAATAGCGAAATGATATTCATAAGTCGTAACAATAACCATCGCTACCATAAGTCTGTAACATTGGAAAAGGGAATAACCATTAATTGGGTTCAGTTTACTGACATATTACCAGTTCAATGTTGCTGTAAACATCACCTTTTTATAAGTCATGTGCAGACAGCCATAGATAATGTTTTTTTCAAGCAAGTACAAGTCCTAAACTATTAACCCAAGACAATTTCGTCCACCGGTAAATACTGTCCCTCCAAAACATATTCTGTTTTGCCCAGAAAACCTCTTCTATGTACAGTTTAGGATCACGTGACAATTGTAAATATGTGTATTTCCCATCAACTGAATATTGTCGTCAACTTATTTCCTTAGCAGCCCTACTAAGACTATGGATTTTTTATCCCCAATTTACTGCCGGAATAGGCAACCTATCTCGCCGATTAGACAAAAGCCATTGACTGAAACCACAATGGGATTCGTGTGCAGTTACCCATATGTTAACGTTTTTTTCTAACACTAACAAAACACGTATCTAAACAAACAGAAGAAAAACGGCAATTGTAGACCTAGCGGTTTTATGATATCCATTTTATGTTCTGTCCAGGACAGCCGAAAGTTGAAGCAAAACCATCGAATACATAACTACATAAACCTTCGATCTACAAGTAACAGACAGAGAGACAAGAACCATTGAATAACAACCATAACCTAACATACAAGTCGTGACAGAGAACCGGCGAGCTACGTTGCATGCAGCACGTAGGATTGAGCTAGGCTATTGACTATCTATGGCTCCATACACAGGAATGCACATATCCATTTACGAAACAATAGATATGAAGTTGTTATTTTATAGGTCACCTGATAACACGTAGAGTGTATTAGTTTTAAATTAGACATTTGCATCATTTTCGCATAGATTTCATAGCACGAGTTACAATTCCGATACGAATGTTCTTTATATACGTTGTTTTTGTTGGTTTTCAGGTTTTACAGCGACAAGGCCTAGACGAGCTTCAAAATGAAAATTCCTGGATTAAACTGCACATATTGGAAGCTACAAATCACTCGGAGCAAAATTCAAGCCATGGAACCAAATGGAACACCGAGCATCGAGCAAAACGAGCAAAGGCACGGAATGAAGTGAGCCCGCTCGGGCAAAAGCTACGGGGATAATTACAGAAGACTTCACACGACCCGAGCACGAAGAGAACATGATCGGGTGACATAGCATGCTCGGGTAGTGTGAGGAGCCCGCTCGGGCTGCAATTAGGACTGAAAATCCCCGAGACAAAACACGACTCGGGCTAGCAGACCACATGGTCGGGTATTATTGCCCGCTCGGGCTGTATGCTCTACACGATCGGGCTGCCTTCTACAAGACCGGGTGAAACTTGTGCCCGCACGGGCCTCCTTTCTCGCAACAACCTGTTTTTAGAGTTTGAACAAGCAAAAGAGAGAGAAAACGAGTTCCAGAGACCAGAGGGCAGACGCCTAGGGCAAGGAAAGGCTGGAAGTTCATCAGGAAAGGCTTAGGAGATGCTGGAGAAAGAGAGAAGCATCAATCTGGACTTCGGTAACACGATAGGGATGATCGAGGAATCGTATTTCCTAGTTTTTATCATGTCTAGGGTTGTGTTATCTTGTTTGACAGTAAAATCCATGAGTGAGTAGATTCCCAACAATGGGCTAGGGATGTCGGATTTGTAATGGATGTGCGAATCATGCGTTAATGCTTAGATTTATCGAACTTTTCTTGATTTTCGATTTTATAATCAACATCGTAAACGTTCATACTAGTGATGCCCGCTCAGTAACTTAAGAATTCGTGTTTTGCTGGAAGGTTAAAATATGATTCTGGAACTGTTGATTGTAGATTAAGTTTGATTAATGAGAATCTGACCTGTCGATTAATCGACTTAGGAATTAGGATTGCGCACTTAACGCTACCGTAATCGCGAGTTAATCGCTGCTAGAAGGTAGGATAGCATGTAATTAGGGTTAGGAGGTTTATGCTCGGCAGAGTCATTCCTTATTTTAGAGCATGAATTCCCCGTTGTCAAGATAGTTTGATAGGTTTATGATCCCTTGTTGTTACATCCTTGCAATTCCCGGTATCCCGAAACTCGTAGTGTTCTTAATTGTGAAGTCTTCCGCATCTTTCCATCGCTGTCACCATTTATCTTATTGTTTTAGTGATTTACATCACGTCATCATCTATTTCATCCCGTCTTAGTTTAGTTATATTCTTAGAATAGGCTGCATTAGTCCCTAGAGTTCGACCCTGGTACTACACGAACCATATACTTGCGGTAGAGTGGTTTAGGAAATATTAAAGCTCTGATATTCCGCACATCACGTTTTTTGCGCTGTTGCCGGGGACTAATTACGGCCTAGATTAGGAATTAGCTAGATTAAGATCTAGTCCTTTCCGGAGTCTGAGTCATTTTTCCGCATTCTCTTTTCTTTTTCATTTATCGAGTCTATTTTATCTACTTCAGATCTGCACTTTGGTAGTTCGTCTCTTGTTGTGGAGGCACTATTGTATGAGAAGCTCCACACAAAGCTACTCATATACGATCTTGAGGTTGAGCGAACACTACGAAGCCTGCGGAAAAAGAGAAGGATTGGACTAGCAGATTCTGAGTCCGAAGTAGATAAAGAGCGCAGTCAAGAGACATACGCTTCCGAAGAGGAAGGAACCGACAGCGCAAGCAGCGAAGAAGGTCACGCAAACAACCCCAAAATGGCTGCTGCTGATGAAACTTACGAAGCCTACACCGCTCCAAAGCACACTCAGTTGCTTTCGTGCATGGCCCGCTCCATAGAGAATCATGTTGAGCTACAACCCGCCTTCATCCAAATGCTCAAAAACTCTGCCTTCAGAGGAATGGAAGAAAGAAGATCCGAACGCTCATCTCACGGATTTCAAGATGCTCTGCAGCACCACCAAAATTGGCACCGGAGTCACGCGGGAGGATCTATACTTGATGGCATTCCCATTCTCGCTCAAGGATGCAGCGAAACGTTGGTTGTTCAACTTTCGTGCTGCGTCAATTACTTCGTGGAATGACCTGGAGCATCGATTCATGCAGCAATTCTTTCCGGACCACAGGACGCTACTCGCCAAGAATCGTATATATTATTTCCTACAAGAAAGAGGCGAGACTCTACACGATGCATGGGAGCGCTTTAACAACTATCAGCGAATATGTCCACATCATGGAATGGATAAGAAGTACCTTATCACGAGCTTTATACAAGGTCTCCAAGAGACCACACGCTGCATGATCGTGGCAGCGGGCGGTGGTTCCCTCAGCAACCTCGCTTTCAATCAACTCGAGAATTTGATCGAGAGCATGGTGAGGGAAGGAGGCAAGAAGGTCGAAGACTACAACCGTGATTACCCATCCAAAGCGGCAGTACATGAATAAGGCATCGCCAACCCAGGCTTAACGGATTTGAAGCATCAAGTTGGTGAGATATACAGGATGATGGCAGGCCTTCATGTCGACCGACAGGATATATCCGTAGGTCTAGGAATCGAGGAAGTGAATTACATCAACAATCGGACCTACCAGCAAAACTACATCAAGAGCCATCCTAACCTCTCTTATGGAAATACGAGCAATGTAGCAAACCCGCAGGATTTTCAACCGCGGATGATGGCAAGAAACCAAAGCCAAGGTTTCCAGCCAAGAGGGAGTGACCAACACTACGGCTATCAGCCTCGCGCATAACCTTCAGGTGACTCCGAAATTCTTTCTGTGCTCCAATTGATGCGTCCAGAACAGAAAAGTGCGCTTGGAGGAATCAGGGCTGAGCTAGATGACATGAGGAAGAGAATGGACGGTTTCCAGACACACTTAAAGCTTCTAGAAACACAAGTGGTATAGCTAGCCCAAGGGTCAAGTCGACAGCCCGGATAGCTCGGCGGGAAACCCGAGACGAACCCCCGGGAGCAGATCAACGCCATCTATTTGAGGAGTGGCAATACGGTGGAACAACTCACACCTTCCATGGTTGTGAGAGAAGAGCCTCTAATCATTGCAAAAGAGTAACCCATCACTAAAGGCGTGGAAGAGAAGAAGACCGAAGAGGAAGAAGAGAGGGAGTTGCCTTACGTAACACCTCCCCCGAGGGTACCACCCTTACCCTTTCCGCAGCGCCGAAGGAAGTAGAACGACGACGTTCAATTCACCAAATTCGTGGAACTCCTACGGAAGCTGCAAGTCACCATCCCTTTCTACGATGCACTCATGAAGATGCCATCCTACGCAAAATTCCTCAAAGACATAATAACAAGGAAGAGGATCGTAGACAATGAGATAGTGATGGTCACGAACTCACTCGTACAACCACCGACCTTGGCTAAGAAGATGCCCGATCAAGGTAATTTTGTCATCCCTTGCAAGATCTACGGTTACAAGATTGAACATGCACTGATTGACATCGGAGCGAGTGTGAGCTTGCTACCATTATCTCTTGTTGAAAAGCATAATCAAGTAGGAGATCTTCAGCCCACGCGCAGGCTAATCACCTTAGCCGACCAATTTGTACGAAATCCCGAGGGCATATTGATGAATTTCGCAGTACAAGTTGGAAAGTTATGGTACCCCGTAAATTTCGTAGTGGTCGATATAGAGATAAACCCGAGGATCCCCATCATTTTGAGAAGACCGTTCCTGAACACGGCGAACATGGTTATATATACTGTGCCGAGGGCAGACTGGTCATGAAGTTCGGAGATGAATCCATAGAGTTCAAGCTTGACGAAACGGTTAAGAAGCCGTACATGCCCAAACCCGTGATGCACATCGAGACGGTGGATGAACTAGTAGAAGAAATCAAACATGAGCATCGAACCCTCCACCCCATGGAGATAGCACTATCAGCGTGGAGCGGAAGCATGTTTCAGTCATCTCAAGACGCGGAAGAATGCATACAACTCATGGAGGAGTTGATCATACTTGAATCTGCTATGGACCCGAGCGGGCAGAACACGAAGCTCGACTGGGTTGAACGACTACAGGAAAACCCACACGGGCAAAATCACAGCCCGACTCGGGTACCACTCTCGGGGATAAATGGCACAAATTGTACCCCGAGCGGGTTGGTTAATGAGCCTGACCGGGCAATGCTTCTGGACAAGAACCCACCCGGGCTACCTCACAGCCCGACTCGGGCAGGTCCCTTGGGGGTAAATGACACCATTCTTAACCCGACTGGGTTAGCTGATGAGCCCGACCGGGCAATGCTTCTTCCACCTTGCGCTACATCTCCTACACCTTGCATCGCTCACTTTCACACAGATCCCGACATGAGCGCCGAGAAAGCACCCAAGGATGACCTTAAGCCCTTCCGCAAGGGCTCAGGTATGAGTTTCTTGGTCTCGATTCTACATACCCTGTGATTATCAATGACGCACTTTATAGGCCACAAGTCGACAAACTCCTCTGCGCACTCAAGAGATACAGAGCCGCCATCGGTTATACACTGGAGGACATAGGGGTATCGATCCTCAGATTTGCACACACCGCATCCATTTTGAAGATGAGTCAAAGTCATCTATAGAATGTCAACGCCGACTCATTTCCTAACATGGCGGAGGTAGTCAAGAAAGAAGTTCTGAAACTTCTAGATGCTGGTATCATATACCCTATCTCCGACAGCACTTGGGTCAGTCCGGTACAAGTGGTACCGAAGAAGGGAGGCATCACCGTCGTCCCAAACCAAAAAAACGAGCTTATTCCCACGCGGACGGTGACAGGATGGCGCATGTGCATAGACTACAGCAAACTGAATAAGCACACCACGAAGGACCATTTCCCTTTGCCCTTTATTGATTAAATGATTGAGAGGTTAGCGCTTCACTCCTATTTTTGTTTTCTTGATGGCTATTCAGGATTCTTACAGATCCCGATTCACCGAAACTACCAAGAGAAGACGACATTCACTTGCCCACATGGGACGTTCGCCTACCGTCGGATGCCATTTGGCTTATGCAATGCACCCGCCACGTTTCAAAGATGCATGACTTCCATGTTTTTTTATGTTAATGGCGATATTATGGAGGTGTTCATGGATGACTTCATTCCATGGCTCCTCCTTTTATTTGTGTCTAACCAATCTTTGTAAAGGGTTAGACAGGTGTTTACAGGCGAATCTTGTGCTAAATTGGGAGAAGTGTCACTACATGGTACAAGAAGGAATTGTTTTAGGGCATAAGATGTCAGAAAAGGGGATTGAGATGGACAAGGCTAAGATTGAGGTGATTGAGAATCTACCCCCTCCTAGAAATGTCAAAGCAATCCGTAGCTTTCTTGGGCATGCGGGATTTTATCGATGGTTCATCAAAGACTTCTCCAAGATTGCCAAACCGCTCACCGACCTCTTGAGTAAAGATGATGTGTTCGAGTTTAATGAGGAATGCCATATTGCCTTCGAGAAACTGAAGAAGGAATTGATTTCACCCCCATCATCCAGCCTCCAGATTGGAAGCTCCCTTTTGAGCTCATGTGCGACGCAAGTCACTACGTTGTGGGGGCTGTATTGGGACAACGAAGGGATAAACTAATGCATGCCATTTATTATGCCATCCGGACTTTAGACGACGCTCAGTGCAATTACTCCACTATGGAAAAAGAGATGTTGGCCATCGTCTTCGCTTTCGAGAAGTTTCGCTCCTACCTTGTTGGATCCAAGGTAATTGTCTACTCCGATTATGCAGCGCTGAAATATTTGATCAACAAGAAGGACGCGAAACCAAGGCTGATTCGGTGGGTCTTAGTCCTTCAAGAAATCGATTTGGAGATACGCGATAGAAAAGGGATAGAAAACAGTGTTGCTGACCACTTGTCACGCCTTTAGATTTCCGATGGGATCCCTATAGAGGACTCTCTCAGAGATGATGTTGTCATGGCCATAGACGGAACGCCTATTCCGTGGTACGCAGGTTTCGTGAACTACCTCGTATGTGAGATTCTCCGGCAAGGCCTAAACCACAACGCAAGGAAAAAGTTCCTCCACGACGTCAAGGCCTACTTTTGGGACGAGCCTTACCTATTCAAGCGAGGGACCGATGAGATATATAGGCGTTGCGTCCCAGAAGAAGAGGTATCCGATGTAATTTTCCACTGCCATTCTTCTGACTATGCAGGACATTTTGCCGCCTCCAGAACAGTAGCAAAAGTTCTCTAAGCTAGATTCTATTGGCCTACGCTCTTCAGGGACGTTCACAGGTATGACTCAACTTGTGACATATGTCAAAGGACGGGCAACATTTCTAGAAGGCAGGAGGGACCTCAGCACTATATCTTGGAAGTCGAACCATTTGATGTATGGGGCATCGACTTCATTGGACCATTTCTTTCTTCTTGCGGAAATCAATACATCTTGGTCGCTGTGGATTATATGACAAAATGGGTGGAAACACTAGCATGCCCGACCAACGACTCCAAGGCAGTCACCAAGCTCTTTAAACGAATCATCTTTCCTAGATTTGGCGTCTCAAGAGTCGTGATTAGTGACGGAGGAAAGCACTTCCTCAATCGGGTGATCGAGACACTATTGGCGAAATATGGAGTGAAGCACAAGATCGCTACACCCTATCACCCTTAGACAAGTGGCCAAGTAGAAGTATCCAATCGAGAAATCAAGTCAATCCTTGAAAAGACCGTCTCAAAATCCCGATGAGATTGGGCACTAAAGCTAGATGATGTAGTTTGGGCTTTTAGAACGGCTTTCAAGACTCCGATTAGTATGACACCGTTTCAGCTCGTCTATGGAAAAGCCTGTCACCTCCCCGTTAAACTGGAACACAAGGCATATTGGGTTATAAAAACGCTTAATTACGACCTCAAAACATCTGAGGAGAAGCGGGTTATCCAAATTCACCACCTAGAGGAGATGCGAAATGATGCCTACAAGAACGCAAGGATTCACAAAGAGCGTTCAAAGAAATAGCATGACAAGCACATTCTCCAATGCTCGTTCAAAGCAGGTGATCAGGTGCTTCTATTCAATTCACGCTTGAAGTTATTTCCAGGAAAACTTAAGTCGTGATGGTCGGGACCTTTCACGGTAAAAGGAGTTTCACCGCATGGAGCCGTGGAATTAGACAACTCAATGTGCAGAGAGTGAAGGCGACCCGCACGGGCACTGTGTATCATCTGCAGAGGTAAATCTATTATTTCGAGTAACCCGAGCGATAGTTCTTACAATAAAAAATCGACCCGAACGTGCTCCACACCTGCAACCCTTCACGCCGCCGGAGCTTGCTCACTTTGCCACCGTCGTTCCTCATCACCGTCGGTCCGTTACAACGAAGAATACTCGACAGTGGTTACTCAAAATAAAACTCTCCCCATCCTCTCTCGCAAAAACATCGAAAACTTTCAAATTCCTCTCAAAATCCAGGTATTTTCATGAACTAATTTGTGTATTCGACTGCTTTGGACTAGAATTAGGCCCGGTTAGAAAGATTTAGGGTGACATTTGCGATTCAACCATGAAAACGGATTGCAGGTCGCGATTTCGCGACTCAACCCGATCGGGTTAGGGTTTGTACCCGGTCGGGTTACCTGGTCCTGAGCCTGATCGGGCAGTGACCACACCCGAGTCGGGCGAGACCTACGGAGAATTTTGGCTAAATTGAAGCCCGAGCGGGCTACACCTCTACCCGCCCGGGCACTCTGCAAGCAGTGAATGACCTTCGTTTTTCTTCTTCGATTGTTTTGCAGATGGCTCCACAGCTCTTCAAAGTTCAAAGAATCGTCGATCTGATGCCTACGATCCGGAACACGGATGGCCAGCAAAGTCGGATGCTATCACGGAATTAACACCGTACACGCCCATCACGAAGTCTAATCAACAATACAACTAGCGGACAACAACCTTTTTGTCCGCTCAGAAGTCGAGGTTCACCGAGCTGCAGCCGCGCATTCAGCCGTCCCTCGGAAGCCATGAGTGCTCTCCACATCTAGGAGCACATCGACGCCATCTTCAACATGTTGGGGTGGACAGGATTGTGGGAGCCACAGGAGTACACGTACTGAAACCTTACAGCGGAGTTCTTTGCGTCGTACACGGCATTCTTCCCCAAGTCAAGAGATCGGGAGAGGGCATTTATGGAGTTCCATCTGTTGGGACAGAACTACCGGCTTAGCGCGCGACAGTTCGCAATCGTGCTTGATGCCCCGCACCGCGCCCTCACCAAAATGCCCGAGCACAACAAGAGCAATCAAGCACAGTTTTGGACTCGGATAGCATATGGTGACTATTCAAAGAAGTCCAAGGCCAGCCACATACGCCATCCCGCCCTAAGGTATTTTCACTATTTCCTAGTCTCTTCAATCCTAGGAAAAGGAGCACAAGACGGAGTGAACCAAACGGAGTTGGCATACATTAGGCGTGCGGTACACACAGGCTTCGATGAGGACGAATGGGACATACTCGATGTCGACTTGGCATCGCTGGTTATGCGACACTTCCACGACATTGCCACCGAGAAATGCAGCACATACACGAAGATTATTTGTGGTGGGATAGTCACGATGATAGCACATAGAGTTGGGATCAACCTTGGCATCCTGACGGAAGATAAGATTGATGAGGAGCCCGAGCTGAACCTCCAAAACTTGCGCAACCGATGGGCAATATCAATCGATCGGCACAAAGTCATTTGGAGCTACAAGGATGAGCATGGTCGAACCTTGGAGGTCAACCTAGATGAGATTCAGATGCCGAGATTAGACGAGGTGGGCATACACTTTGACGCGATCCCGGTCGCGTCCTCCTCATTGTTGATGGTTGCGTCTTCGGCGTCCTCCGGGATCATATCACACTTCAGGATCGATCCCGCCATCGGGCTCACTGGTCCGAGACTAGATGAGATAGATCCAGCTCAAGCCGCTGCACCAGGACCATCAATGTCTAGACAGCGTAGTCGACACGCGACTCATTCTCGTACCCACCCCGACTACCGTCATCACCGCTCTAACTTCCCTTCTATGGATGGTGTCTCCGATGTTCTCAAGTATGTTGCAGAGGGGAGCAGATATCAGTCCTTTATGGCAGAGCAACAATATGACCTCGAGGCGGTGAGGTATGACATCGAGGCTGCGAGATATGCGAAGCAACAGCAATTTCAGGAGCAGTTCATCCAGCACACGTACTATCTCACGGAGTCCGTTTGCAGATTCCAGCAGCTGAGCATGCAGCATTATTCGGATTCGTACGTGCCGATTTTGCAGGACTACCACACTGCCGCTATTCCAATCCGCCCACACATCTCATACGAGCTGCAGTCATTCTACTTCCAACCTGGGGAAAGGACATCAGCCGAGCCAACAGACCCCCCGACCACCCGTGGTGGAGAGGAAGAGGATTAGGCCACCATTTTCCTTTTCCCTTTTCTTTTTCCTTTTTCTATTTATTGATTTATGGACCTAGTTTCTTATTTTATTTCTTTTTCGTTTTTGCGCTTATGTACGCTCTATTGGACTTATTGATGTAGTACTTTCTTCTCTATTTTTGTGTTGTATGATTCTTATCACATGTTCTTCACGATAATACCCACATAGAGCAAGAGAATATAACATTCAGATGTATCACAAATTCGAGAAAGCAAAATAAACTAGGTGTACTCGTTCTTATTTCTTATATTTTCTCCATTTTTGGCATGCGGGTACCTCTCATAGCTTCCGAACACCGGGACTGTGTTCGTTCAGGTCTGGGGGTACTCTTTTGAGTGATACAATTTTTTTTATGAGTGACATATTTTCAATTAGGGTTAGGATTAGGAATAAATAGATGGATACCTAGTACGAATTTTCGAGTTTAGTCATTATTTTGCGACCTTGTCGAATCGTGAACAATAGTCTAGGTTTGCTTAGAAGTCTTTGGGATACCGATTAGTCGAGTAGTTGCGCTTGAAACCATGATCTATAGTTGCATTCACCTCTTAGGTTTCAGTGCCAAGTATCAATATCTCTGTGTATATCGTTTATCACTTGCTTGTTTGATATATTTTCACCGTTCATGAGTTATTAGATTCCACACGCTTATACTCCGTTGACATCTTGGAAAAGTTTCTAACTATTTCAGTTTTGCATTGACATGAGTACATCGAGATCGATGGTTCGGGTCTAAGTGGTGGGTTGAGGCGCTAATCTACGTCCTAAGGGTTAGAGAGATGCGTAATCTATCGGAAAAAAATGTTCTTCAATAACGCACCTCTTCACTTTGCTAAGGTTACACGACCTTATGAGTGTGCCATAGGCAGCCTGGGTCAAAGTAGAAAGCCATCCCTCTTCGACTTCAACGTCCTAGAAACCAAGCGTGGATCTAGATTTATCGAAAACAAAGGAATAAGAACGAGAAAACGAGTTTAGTGATATCTTAAGCTTAGGGGGATTGGTATGGAGATCGCTTGGACGTTGCCTAGGGTTGTGAAATAGACTTAGATTATTGGTAGGATTGCATGGCTCGTAACTTTCGGTTGATATAAGTTTGAACTCTGTACGCTTAAGCTTACGTTCATGTGACGCGTTGTTTTGCACAATGACTAATCCTTCGAATTTTTTGTGCTAGTATCCATCATTGTTAGACTCTTCTTATACTTGGCTTTAGTTTTGTTTGAGGACAAATAAAGGTTCAGGTCTGGGGGAGTTTGATAACACGTAGAGTGTATTAGTTTTAGGTTAGATATTTGCATCATTTTCGCATAGATTTCATAGCACGAGTTACAATTCCAATATGAATATTCTTTATACACGCCCTTTTTGTTGGTTTTTAGGTTTTAAGACGACAAGGCCTAAACGAGCTTCAAAATGAAAATTCCTGGATTAAACTTCACATATTGGAAGCTACAAATCACTCGGAGCAAAATTCAAGCCATGGAACCAAATGGAACACCCCAGCATCGAGCGAAAGGAGCAAAGGCACGGAAGTAAGCCCGCTCGGGCATGTCTGCTACCCGCTCGGGCAAAAGCTACAGGGATAATTACAGAAGACTTCACACGACCCGAGCACGAAGAGAACATGATCGGGTGACATAGCTCGCTCGAGTAGTGTGAGGAGCCCGCTCTGGCTGCAATTAGGATTGAAAATCCCGGAGACAGAACACGACTCGGGCTGGCAGACCACATGGTCGGGTACTATTGCCCCCTCGAGCTGTATGCTCTACACGATCGGGTTGCCTTCTGCACGACCGGGTAAAACTTGTGCCCATGCGGGTCGCCTTTCTCGCAACAACCTGTTTTTAGAGTTTGAATGAGCAAAAGAGAGACAAAACGAGTTCGAGAGACCAGAGGGCGACGGCTAGGGCAAGGAAAGGCTGGAAATTCATCAGGAAAGGCTTAGGAGAAGCTGGAGAAGGAGAGAAGCATCAATCCGGACTTCCGTAACACGATAGGGAAGATCGAGGAATCGTATTTCCTACTTTTTATCATGTGTAGGGTTGTGTTATCTTGTTTGGTAGTAAAATCCATGAGTGAGTAGATTCTCAACTATGGGCTAGGGATGTCGGATTTGTAATGGATGTGTGAATCATGCGTTAGTGCTTAGATTTATCAAACTTTTCTTGATTTTCTGATTTATAATTAACATCGTAAACGTTCATACTAGTGTTGCCCACTCAGTAACTTAGGAATTCGTGTTTTGCTGGAAGGTTAAAATATGAATCTCGAACTGTTGATTGTAGATTAAGTTTGATTAATGAGAATCTGACCGGTCGGTTAATCGACTTAGGAATTAGGATTGCACCCTTAACGCTACCGTAATCGTGAGTTAATCGCTGCTGGAAGGTAGGATTGCACGTAATTAGGGTTAGGAGGTTTAGGCTCGACAGAGTCATTCTTTATTTTAGAGCATAAATTCTCCGTTGTCAAGATAGTTTGATAGGTTTAGTGTATGATCCATAGGTCAGTGCCGGTTGCACTTGCTGCGCGGTTTGAACGTTCATATTTTGACGTTCGGCCATTAGCTCTTCGATAAACGGTTGTTCAATTACTTCCTCGGTTTGGAAATCCAAATGTACTTGCGTGTTATCAACCGAATTGCTTGCACTAGCTCTCGTTTCTTTCCTTAGTTTTCTGAGCGTTTTATCAATGTCGGGGTCGAAAACTAGATCCGCACTTCCGGTATTTCTCATGCACAAACTACCTGCACAAGAAAAAGAAGAATAACACAAAGATCACGTGAGATCCGAGAAGCAAACGAACTTGACTCTAAACGAATAAACAAACAAAAACACGAAAAAGCAAGAAAGAAACAAGACTCCTAAAAAACTAATGTCTAAATCTAAAAGTTTCCTAACTCTAAGCCGTAATCAATTCCCCGGCAACGGCGCCAAAAACTTGATGTGCGTTATATCAAGTGATAAAACCTAGACTAACGCTTCCGCAAGAATACGGATCGTGTAGTAACTAGGGTCGAACACAAGGAATTGATGCGACTTATAAGCTATTAAACTAATGGAATAGACGAGTAAGGTGACTAAAGATGGAATTGTTATTGAACTAAACTAAACTAAATCGATGAGAT
>CM071866.1:25596944-25613334 GCA_036759665.1 Gynandropsis gynandra | reverse complement strand
TCAGCCATGAAATCTGAAAACATGATAAAATACGAATTTCATTCATTCGAGTGGCGTACAAGTAATGAAAGCATTAAGTTCCACCATTCATTAAGCGTAAGACTTCGTTACAACATGGCAAATCTCTCTAACCCATGGCAAAGGGTCTACTCAGACATGAATACAGACAAGGAAACACGAGAGAATTCTAAGTTCGACATAGATAGAGAAAGAGATGACTCCCTATTCATAAACCGATGTCTTCGGTAGATTCTCCTTGCTCCCGATCCGTAGATCCGTCTTTTCTTCCTTCTTCCTCTTGCCCTAATGTCTCTCAATCTCCTCTGATCTGTTCTGGTTCGAAAACTCCCTATTCAGATCCCTTTTTTCCCTTAATTTGGTCGTTCTAGATCTAAGGAGTTTGTTGAGATCTAAGGGACCCGAGCAGGCATGTATTTAATTTGGCCGTTTTAGATCTTAGGAAAGTTTGTTGAGAATCAAGGACCCGAGCGGGCATGTCCTCTACCCGCTCGTGCAGGCCACTTGCCCGACCGTGTGCTCACATTTGAGCCCGAGCGGGCACCATGCCCGATCGTGTAGATCTTCAGCCCGAGTCGTGCAAAGTTACGGCGATTTCTTGGCACCAATTAGCCCGAGCGGGCACTCCAATTGCACCCGAGCGGGCACTCCATCATTGGTCGTGTACTTTGAGTGCCCGAGTCGTGTAAAGCTACGGGGGTAATTGACAGCAATTAGCCCGATCGTGTACACTTCCAATGCCCGAGCGGGCATGTCTTGAAATGTTGTTTCGCTCCCTTCGCTCGGTGTTTCAGTGTTCACTTTCAGTCCATGGCCTTGCACAATCGAACCCTTGTTACTCAACTTCGTTTTCGGGGTTAGATTGCCAAAATCACTCGTGTTTCTTCTTGTGTTTTCGTTTCTTATGCAAAACACGAAATGTAGATAAAGTCTTCGAATATACTCAATAAGTGAATGAAATATAAATAATCTACTCTAAACTAGACCTAAGAATGATATAAAAACTACAACGGATTAGGTGTTATCACAAACTATTGAAATGCCAACAATATTTAAAAACTGAAAATGTAACGACAAGATGATTGAGTTTCTCGACATTAAGATAGGAGGAAATGGCTAATTTAGTGGGGCTGTAACATGATCATGAATGGACACAAGTTTTGAAGTGATGAAAAGACAGAACATGACGAATGTTGGATACCCAAAGACACAACTGATTAAGGTTCAAGACGCATCTCCCATTGCAAGTTTTTGGGCGGAAGTGTATACGCAGAGTAGGCATCTCTTTTTTAGTAATATGATTGATTAATAGCTTAGCAAACTATAAGTTAAATGTTGTTGTTCATATATTAAATATATATTGCTAATTTTTTCAATATCAAGTGCTGAGTACGAACGTTATTTTCTACCTTTGTCAAGGATGCTTTGGCTTGGGTACCATCAGCCAATCATGTTCTTTCGATGTAAGTTCTTCTGTTGTTTGGGTACCTAGAAGGAACTCGAATTATTCTGACCCATTTTATATAATATGTATTAGGTAAGCTGACTTCAATCAAACACCAGAGCATGCTCCATTTTATGTTCAGATCTTCGGGTGTGATGCACAGACAAGATCAGAGTGATATTCTGACCTAAATAGGTAGCGAACTGAGGTGATTACCTGCGTAGAACAGCCGTGGAGCTTTGCTAATGATATAAGAGGTAATTGCTTATGAATTTTGTCGTGAAATAGGGCATCATAACCACCCACCTTCGGTGGCCGACGTCATCATTCCCCCGCGTTCTCTGGTGTTTTGAGGGAACCCACATAAACCTGATCGAAGCAGCTAGCTTCAGTACTATATCCACTCAAACCTTTCATGGGTTTTCATTTGTTGTTCCATATTATTTTTTCTTGATTCATATGCAAAGATACCCTGAATTTTAAAATAATTTGTTGTCAAAAGTTGCCAATTTATCTTTTTATGTTTGACTGCTTTTGCTTATATTTGGATTGATTTGTATTTGTTTGTCTACTTTTACTTATATTGGATTAGATATTTAGTTCTGCAACTATTTAATGGTATGGATATGACGTTCAAATAGTTATTTCCCTTTTCTTTGTTTGCTAGATATTGTATTTCACATACGAATCTATTTCACTGAAGTTGTTGCTTATGTCAAGAATAAGCATGTTGCTACAAACACTTATGGGGACAAGCCTTCCTACGGCTATGCGAATTTCTTTTGGATATATTATTTCTGTGCTTTCAATCATCTTAGATTACAATGACAGACAATTTGCATCTGAGAAGTAGGTACTCATAGTTGAGTAATAAATAGCCAACATTTTTCTCAAAGTAACATTTAGTATAATCATTTTCCATTTTTCCGTGTTATCATGCGCAAGCTTATCTGACCGTAAGCATTTGTAGCAACTTGATTCCGTAAGTACCCTGCCTCGATTCGGCTTAGTACCCGAAACAAGGCCTAGAAGGAACTCGAATTATTCTGACCAATTTTATATAAAATGTATTAGGTAAGGCGACTTTGATCAAACACCAGAGCAAGCTCCATTTTTTGTTCAGATCCCCGCCTGGGATGCACAGATAAGATTGGAGTGATATTCTGACCTAAATCGGTGGAGAACGGAGGTGATTACTTGCGTAGCACAGCCGTGGAGCTTCCCCTATGATCTAATAGGTAACTGCTTATGAATTTTGTCGGGAGACACCCACCTTCAGTGGCCACCGTCACCGTTCCCCCGTTTTCTCTGGTGTTTTGTGGAAACCCACGTAACCCGATCGGAGCAGCTAGCTTCAGTACTGTATCCACTAAAAGCTTTCATGGCTTTTTCACTTGTTGTGTCATAATATTTTTCCTTGATTCATATGCAAAGATACCAAGAATTTTAAAATATTTTGTTGTCAAAAGTTGCCAGCTTTTTGATGTTATGTTTGTCTGCTTTTGCTTATATTTGGATTAATTTGTCTTTGTTTGTCTGCTTTTACTTATATTTCATTAGATATTTAAGTCTGCAAGAAGTTCATGGTCAGGAGATGACGTTCAAATAATCATTTCCCTCTTCTTTGTTTGCTAGATATTGAATTTCACATATGAATCTGTTTCATAGAAGCTGTTTGTTTATGTCTGAAAAAACATGTTGTTACAAAAAGCTTATGGGACAAGCCTTCCTACGGTGATGGGAGTTTCTTTTGCATATATTCTTCCCGTACTTTCAATCATGAGAGATTACAACGATGGTTAGTTTGTATCTGAGAAGTAGGTATTCATAGTTGAGTAATAAATAGACAACATTTTGCTCAAAGTACCATGTCATATATTCATTTCAAATTTTTCTATGTTATTCTGCGAAAGCTTATCTACCAATGTTTGCAGGTTTAACTTAGATGTCACTCCTTGTCGATAGCGAACAAGTATGAGCTCTCTGACAGACAAGTCATTGCCATCAGTGCGTAAAGATTTTGTTGCCGCCATCAGAGCAGAAAGATTTTGTTGCTTAAAAGTCATGTTCCAGTCATCCGTCATAGGAATGAAAGCATCGGGAATTCGTGAAACTACATAAGCTCCATTTTGACAATTTTCGATAAAGGGATACCAAAACAAAATGTAAATGTGAGTATCCTGCAATTTCGTACTTGTATTTTGCTGGTGTAGTTTGCACTGTGTGTTTTATATCCGATTGTTTTGTCTGAGCTTGGCAGGTAAGTGTTTACATCAATATTCCTTGGGAGGATGCTTATCATTTCCAACCTCGATTGTTCAGAAAGGTACTTTCTTGTCACTTGAATTGTCGATGTTTCCAACACACATACTCTTATTGAATTGGTATTGTTCTTTCTGATTCTTCAGATCATACCAGAGAAGTAGATATGAAGTATTGTTGAAAAAATTTGAGATACATCTCGAGATGAAGTAGATATGTTCACGTCTACCCATAACTTCAAATTGCAACAATGGAAATGTGAAAATTTCATAACTTTGTGGGTCTTTCTTATTGATTATGTAAGATTAAATGCAACTAAAAATTTTTTACTCTCGACTTTGGTATTTTATTTGTATATATGCCCATTTTGTTCTTTTTCTTCAGCGAAGCGCTCACAAGTTCCACAATTCCTGATACTCATTCAGCAAAGAGCTCACAAACTCTCATCGACATTCTTGATATCATAGTGTAGAAAGGCTTATCGATCAAGCTGAAATCAAGGTCGTTTGCATCAAGGTCATCGAAATGAGAATCAACCAGATAGCATGAGTATCAAGAAGACAACATGAGTATCAACTAGATAGCATGCAAGAATTAAGACTGCCTAGGATAAACATGTTTTGTTTTTTACTGGACAGGTAATTATGATTAAAATATTGGCCACCATCTACATATAAAGCTGTTGTGCACATGCTGGACAGAATTCATCAAACATTACAAATTGCCATTACTGGATAGAATTCCATATTGGACATGTTTGACTTTTTACTAGACACTCGCTATTTTTGCAGGTTTTGGTGGTCTTTCTGAGGGTTTGGAGCAGGCGGTCATGCAGTGCATGTCTCTTCCCATCTGTTTATCATACCAAAAGCTTGGGCAAATTGTACTTTTCATATTTATGCGTGTAATGTCAGGTTTATCTAAAACGAAGTGGGCGATTGAATATGAACAACCGGTTGCAATGTCAAAATTAATCATCTTGAATCAACAGCGTTTGTTAATAACTGCAATGTCAGTCTTAGGTCAACAAGGTGACAAGATGCTGCATAATTCATCTATATGGTTAATTCACATGCGCTTATCGGTTGATGTTATTTTCTGCACGTGCTAAAATGGGGAAATGTGGAGCTTTATATAAATATATCTCCACTTCTGAGGTTGTGTAAATCGTAGATTCACTAGCCAGCGACCAGAAGTATGCATTGTCATTGCCAAGCCAAGTGGATTTCATATGTGGAGGTCCTCCATGCCAGGTATTTATTTCAGATTGTTTGCTGCACTTTTATAAAGCTATTAAAATAGTAAAAGCTTCAAAACTCCATCACAAACGACACTTCTACCTTAAAATCTCGTATGATGTGCACTTGAATTGTTCATTCCACCACTTTGTTCACTTATTTCTATGTGCAGGTTAACCACTACAACCTTATTGTCCCTTTGGGTCGACAGATATTTGGATTGTAATGGGAAAGAGAGCTCGAGGGCTTGAAAGATTACCACGTTATTCCCTTATTACACACTATCAAAGGTTAAAACCTCAGTTAACCGTTACAAGAATCCTCTGCGTCAGCTTTTGCTTTTGATTGAGATAAGTTAAGTCTCTATTTTTCTCTTTTTATTCACAGGTCTTGAGATATAGATACATTGAAGAGAAAGCAAAGGACGGCTAAACGAATCTAGCCGTTTAGTCATAAGTCTTGACATTCGTAGCTAGATTCAAGGATACATAGTTGGTAATGCTCTGAACTAACAAGTAATGTAACCCATCGTGCAAATAATCTTTTTCTGGTTTTTCCACATTATATTGCTGCTTATTGGTCATCTTGTCATTTTATTCGCAGGTCTTGAGATATAGATACATTGGAATAGAAATCAAGGGATGGCTTTGAGAATCTAGCCTTTTATTCGCAAGTCTTGACATTCGTAGCTAGATTCATGGATACATAGTTGGTAATGCCTTGAACCAAAAATTAATGTAACCCATCGTGCAAATACTTTTTTTCAGGATTTTTCCACATTATATTGCTGGTATTAGGTCATTTCATCCTTTAGGAGTTGACCTTCTTCTTGATGTGTGCTTTCATTGACATTTTTGCATCGTACCTCTTTAATATGACCGTTTTATTTTTTGTTTAAATTTAAGTTGGTCCTCTATTCTGTCTCTTACAGGCTTGTATTGAAGCTGTTGGGAATATGGTTGAAGATGATGTTGGTTCCAACAAATCAATGATGATTTCTCTTTGTCAAGGTAATTCATGGTGCTTTAAACAAAAGCATGTTCCACAATTTTGATTTCTATGTCTGCTTTGGTGTCTCTCACAATTAGTTTATTTTTTGTTGGTCTATGTAGTCCTTTGTTTGATATGCATTTAATTTGTTTATAAAGACAATATCACATCATTCCTTAGTCAAACCTCCACTTTCGTCGAAGGTAGTTCTATACGTTTGTTTCTTTGCCTTTTAATTTGTTTGGTCCAACAACTCTGACAAGTGTATTTGCTTCTAACTACTAGCATATTTGGGATTTAGTTTACTCGGATTGATACACCACATATGTTGTTAACAATTGCTTTGTGTTTAGGATTTGGCAAGTTGGATCAATCAAATATCTTGAGAGTGTTAATTAACGGTTTTAGGGTATATAACTGTTTTCCAAACCTAAGAATGGTAAATTATTTTTATTGGTTTAGGTATTAACATTATCTCAGAAATTCTTTTATTCTTAATTAATTGGCATCATAAATTCTCTTCTGAACTACGCAATGATAGGTCATTGTTGAAAATTGCAAGTATTTTTGCACTAGTTTTCTGCATTTATATAAACAATGCTGAAAGCGTTTAACTTTGGCATCACTTCTTGAAATGGATTATCGGGCCAATTTTCGGTTTCATTTCAACTGCAATTATGTTTTATGTTGGATGTGTTTGATTGCACTTTCATTTGAGTATGGTGTCATCATGGTTTGTGTATGTTGTGATCTCTCTGGGTAAGAACAAAAGAAGTGTCTTGAGGAATTAATGGTTTGCTTTTTGAAGCAATTAGAGATGATACCATAAACATCATTTGTTTATTTTATTTTGTCTAGGGGAGATTTGGAATGTGACACACTCGGCATATGGAGTTTCTCACTCCCTCGAATGAGCATTCATTTGGCATGCCTCCCCAGATGAGATTATCCCAGTGGCGCGTAGTACTACAAGCGGTGCGTCTTTCCGTCCAACCACTGTTAGAGCTGCTATTGGTGATCTTCCACCAGTGGATAACGGTGCCTCCAAGACGAAGATGGAGGTATTGAAGAACGTTAGAGCGCGTTATCCATACATTTGGCTGATTTGATGTTTAAACTAGGAGTCTGTTTTCTTTCAGTGCCAAAGTGATCCCATCTCATGGTTCCAAAATTGGAGAAGAGGTAACATGGAAGGGGAAGGGGGCTGTTCGGGGGGTTGGATTGGGAAGGAAATTTCCCAACTTTAATCACTGACCCTCAAACAATAGGAAAAGTGGGAATCTGTTTCCACCCTGACCAGGATAAACTTCTCACCGTCCACGAATGTGCAAGATCAAAGGTGAACTTTCATGTCTTATGCACACAAATTCTTGTAGTTATCAGATTCATGTTGTTTTCTTAGGAACCATGATCCCACCATCTTGATCTTAAGTAAACACATAAACACTCTGAAAATGTAAAAGAGGCAATTAAATATTAGACTACTGATATCAGGTATAGATTATTAGTTAAAAAAAATTACATACTTTGGATTTGTATGGTAGCATGTTTGTACTAGAAGGTATTCGTTTGAACAATTTTACTAATGCGAATTGCTTTTCGTTGGTTTTGTGTTGAAATAACGCTGCAGGATTTTCCCGGATAGCTATCAATTCTCTCGGCATATTCAGCACAAGCACCAACAGATCGGGAAAACTGTGCGTCCACCACTCGCCTATGTAGTTGGTCACAAGCTCAAAGAAGCCGTCGACCTCAAGAGCTCACTTCAAGAGAAAAAGTAGCATCAGCTTCTAGCCTGAATGAATCGCCATCATTGGTGAGAAATTTGTACAATCCACTTAGCGTTGGAAACTCTCATCCCCTTGTCGTAATCTTTCTTTTTTTTTTTTTTGCTTTTATTATTCATCATATTGGTATACTCCCAAATGTGTACTGATGTATAGAATGAAAGCTAAAACTTCAATTTTAAAGAGAAAATAAGGCACACCAAAAAGAGAATTAGGGATGTTTAATGGTTAATGTTAATGGGTTTACCGAACTGAAATTACACCAAAACTATTTGGGTTAAATCTTTAGGTTTTTAAGATTAAATGCGAAACCATTGTGCCTTAAGTTCTTAAAAAATTGTTACAATAACGACTTTTTATCAACTAAGATCGGACACGAATTGGGTATTTCGTATTTGCAAGGTATCTGAACTCGTGAGTTTCAAGATTTTAGTATTTGAAGTCGAACTCGTCCAATGTGGGTATCCGGTTTTTGGTTACCCAATATTATTCGAGTAATTGAACATGAATTACAGCATCCGTTGTTTTCTTTTTCAGTCTCACCAACCTTAGGAAAGAACCCTCTAACCATTTATTCACATCGATAAACAATGTTTATCAAAATGGTTTAGGATTTGAAAATATCCACTTTTAATGTTAAGTGGGTTTTTTTGTTTAAAATATCCACTCTCATGTTGGACGAACTTGCTATGCATTTTCGTTCAATTTTTTCTCAAAGAATCGTCAAAGAAAAAATCATGATCGTAACAGACATTACTCTCATTATGATCAACAGTATTATAAAAACTAGATAACATGTATTCTTTTATATTTTTTTAATGTTATTCGTACTTATTCTTTCGAAATATATCAAACAGTTTTGTTAACGCTTCATTCGTCTTGCTCCACACATATCAACACAGATTCACAATTAAAGACAATCAAGATATTCAAACATATGTAAGTTTTTAAAATTTCCAAATCTTGTCCGTATTTCAATAATTTTTGTTAAATCATGTTATTGATTATATTTAATCCTCAATATTTATGCAGGTATAGATAAGAAAACTAATCATGAAAACATTACAACTCAATTCGTGCAATCGATTTTTCGACAATTTATATTCTGCAATTTCAAATACATTATAAAAAAAGTTACACTATTAGTTTACATTACAACTTATCAATCTATTGATCAAATTAAAACTTTTGTTTCGTGTCTTTATATAGCCCCGTATACATATCTTATCTAATGACAATGTTCAGATTAATAGATTATATACAAAATGTAAGACAAATATATTTAAATTGTCATAAATCCGCGTAGCGCGGGTATCATCTAGTATATTGTAAAAAAACGAATTTTTGTGATATATCCCTCATGCAATCATTTGTGGAAATGCTTGTCTAGCTCTTTATATTTAAGATATTACTGATCGTACGAATTTTAATGTTAAAAAAGTAACTAAACCGTATTGTATTGGAGGAATCTTGAAACATTGATGTTTTGATACGGAAAATGGAACGTTTTCAACAAAAAAAAAAGGAGAAACGTAAATATTGTTGGAAAAATTAAAGGATTTGAATGTAAAGAACAAAGAAATAGATTCAAATAGGAAGTGAACAACATTAGATAACTGGATCGTTTAAATGAACAACCACATGTAAAAATAGAAATAAAAATATAATGATTTGGTGCATAACATAACCTAGTATGAAATTCCCAATAATAATTTCTTATTCATTTGTTATAAAATTTGACAAGAAAACATACGAGAGAGAACAAAACAAGAACCAATGAGATCCGTTAAATGCAATAACAAAGGACATAATATGGAACCTAGTGGTAATTGTGTCAATTTGAGGGGCTTAGATTTAACGTTGGAATCTGAAACGTCTAGTCCACCTTAATATTCATGTACCATTAATTAAATTTGTTATATTCTCATGGATTGGTTTTTAATAAGACTTATTACCATGTAGATTGATTGGAAACGTTTTCCATTTACACAAACAATGAGTTCACATATTGCATTGATATCACTAGTGAACAAACGTTACAGTTCATATATTTATAGGGGTCATAAATATATCCACAAACAAAAAATTTAGTAGACAAATCATATCAATCAGATTATTAGAAAACTTACATTATGCAATTCTGTTGGAACTCCGGTAACACAATAATGGAAAACATAATATATGAATAAAGGCCATAGGTTATCTTGATAATTTATGTTACTAGATGACACCCGCGCGTTGCGCGAATTTATTAAAATTAAATTGAATGTTTTTTAAATGTTGTTCAATCATTGTCATGACATTTGATATACGTAAGGGTCAATACAAATGCATGAATTCTAATTTAAAATGTAAATTTTAAAGAATAGATTTATAAGATAATAATATAAACTAGCATTCTAATTTATTCATAATATCTTTGAAATTTTAAAACGTAATTTTTCAGAGAAAAATGATTGCATGATTAGACATGAGTTTATTAAAAAATTTTCCTAATTGCATAAATTTTGAGGACCAAATTTAATTTATAATATGATTAAAACATAACTATTTAGATATTGATATAATTTGAAAATCCTTAAAACTTATATATGTTTCAATTTTTTGCAGCAAAATTTCCAGAATTGAACCTTCAGGACAAGGCTCATCTCAACGGGGGAATATTGATAGACTCTTGGAGAAGAATGACACACCAATTCGAACACGAAGACCCAAAATGTTGTACCGATAATAACTAAACTATTAATCAAGTAATCCACGTGGAGAATAGGAGTAATGGTCGATGTTAGTGATACTTCATAAATGGAGGAGTTTGTCTCGCTAAAAATAATAGGACATTCATTAAGAATAGAAATTTCTTTGGCATTTTATTCTACTGTGTGGATCACATCGGTGTGTCCATAAACAAAATGATTATAAAACCATTTCTTGAATATGAAACGGAGATAAATAAAATATAAAACAAAAGGAAAATATTTGCATAAACGTTGCATTTGTTATCTATCTTCTTCTTCAACTGCCTTCCCTTTTTTTCTCCATATGTTAGTATATATTTCGAGAAGCACTTGCATAATAATAAATCAAATTACCATGAGTACCATAGAAACATGAAATTCCACTCGATAGCATACTGTTGTGTTAGTTATCAGTTGAAATATATCTATATTCATTGAGCAATTGCTGAAAACATTCTTAGCAATTCAAAAAGTGGCGTACTAGCAATTGGTTCACATAATGAAGTCCATAAAGTTGAACATGGAGTCCATAATATAAAGTCATTACACCAAGATCAGAATCTCTACCTTCGTTTTGATTACTTGCATCATTACAAAGATTGCATGAAGTTAACATTCAAATGGGAAAAGGTATTATAAGTACATAATTGCATACCTCGAAAATAAAATTATAAGCATTGGCATCCAACTTTGTTCATTCCCATCATCGGGTTCTCGACTTCAATAGAGTAACACTCCATCAACAAGAAGCTCATCTACTTGTTCCTATCTACATATGAAAGGGATGAAGCTATTTGTTATAACATCAAGCAACTATGCTACTTGACTATAAAAACATCAAGTTGATCAGAACAGATTATATTTGAATCGAAGCCTACAGAATTAAATAATAAGCACAATAAGAAAGTGGACACCGTAAATTTTCCATTCTACCAAACAATTCTAAACAAACTCGTTTGTCATAAGTCCATAACTAAGTTAACTGAGGCGGATCTAACCATTTCCCAGGCAATTATCTTTGCTTAGTGATAGAGTGAAGGGAATAGAGCAATAATGAACATAGTCTAGTTTGCATGAAAAACACTCGCCTGTTGTTTTCTCATACAATTGACGAAGTGATGAAAGATCCTTTTGACCATGATACCGCACCATTGAAGTTTGACTAATCATCAAGATAGAAGGAAAGCTATGAATACCATAGCTCAAAAATACACTGCAAGAAAATCAAGCGGCGATGAAATATGTTAGGAAGGTTGAAAAAACGCAGAACAACTGGTGAAAATAATGCAAAAATCCTTTCCCTTTCCATTAATTAATCGGAGTACAAACAATATGTTGATATAGCGAAACAAATGTAAAAAATCAAAAACCTAAATCAATGTTGTTGTACAGAATAACCTACGTAGAGAGCAACATTGATAGAATTCAAAACAATCACTTAGTTGTATGTCTAAATCCGTATAACGGTATTACTCATCTGTGTGATCCTTGTGTTGCTACAAACCCCACTTTTGGATCACCTTCCTCTTATTAAGAGGGATAGCGTCTATTTTACGCAAGAATAAGAGATGCAATGTCTGATTTTTCTCTGACTAAGAAAAAAGAATTGTCTGGTTCCAGGTGCAAGAAAATATAAAAAATACATATATACAATCTTTGATGATTCAAATATATAAACAACATATGTGGATGTAGCTGCAAGAGCTTGTTCATACTGGTTTCACTAAGGCAACACAAACAACTTGAGATCACAATACAAATCTAACCTATTTGATGAACTTAAAACAATCTATGAATACGATCACATAACCCATATGAAATTCACTTTGGGTCCAGATTATGCATTAGTCACATTGAACAGAGGCGAACTGAATAATATGCAAAACTATCAACATGAATATGAACAAAGGAACTTAGAGCGAAAAAATGAATCATGTATAAAATAGATGCAACCGTTAAGTCAAATAGTGCAAACAATATAAAAGAGACAAAACATAAAAAAAGGAGATGCACATATCCACTAAATTAAGCAATAGATCAGCTACCATGATCTGATTCCAAGCTACGTCTGATCATTCAAGATTATCAAAGGTTTTGTATCAAAAAACAATCTTTGATGATTTTAATATATAAACAACATATTTGGACTGCAAGAGCTTGTTCATATTGGTTTCACTAAGGCGACACAAACAACTTGAGATCACAATACAAATCTAACCTATTTGATGAACTAAAAAAAATCTAGGAATGCGATCACATAACCCATATGAAATTCACTAGGAGTGAAGATTATGCATTAGATACATTGAATATAGGTGAACTGAACAATATGCAAAATTATCAACATGAATATGAACAAAAGAACGAAGAGCAAAAAATTGAATGATGTATGAAATACATGCAACGGTGAAGTCCAATAGCATAGACAACATAAAAGAGACAAAACATAAAAGAGAAGATGCACATATCCACTAAATTAAGCAATACATCAGCTACCATGATCTGATTCCAAGCTACGTCTAATCATTCCAGATTTTCAACGGTTTTGTATCAAAATACAATCTTTGATGATTGAAATATATGAACAACATATTTGGAAGTAGCTGCAAGAGCTTGTTCATACTGGTTTCACTAATGCAACACAAACAACTTGAGATCACAATACAGATCTGACCTATTTGATGAACTCAAAAATATCTAGGAATACGATCACATAACCCATATGAAATTCACTGTGGGTCAAGATTATGCATTAGTCCTATTGAATATAGGCAAAGTGAACAATATGAAAAACTATCAACATGAATATGACCAAAGGAACTTAGAGCAACAAATGAATCATGTATGAAATAGATGCAACCATTAAGTACAATAGTGTAGACAACATAAAAGAGACAAAACATCAAAGAAGGAGATGCACATATCCACTAAATTAAGCAATAGATCAGCTACCATGATCTGATTCCAAGCTACGTCTAATCATTCTAGATTATCAAAGGTTTTGTATCAAAATAAAATCCTTGATGATTAAAATATATAAACAACATATTTGGATGTAGCTGCAAGAGCTTGTTCATATTGGTTTCACTAAGGCAACACAAACAACTTGAGATCACAATACAAATCTAACCTATTTGATTAACTCAAAACAATGTAGGACTCCGATCACATAACCCATATGACTCTCAACACTCAGTTTAATTCCAAAAGAAGCATACACGGCCTCACTCACTACATCAGTAAACTAGTCAGCACGATGATCCAAAAATACTTTTTATAGACTTCAGTTGGAGACAGCTTACTGACCTGCGCTTTCAAGGCTTAAGTCCGCAATGACATTTCTTCCTAGCTTGATCCTAGGGAGGTACTTGACATTTTCTTGCTCAACAATTTAGGAAACTAATGAGAAACCAAGTTAAAGGTCACTTTTCTATAAAATTAAGAATCTAAAATAAAAAAAGAAGTAGATCATCTGGTTTTTATTACATTGGTATTGTTAATTACATCAGTAAGCTTCTCACCATTTGGCAAAACCTCCTCAAACACCCACATCCGCACTCCATCTGAATTTTTTTACAAAAACATACTCATAAATATCAAACCTTACATGAACCGCAATATTTACAACGTTACAGTGGGAACACCAGAACATTGGCTCCCTTGGCAGAAAACCCCAAATTTAGAGCTACAATTCTCCACTCCCAAAAAATAGAAAAAATTGAGATAAACCCAGAACTGAATCAATGGAGCCAAAACGATTACCGTAGAAACAGTAAGATAGAGTTGAAGCTCAAAGTTGAAAGTTTAGAGATGAAAGTAAGGCGACAAACCGCAACTTCTAGTTCAAACACATGAGCCAAAGGGCAGAGGCGAGGAGGCACGCGACAAGAGGCGGAGGAGGGGGCGTAAGGAAAGAGAGAACTTATGACTTCGCGGATGGAGAGGGATTCGAACCCCTAGTATTCCTATCAATAATTTGGTTTTCACGACCGACTCTTTCAACCGCTCAAACTTCCATCCCCTTCGCACTTCGCCCGCCCTATCTATGCGCGCGCTGGCAAGTTAGGGCTTCTCGTGCTTTCATTCTATCATGGAAAGAGGGAGTGTACAGGTCACAAGACGGGATTGAGCTTTCCTTGCAGGAAGCTCTCAATGTCGCAAGAAGGTGGATATATCAGACCAAGCGGATATATCAGACCGGTCAAAGATGAAAATGATTGATCAACTATACAAGAAAGCAGAACCGAAGAAGCCTAAGAAGGAATATGTGGTGGAGAAGAAAGGAGTCAAGGTTAAGGTCGTAAAGAGTCAGGTGAAGGTTGACAAGAGGATGAAGAAGGACTCATGGACTCGTGGGATGGGCAAATTCGGTAGGAAAGGGAAGAAGGCCGTCGGTGGTAAAAGTGGCAAGGCGTAGAGAGGTACAAGTTTCGGCAGAAAGAAGGGAAATAGAAAGGGGTGAATCACTGAAAACCGGTGTGAAAGCAAGGAAGAGCGAAATCAGAAGGAAGGAGGCCGAGAGTCATGCAGGAGGGGATGAATCATGGGGAAATCGTGCTCTGTGTGAGAAGGGATTGTTCAGTGTGAAAGAGAGGATTTTTCGTCCGAGCTGACGTGGTAACACCAGAAGGGGGGGGGGGGCAAAATCCTCCCTGATTTTCTAATCAGTATAATTCATAATTGACATTATGTTATTGAAGAAAATCATTCTTATTATATTCATTATTTAACTTGTTAATTAATTTCTATGTGTATTCACGATTGATGTGTTTATAATAAATAAAGTTTACGAAAAATGGGAAATAGAATTGACATAATATTTTAGAAAATGATCAGACTTGTTACATTAAACTATTCATAAGAATAATATTTTTTATCGGAAATTAGACAATTTAATTAGTGTTGTCCCATAATTTACTACTCATGCAAAACATTATATATGTGAAGTCCAATATAACGTGATTAGAAAATATTGTGGAAAATATGTAAATTATGGTAATATGTTTTTTAGGATATCGCATTGGGAATATTTTTTTGTAATATGTGTGCGGAGTTATATATATAGCAATATTCTGTGTGTAACATAAAACAAGTATATTTATATTCAAGAATATCATATTGTCTTTTAAAAGGTTTTTTTAGAGAGAATGGAGAACGTTAGAACAAAATGAATAACAACATTTTCCTTCTCATTCATCATCCTTTTCATTTGCATCATCATTATTATTGACTTCATAAAATTTATGATAATTCTATAACCATAACCTTACCGTAGATCTTAGAATGCAATAATATATTTAGAGATAATTCGTATTACATAGGTCAATACAATAGCTTTTTCTAGGCTAAAATTATATGAAAAATATTTAAAAATCATTTTTAACGTATATCTTATCCCATGGCATGATTGATGTGCGTAGACTCAAGTAATAAATTACCTAGACTAACGCTTCCGCAAGGATACGGATCGTGTAGCAACTAGGGTCGAACACAAGGAATTGATGCGACTTATAAGCTATTAGACTAATGAATAAGACGTGATGAATCTAATGGTAGATGGAATGCAAATGCAAATGCAAACTAAACCTAAGATGGGAATGACTCGGCGACAAATCACCATAGGTATCAAGAGTTGCACAACGATGTATCGAAGTTCTAACGAGATAATTGATCTTAGATACTATCATGAGTTCAGGGAATTAAGGCACTCCTATAGGAACTGACTGGCGTAGACTTGTCCACTATCTACCATGCATATACCAATGTATCCATTGCGCATCTTACATGCATAGACGCATTACGACCGCTATCCTAATCCCTAGATTTAACCGATTGACCTGGCGTAGATTCTAAACCGGCTAAACCCTAAATCATGGCTAAGTTCCAAAACCTAATGCCCTGGCGCTGGTTTATTAG
>CM071866.1:25536229-25580812 GCA_036759665.1 Gynandropsis gynandra | reverse complement strand
ATTTTTGAAGCACTTTAGCCCTACAGGGGCATTTTTGATAATCCCCCACTACAATATTAGCAACCCTAAAGCAACCACATCCAATAGCAATAAACTGAGCGATTCATCATCACACTTGGAACATCAAGGTCCAACAACATCAACAATACTATACACAGACTCTTTTTGAATTTACCGAGTTGTTTAAGTATTGTTGCTCTGAGAAAAACTCTTGTCCACCAACTTTCTTAAATGCAACAATAATGGACATAAGATGGAATCAAATGGTATTCGTGTAAGAACGAGGGGCTTAGATTGAAGGTCAGAATCTAGATTGTCTAGTATATCTTATCCTTCTTGAACAATTAATTAAAATAACTAGATGATATCCGCGCTACGCGCGGATTTGTGTTAATTAAAATATATTTATCTTACATGCTGTATATAATTCATTAATTTGAACATTGTCATTAGATTCAATATGCATACAGAACAATATAAAAATACGAAATAAAATTTCCAATTTATAAATTTGAACAATATACTTATAAGTTGTAATGTAAACATAATAGTGCAATTTGTTTATAATGTATTTTAAATTTTGGAATATAAATTTTCGGAAAAAACGATCGCACGATTTGAGTTGTAGGTTTTACATGATTATGTACCTTCGTAAATATTGAAGATTAAATTTAATCAATAACATGATTTAAGAACAATTAGTAATATATGAACATGATTTGGAAATTTTGAAAATTTAACTATGTTTGAATTTCTTGATTGGCTTTAGCTGTGGATTTGTGTAGATATGTGTGGAGCAGGATGAACGAAATGTTAACAAAACTGGTTGATATATTTAGAAAGAATAAATACGAACAACTTTGAAAAAGTATATAAAATAATACATGTTATCTAGCATAAAGATAAAGATATATTATAACAATGTGTTGAGTTACAACAGATGCATATGAACTACAATCGATTACAATGAAAACTAAAAGAAAAGGATAGGTACAACATACAAGTTCTCTGAAACCGAATGAAACTAGCAACAACGGTGGAGTTCCAATACCGGTCACCCATGTTAAAGATAATCAATCAACGGTGGAGTTCCAATAGGGTTTGTCCAGTAGCTTTTTTTCGATTGCAAAAGGTTTCTCAAACACGGTTAGCTAAAGTTTGTAACGAGGTTTTCCAACAGCTATCTCTTCTAAAAAAAAGTAAACCTAACCACTTCATTCAATTTCTGAAAAGTTTTGCAAGCAACACATCGAGGAAACGCGATGATCATTCAAACATAGACACTTTCCCTATACAAAATAACCCTATTGCATGTAACATAATCACTCATTAATAAAACTCGAACACAAAATATAAGACTGACCTAAAACAGAAAGCTCCTCTTCAACCTGTATCAAAGAAAACGATGGAGTTCCAATACCTGAACGTGAACAATCACATCTTCACCAATTAGTATCAATTATGCTAACACAAAATGTCAAGGTTTTCTGGAGTTAAAACCCAACCAATCACCACCAAGAACTCAATTTGGAGACAAATACTCAAAATCCACAAAGAGAACCTACAAATTCTTGCTACAATCGAATTCTTTGACAGATTGGCACGATGAATCCCCCGAACGGTCATCCCCTATTAAACACTATGGAGACGATGGTTATGGATCATATATAATGGAGACAGAGTTGCACAACAATTTTATATGCAGATGGTGGTCAGTATTTTATCAGAATTACCCGTCCAGTTGAAAATCAAACATGTTTATCCTAGACAGTCTTAATTCTTGCATGCTATCTGATTGATACCCATGTTGTCTGGTTGATACTCATATCAAAATAGCAAAAACTTTTGCAGATGTGGACACGACCCCTAATTTAGATGGAATTTCAAGTCATTGATCTTGTCTACAAATTAAGCCAAATCTTAACACTCTTCTTACGTATGCCACTATTAATCATTGATTTTATGAATTTATTAGAAAAAATAAAAGAGCATATATATTCAAGAAGTATCCTACATGAAAAAATTTAAATTTATCCAAATACATCAAAAGAATAACATGGGGTCAATTTATTTTCTGAACATTGGTATTCTTACAATAAAAATAGATAACACCAAATTAAACTTTATCAAGGAAAAACAAAAAATATAATTGATATTAAAAACTTTATCCATTAGAAAAAAATAAGAACTTTCTTTTCATAACAAAATTCAATTGATTAGAATAAACTTGTTAGACCAATGGAGTTTATTTTGCCAAAAGATATGATTATGGTATTCAAAATAGTATAACTGATACTGTATATTATCAAAAGCATTTGATATCAGTTAAACCCCAATAAAAAAATGTATACCGTTAGACATGAATTATGATATGCAAAAGACTAATTATTATTTATTAGGATATATTAACATAGTATATCTCTACAAGGATAAATTTGTTAATAAATTATACAAAGATTTTAAACGGAAAAGTAATCATAAAAATGGGTACATTTTTTCCATGGACTACCACATCTCTCTGTGACTGCAGAATTATTTGCCCATGGACTACAACATCTCTCTATGACTGCAGGATCGAAGGAAATGTAAGCTTTATCATCCTTCTTGTGTTCTGCCATGGAGCATACTGGTTTGAAGGTTTCCCAAGTCGATAGCTTAACAGAGAAAACCTTAGTTACAAGAAGAAAAAAAAAGAAAAAAGTCAAGAAAAAATTTTCAGATACATCAGAAAATTGACATACCAAGCCATATCTGTTCGAATTGATATGAAGATCATCTAAGAGCCGAACTCAATCATCCACTCTTTGATTTTGACTGAGAAACACGGATATCCTGGGATGAAGCTCCTCAAGAACAAGACTCAGATTCAAGGCAAAACCCATTTCTACCATCGTTAGTCACTATTGCAGACCAAAAAATTTTTATATCAATTTTAGCACAAGGGTTCATCGTAAGAAGTACCAAGGAAATCAACCTTGAGTTGGACAATGCCCAATATATATTGATAATTCAGATATGCCTCCATGAAATAGGAAACAAAAAACAAAAAAATCACAGATTATAAGTATGCCCATGGGAAGTATTGTTCCAATGCTCTTTGTTGTCTGCCATATGCATCATCCAATATGGAAATGTAAAAACAGAAACTTAGCTCTAACTTTCCTGCGCTGCAATTCATCAAAGACATGAGGAAACTACCATCAAATCCTGCATATCTGTTGTAACATTGTTCAAGGTTTTGCATAAATTTCGTAACTTCGAAGATCTGTTTACAACAATTCAACTATGCTACTTGACTATACAAACATCAAGCTGATGAGAACAGATTCTATTTGTATCAAAGCCTACAGAAGTAAATAATAAGCACAATGGGAAGGTGGACGCCATAAATTTTCCATTCTACCAAACCATTCTAAACAAACCCTCTTGTCATAAACCCTCTCTGTTGTGATAATATATATTAGACTGTATATATATATATTATATATATAATCAAAAACAACATTATAGATTAAGTAATCAATACCTTTTCAAGATAGTCTTGCTTCAGATTGCCCCAAGGATTCCTTCTGCTTCCATAGTTGTGGGGATTCAGAGCAACCGCTGCTCGTACACTGCCATCAATTGCCATTGCCATACTCTCTTCATTAGGCTGAATGAGACACACACAATAATCTCACTAAGTTTACCTTTTGAGAACTGGTAGTTTCTCCCACTCCCATGAATCTATCCTTTTTATGTGCATTCTCACAACGTTCTTTAAGACCCTGCAACAACAAACCCCACCATACATATATATATATATAGGTGAGTTGTTTTCCAAGTTTGAGTAAAACTTAGTATCTCAGCCAAGCATCAGAAATCAGTTACACTAATGTCAAAAATGGACTCATCAAAGCCCATGCAGCAAATCATATTAATCAAAATAATCGAAGAAAGATATGAGATACCAATCGTCCGTTCCTGAGTGCGATCCATCATCATCCGTTCCTCAGAACGCGTAAAAAATACGACATCTTAAACCTCCCATTAACATAAAACACACAAACTTAATTTAGTAACAATTGCAACACAAAACAAAATCGATTGAACTAACCTAAAGACGAAACAAAATGTTGACAGTATCCCACTTTTTTCTACAGCACACTTAAATACTTTGCAAAGAATAAAACAATACAATCTTAGTGCTCACACATATCTTTAGATTTTACCTATCATGCATGAGAGCCTTTTGGTAAAATCTGTATCAACCTCACCCTTCCCTTCTATGGATTCTTCTTCCATTATGTCGCTGAATTAATCTAGAACCAAGAAATTGTCGTTTATTTTATCAGAAGTTGCACCATTAAATCCAATCATAGAAATGAACCGAGGATTCATAATCAATTCACTGATACATCTCCATAGATATATCACAACGCCGAGCTTGAGGAGCAAGGCTGCAACATTCACAGAGAATTTTCAAAAAGATCATAGGTGAACTGTTTTCCAATTAGAAGTTTAAGTAAAACTTAAATATCTCATCCAAGCATCAGAAATCAGTAATACTAACAGTAAGAGTTTACTTGGGTATCATACATGATAAGATTAAGCATATAGCATACCTGAGTGATGTGTTTAGCCGAGAGGAGCTCGACCATTACGAAAGATGCGTGCAATCGAAATATCATCTGTATTGGAATACATTTTATTCCAGTCGTAATATCAATTGTGATCACATCTCGGGCTTCAACGAAGGCTCTTTCACGGGCTTCACGGATAGCTCTTTCTACCATAATTCTTTCCTTCTCTCTCTTTCTTCCTTTGGTGTTTCATCCATCTTTTTTGTATGTTTCTCTGCTGGTTCCGCTTTGTTTTGTGAGGCATCAGTGGTAGTAGCACTCTCTCTTCATTCATCAATAATTGAGAACTAAACTGTCTATTACTTTCTTCCATGTTTCTATCCGTTGCTGCAACTTTTTCTTCATCTTCTTTGGATGAACAACTGAATGGAGCAGCTGCTTCCATGTCGCTTTTGCTACCAAAGTCTTCAGGATACACGTGATTAACATCTCGAGCATCCGAGTATTAGCGAAAAGGAGGGACGAAGGGCATGGAGTGGAGACTGAAACCTGGAAATTTGAAGAAATGCTTCGAACTGCCAAGAAAAACTCAAGCAAAGACACCAAAAAGAAGAAACACATCAAAATAAATACCCATATTTATGAATAAAGAAACCAAGTGTGAGAAACACCATAGATGCCACCAAAATCCAATTATTAGAACATACATTTGCCTGAATGTTCCCTAAATGACCTTGAAATTAATAAGACAATCAATTTAGCGACATCAAACGTAGTAGCTACTAAGCAATGGATCATTCAGCTCTAGCAAACTCCATTAGTTTGGAAAGTTGCTACCTCTATCCTCACTTCTCCCAATCGACACTTTCAACTGAAAGTAAAGGTAATAACATTCTCTACTGCAATAACAAATAAAAAAGAATCTACATGCGTCTGATTCATCTCTAGAGTTTCCCAAAATTCAATGAAATGGTAAAGAAGACTTTATAGCCCAAGTTACCTTCGGTGAGCAAGAATGAAAGAAAATCTTGTCTTGCGTATAAGACATGACATCAATAATACCTGCAATAGTAAACATCGTCACATAATTTAGGTGCAACTTAGACCTGAAAATTCCGAAACCCAATCTCTAGAGGTGGGATTGCGAACCGTTGCATCCAGCTTATTACCAAATAGAACCGTGAAAGCTGAAACGTAGTTTAGGAATGGATCTGTGGAAGACCCAGAATTCAGACATTTGACAACATACATGTATAGATGGAATACATTTGAGCTCTCAGGGTAATCCTTTCCAGATAAAATGCATTCTCCCTGTGTATCATGAGTGTCAAGCAAGCATTATGAGATTGCAGCTCAAATCGTACAGTAACTTGGTCTTAAATTCCCTCAGAAACATAAATAGAAAATTTAGTAGTTAGAACTAACCTTTAAGTACATCAGCAACACCTTCAAGATAGAACTCTATGTGTCTAGCAGTTCCGAGAAGCGGCTCACCTTCATCATCTTGGTCAGCCTTTTCTGCATCTTGACCACTTCCCTTGTCTAGCAATAGCATCTCAGTAAACGCTCCCATCTCATTAAGATTTTTTGCAAGCAGACAGACATACAGCTTACTCATCAAGTACACAATTAGTGAAAGTATATTATGCCAAATGATATTATGCATGAGATAACGAAAAATAAAGGCTTACCTGTTGTGCAAGACGCATTGAGCTGCAAACAAAACCCTCTAGATTTTCAAATGGTGCATTGCATGGGAGTTGAAGCCTACAAGAATACTCAGTAGAGCCTACCGGCTTCTCATGATTCTCAATGATGAACTCAGGAACGAAGTATCGCATACCTGGACCCAATTAAAATTACATCTATCAGTTTAGAATAAAGCTTTCCAGAAAGACAAAAGTATCATTTCTTCTTGGAGGTCAGTGAATGACATGTAACCAGGTAGCTGAGAACAGTAGAAGTGGATGAGACCGACGGCAGAATTCAAGCTGACCGTGGCACCAGTAGTTGCCACTTATAAATTGTACCAGGCATAGCATCAATTGAAATCAACCTCTAGGTATCTTTGAGATGACTAAGATCAGTCCTTTCAATAGCTTCCTTTTGCAAAGTCTCCTCACTGTTCCTAGCATTCCTTAAGAATGCTGCATGAGATAAATTTCCCCAGGTAAATCGAGGAAAAAAAGTCATCAAACCGATATCTTGAAGAAACAAAAAAAATTACCAATTAAAAAATGGCATTGAACCTTATAGTGTGGCAGTACTGATCTCATATTTGTGGTGAAAAGAGTATTCAACAGATCAATTCAACCATATCTACAATATTACTGGCAATGTAATATCTCTCAACCATCAGCATGTAGTCTGAAAAAAATATCCTTGCAAGTAAAGACTTGCATACAGGAATATCTAGCAGAAAACATTTGGAATCAAAAGTAATAAAACATCAGAAAACAATTTACACCTTCAAGCAGAAATACGAAGTCTGACACATCTATCACTACTCATAGCAGATCAGAAAGGCTTCTAATATCAACATGGGGGTAAATTAACAAACCTCTTCTAAAGGAGACTGTATATTTGGGGCGGCTTTGAATGCTCTTCGTTGTACACTGCTGCATGTCCCACCTGTCTCAGGGCAGCTAACAGAGTTTGACTAGAGAACCCTATCCGCAATTTCGCCTTCGAAGCACATCCAAGACAGGAATATAAGACAGAGGAATGAACAAAAGAAATTGTCATTAACGATAAAAATACCTAAAGCAGACGACTTAAATATAGAGGTTCTTTGTCTGTTGCCGCCACAAGAAGTTCTTTCATACGGTTCTTTTTCTTTTCTGACTATCTTTTCCAGCTTACTATTTTGATCAACATGCAATATAACTATACTAACCTTCTAATCTCACAAGCAATTAGATAGTGTAATCTTGATCGAATCTCGCACCATACAACCAAAATTTCTTGATGTGGTTAATCTCAAGTAATAATTTACCTAGACTAACGCTTCCCCAAGAATATGGATTGTATAGTACCAGGGTCAAACACGAGGAATCGATGCAACTCTAAAGCTAGTAAACTAATGAATAAGACGTGTGAAATCGATAAGTGATGGGAATGCAAATGAAACTAAACTAAACTAATTAACGGGATAAACTCAATGACTAAACACAAGAGGTTCGAGAGATGCACGATGATGCAATAAAGTTCTAACAAGATCATGGTAATAGATATCGTTACGTATTCGGGAAATTCAAGCTCTTTTCTAGGGAATGACTCTCCCGATGCCTAACCCACACTCTAGCATGCGTACTACCAATCTCCCAATTGTGTAAACTCACCTACTACATGCATCAAGATCGCTATCCTAATTTCTAAGTTCAATTAACCGACCGGCCAAGGTTCTAAATCAATTGAGACTTCATATCATGGCTACGTTCCAAAATCCAATTCATCCCCCAATGCAATTAGATTTTTATAAACATTCATTCAAGTGGCAACAAGAACAAAAGCATTACGAACAACCAATCAATCCGAAACAAACAAATATTCTAACCAAGCATTAAGAACAAAACTTCATTACATATCGGCAAAGCTCTCTAACCCATGGCTTTGGACCTACTCGGACATAAACTCAGCAAAAGAAACACAAAAGATAACTATATTCGACATGGATAAAGAATGAGATCCCTCCCTATTCTATTACCGACGTCTTCAATAGCTACTCCACGCTCCGGCTTCCTCGCTCCGTCCTTCGCCCTTGTGTGTGCGTTTTGTCCTTTTTCTCTCTCTCTCTCTCTCTCTGTATGCTCTCTTTTCTCTCTTGGTTTCCCTCCATTCGTCCCTCAAGCTCTCTCCTTGTTCCTTGCAGCAGCCACCTCTCTTTGTTGCCTTTTCTTGAGTTTTCCAAATCTTGATTAAGTTGGTCACGTTTCCATTACTTTCTCCAGCAAAATATGACTTATTCCTATTCTCTAAAGGCGTTTTCCTTATTGTATAGGTCCCCCACGAACTCCCACTTGTTTTAAGTCAAATTAACTTATTTGGAGTTGCAGGTGACGGACGCGACCCGTGCGGGCAGGGTAAGTGACCCGATTGGGTACGGCGCAGACGATCGCACAAGAACGCGATGAAAAGAGGCAGCCCGCTCGGGCTGAGGTGCTGCCCGCTCGGGCTAGCTTGCTGCCCGCTCAGGCTGAGGTGCTGCTCGCTCGGGCTAGCTTGCTGCCCGCTCGGGCTGAGGCCCCGAGCGTGGTTTTTCTTGCCCGACTCGTGCACATTTTGCTGGAAAAAATCGCCGTAACAAATGCCCGCTCGGGCTAGGGAAGTACCCGCGCGGGTAATGGCTATTCCTTGCCGATTCTCGTCACGTTTGTCGCGTGATGATCCTCGATGTTTGTACTTTGTCTCGTGCAAGTCCTTTAGCTCCAAAATGACTGAAAACGGGATTATCATGATGCTTAATGCTTGGTAAAATCAAATGAATGATGAAACTAACTATGAAAATAGATGAAAATACAATAACAAAATAGAAGTTATCAAACTCTCCAGACTTGAACCTTTGCTCGTCCTCGAGCAAGACTAGACTGAAGCAGGAGAGGAGTTAGACAACAACCGGAAACTAGCACAATCAGCTCGAAAAGTCAGCCACCCTACACAACACCGCGTCACACGAACATAGATCTAAGCGCACCGAATTTAGACCCCTATCTACCGAAAGCCAGTAACTGTGCAATCCTACACATATCCTGAGTTCATTTCACTAACCCCAAGACAACATTCAAGCAATCTCCATACCTATTCTAATGGCACACTCATAAGGTCTCTTAACCTTAGCGGAGTGAAGAGGTTGCGTTTTTGCTGATTTTTTTCTTTTATTTTTTCTTTCCTTTTTTCTTTTTGATTAACTAGTGTGAATACGCATCGACTCTAACCCTTAGGACGTAGAAAAACCGCCTCGACCAACCACTTAGACCCGAACCATCAACATTGATGCACTCATATCAATGTAGGGATAAAAAGTTAAAGAACTTAGTCTATTGACAGCGGAGTGTAAGTGCGTGGAAATATAATGATCGAAACAAAACAAGGAATGAAAGGTACGCTCGGAGATATAAGTGCTTGGGATTTAAGCCTAAGGGAAGGAATACAACAATAGGCTGTGGATTCATGCACGACCACTAACAAATCGATATCTAAAGGTATGTTTCAGCAAACCTTGACTTTTGTTCCCGATTCGGCAAGGTTGCACAAGGTGACTAAAGTTCGAAATTTTGCGTACTAGATATCCGTCGGTCTAATCCTAAAAAAACAAAACGAAGAACTCAACATCTAAATCATAATCACAATCATGACATTCGAAAAATACACCCCCCAGACTTGAACAGAACACTATCTCGGTATTCAATACCTAAGAGAAGGACTAACACGCAAAAACTCGGGGAAAATACTATAAATAGGAACGTGTGCACCTGATGCGTGCTTGCTGTCCCGAGTTGATGTAGCTGGGTGTACGCGTCTTTCCTTATGTTGTGGATTATTTCAAAGTGGAAAACCTGTAACAAAAGTCACACAATCCAAAGGAGACAGTACGATACATCGGGGTTGTTAGTAAGGAGCATGCTTGTGAAAAGAATAAGAGTTGAATTCTAAAAAAACTAAAACGAAATAACTAAATTCCATGAAACCGGTTAGGCGTTCATCGCTTGTTTCCTTCAGCGTCTCCAGAGATTTTTGGTGCGTGAGCCTTTGTGGTAAAGGCTTCATCTTCACCTTGGGTGCCTTGTCAATGCTCCAATTGTGTTCTGGACGTTTTGTGTAGCTTCTCGGCATCTCGGGGTCGTTTATATACTGATTTTCACCGCATTTAGCTCGGGTTGTGCGGAAGTCCCGGTCGGGGGATTCCTTCTTCTTTTTGTTGTCAGGCAGCTCGTTTGGTGCCTTGTATAATCCTTCTCCAGATGCTATAAAATTCATATCTAGAGATCCGTATTTCGAAATTCCTCACAAACTTCCTCAGCTAAATTCTCAAAGATGCCGTCGAGGAACACGAAATCGATAGCGCACGGCTGCTCAAGTGTGTCGATTAAGCTGAACTCTACTTCCATCTCGGATTTCTTCTCATGCTTATCAATGTTCGTAGCCTTATCTGCTGCCGTGCTAGATTCTTCTCCTTTTTCAAATATCGAGGAATTTGGCTGATCCACCGTCTTCATGCGTTGACGTTATGGGAATCGCAATGGAGGTGGCCTCGGATCTGGTTTTACGTACTTTGGCTCCACTTCCTCCTCGAGCTTCTCCTTTAGCTTGTTAACAGTCGTTTCCGCTACTGTGATAGATGCTTCACCCCTTTCAGACATTGAAGTAGGTTGACCCACCGTCTTACAATCCTTTAGGCAAATTTTGTTGACATGCTCACGAAGATTTGTTTCTGAACTTTCTTATAGAACTTCTTGCGGTCGTGATGCCCCTTGTGCAAGTTCTGCAGCTTGCATGTCCAATTGTCTAAGGAAGTCATCCATCTGCTCATTGGCGCTTTCTTGTTCCGCTTTCACTCCCATCAACAAGTTGTTTTGAATCTCATATACTTCAAGGAGGCAGGCGAACATGGCGGCAAAGTCGGGGGCTGCTTCGGATTGGTTTGGTTGTGGCTTAGGCACATATGACTGATAGTTCTGAGTTTGGGTTGCGTCCATGTCTGAAAGTTCCCCAATAGATTTCAACATACCATCGGTGTTCCTATACGGGAAGTTTGAGTGATCGCTCCACTCGTGATTGTATGTATTCCCGAATGGTTGATTGTAACTCTCGTAGATCACTTCTTCATACCCCCAAAATTCTTGTTCCCATGATTGCTCCGAGTGATGCGGATGGTATGAGTTGGAAAGCATATGACGAATTTTGGAAAGTTGATCTTTCATTTCAGCTATATCGACATACAAAGATTTGATGTTATTCATGTTACCTCGCAAAATAAAGAACACAAAATTAGATTAAGCTCCGAAAGGTAAAAAAATTGACCCAATAAGAAAGAAAACAATAGCAAAAATACGAAAACAAATAAAGACTCCAGAAAGGACTATATCTTAGTTCAAAAGTATCCTAACTCTAAAGCCGTAATCAATTCCCCGGCAACGGCGCCGAAAACTTGATGTGGTTAATCTCAAGTAATAATTTACCTAGACTAACACTTCCGTAAGAATACGGATCATATAGTACCAGGGTCGAACACGAGGAATCGATGCAACTCTAAAGCTAGTAAACTAATGAATAAGACGTGTGAAATCGATAAGTGATGGGAATGCGAATGAAACTAAACTAAACTAATTAACGGGATAAACTCAATAACTAAATACCAGAGGTTTCGAGAGATGCACGATGATGCAACGAAGTTCTAACAAGATCATGGTTATAGATATCGTTACGTATTCGGGAAATTCAAGCTCTTTTCTAGGGAATGACTCTCCCGATGCCTAAACCCACTATCTAGCATGCGTACTACCAATCTCTTAATTGTGTAATCTCACCTACTAGATGCATTAAGATCGATATCCTAATTCCTAAGTCCAATCCACCGATCGGCCAAGGTTCTAAATCAATTGAGACTTCATATCATGGCTACGTTCCAAAATCCAATTCATCTCCCAATGCAATAAGATTTTTATAAACATTCATTCAAGTGGCCAATTAGAACAAAAGCATTACGAACAACCAATCAATCCGAAACAAACAAATATTATAACCAAGCATTAAGAACAAAACTTCATTACATATCGGCAAAGCTCTCTAACCCATGGCTTTGGACCTACTCAGACATGAACCCGACAAAAGAAACACAAAAGATAACTATATTCGACATGGATAAAGAATGAGATCCCTCCCTATTCTATTACCGACGTCTTCCTCGCTCCGTCCTTCGCCCTTGTGTGTGCGTTCTGTCGTCTTTCTCTCTCTCTCTCTGTGTTCTCTCTTTTCTCTCTTGGTTTCCCTCCATTCGTCCCTCAAGCTCTCTCCTTGTTCCTTGCAGCAGCCACCTCGCTTTGTTGCCTTTTCTTGAGTTTTCCAAATCTTGATTAAGTTGGCCACGTTTCCATTACTTTCTCCAGCGAAATATGACTTATTCCTCTTCTCTAAAGGCGTTTTCCTTATTGTATAAGTACCCCACGAACTCCCACTTGTTTTAAGTGAAATTAAATTTTTTGGAGTTTCAGGTGTCAGACCCGACCCGCGCGGGCAGGTTAAGTGACCCGCTCGGGTTCGGCGCAGACGATCGCGAAAAAACGCGATGAAAAGAGGCAGCCCGCTCGGGCTGAGCTGCTGCCCACTCGGGCTGGTTTGCTGCCCGCTTGGGCTGAGGCCCCGAGCGTGGTTTTTCTTTCCCGACTCGTGCACAATTTGCTGGACAAAATCGCCGTAACAAATGCCCGCTCGGGCTAGGGAAGTACCACATGGGTAATGGCTATTCCTTGCCGATTCTCGTCCCGTTTGTCTCGTGATGATCCTCGATGTTTGTACCTTGTCTCATGCACGTCCTTTAGCTCCAAAAATGATTGAAACGGGATGATCATGATGCTTAATGCTTGGCAAAATCAAATGAATGATGAAACTAACTATGAAAATAGATGAAAATACTAGAACAAAATAGACATTATCATTTCTACCACTTAAAAGCGAAAGTTGAAAATGATGTCGAGTACCTAAGCAATTTTTCGAAATATATCGAAAACCCTTGACAATTGTCAATGGCTCAGGCTTGCGCATCATAAACTGAGATGACCGGCTTGCTTTTGCCACAAGCCCCAAATCGGCCAGCTCCTATGAGGTGAATAAGCAACAGAGTAAACAACCAAAAACCCTTCTAGTTCCAATATTACTCTTAAATCCTTCTGCCCATTCCGCCTCTAAACGAAAGGAACATGAGTGTCTAGGAAGAAAACTCGCAAAGATAAGAACATACATGAAGACAAACGGGGAAATCAGAAGCCCATACAAACCTTTAGGGTATATAAAAAGAAAAAAGTTACCTTATACTCCTTCTCAACCTGCTTTTCTGTAATCGCAAATGCTTCGGCAAGTGCCTTCTTAATGGCAGCATCCCCAATACCCAACTCCAAAGCCTCGTGAGCAAACCTTCCGGAGTATTTGCGATTACAGTTCTCAGCATGCTACACAGAATATCAGTGATCGCAATCCGGCCAGAGGCATCTAATATCTGGTCAAAAGCCAAGAAAGAACAACAACGGAACTATCCCTCCATTTTCCCAACAAGACACTGCTTTCGGATCGAAATTACCCGTCTTTTTCTTCAACAATCCAATTGTGTTCTTCAGTTCCGCAATTTTATCTGCCTTGCTCCTAGTCTTCAACTGGTTTTCTCCATTCTTCAAGTTTTTCCCCAACAGCAACGAATTTGAACTGGGTTTCGCTAAATCCCTCGAGTCGCTTCCTCCATTGCATGTAGGCTAAATCACATCTTCCACTAATTAATACAAAAACATAGATCAGTAATGGGAAGCCACAACGACTATGTGAAGGAAGGCTATAGAAGCGAACAAAATGCAACTGTCTAAGATTCGAGGTAGGGGTCGACGAGCCATTCATAGGGAGGTTGAGACATTTCAATGATGAAAAAACGACCAAGGAGATGAGACGATGTAGCGGTGACAAGGGCGGCACAGGATAATGTATCGCACTCCAAATCCATGTTTCAATCCGCCTCTTCTCCATGAGCAGCGACGAAGAAGCCTTTCATTCGGTGCAGAAGACTGTGAAGCAACACAGACGGGTCAAATCCATGAGTGCTCCTCGTGCCGAAACATCATCCCCGTGTTGCCCTAGCCATCACCGATCGTGTTGGAATTGCTTCACAGTCGGATTCGATCGCTGCGCCCCTTCCTGAAAAACCCCCAAATCCATGATTCTACACTCCTCTTGTCCATGAGCAGCGACGAATCCTTTTATTAGAGTCGTCTCGAATTCGATAGTGAAGCAATAGAAACCCTATTTCTCATCAAAGAGTTTCAATTCGACAGTGAAACAATAGAAACCCTATTTCTCATCGAAGAGTTTCAAATTTCATGTACAATGAATCTAAAGAAAAGCTTTCTTTAATGGCCATTAAACGGGAGAGGGGGAAGAGGAATAGGAGATGAGCAGGGTCTTCTTTCTTTAATGGCCATTAAACAGGAGAGGGGGAGAGAAAGAGGGGATGAAGTGGTTTTTCCTTTTCTCTACTGATGTGGCAGCGCGAGAGAAGAGGAAAAACTCCTCTTTTATATATATATATATATATGATTTTAATTCTGATGGATTCATTTTTAATGAGAGCTATTAATGTAGATTAAATTTTAAATTTTGTTCATTTTGACAAAACAAAAATGAGTTTACGGATTCCATCGGTACCATTATGGAACAAATGATTTAGTTCATACATTTATGAGGATAATTAGTATATTCACAAAAAAATATTAAAAAACATAATGCTATCCTATTTTTTTGTGTTATACTTTTAATATTAATGTTGTATTTGAGGATTATATTAATTAAACATAAAAATTTAAAATAAACTGGCTTCTATGTAAATTATTTTGTGTAATTAAATTTTTTTTGGATCAATAAAAAGAAAAATTAAACTCCCAAAAGAGACTGCATCATATCATTGTATAAAAGTCTCTACGTATTTGCTTTCATTTATGAGCTTCACTATGAGCAAAACCTTACATGGATAATCGATTAAATCAATCTATCTCCGTTGTTCCGACGACTAAAATGATTTTTTCCAATTCTGCTTTAGAAACTTGACTCCTTAGCATTATTACGAATACAAAACATACCATATCAAACATGACTTGGTGCACAACATAAGCTAGCATGAAATTCCCGAGAATAACATTTTATTTGCTTGTTAAAAACTATTAAAAGAGAATAAAATAGAGAGAATAATATAAAATCGTTTATGATAATATTTTACAATTTGTAGATAATGTTTTTTTTTAAATTTATGATAGTAGAAGAGGAAGGAGCAAGCGTCGAGGAGAGGAAACAATGTGAGAATGATAACGAGGAATATATCGAATGGTTAGTTAGGTATTAATAGTAATACATATTGGTAAGTTGGTAGAAGTGTTACCATATTTAGGAAAATTTCTATGTAAATTATCTTGCGTATGTAGATGTTTATTTTTTAGGACCAGTAAAAAAGAAAAAATTAAACTACCAAAAGAGACTCCATCATATGATTGTATAAAATCCTCTACGTCTTTGCTTTCATTTATTAACTTGACAATGAGGAAAACTTTACTTGGATAATCGATGAAATCAATCCATCTCCGTCGTTCCATCGACTAAAATGATATTTTTCCAAATTATGCTTTCGAAACTTGATTCTTTAACATTCTTACGAATACAAAACATACCATATGTACTCGCACATAAATATAATTATGCTCTTTTCTTTCCCAAATATTGTTGTACAAATATAATTATGATGAATCATCCACTAAAGTTTTTATGCCATGAAATCAAAAAACATATTTTAATATCCATGGATGAATATGTTAAACCGAACTTGACCCTTTGAACTATAATGACATGTACACTAACTATTTGTTTATAGTTTGGCTGAAAATAATCTGGAACCACATATTTTTTGCCTTGAGGTTCCATACTTTTTTTTCTTATGGATCCTAAGAAATCTTGTAAACTCTATGCAAAAGGTACATTTATAAAAGCATATATTTTTGTAATTGTAATTCTATTAATTTTCGAAATGCATAGACAAACATTTTTATAATAAGAAGCATAGGCGATGCCTACGTAGTATTCTTTTTTTTAAAAAACTTTTTTCCTTATGTCCAAAGATCATGTGGATCATCAAAGAGATGTTCAAAGGTATAAAGATTATTTGCACCCTAAACAATGTATTATGCTCTTAAATTTTGGTGATTTTTTGAAATTTTTTCACTTTCTATTGACTTATAATTGACATACAAAAGAAATCAGAAACGAAATAAAGACATGAAATTTTTATATATTTTATTTTTTCATACATATTAAAAAACAACATTGTAACAACATAATAATCTATAAGAGTTCATAATATTAAAAATCCAACATAGTATTCATGAGAAACATCTCAGGGTAAAGCAATCTCACTATAAAACTTTGTGTCCAATGTCATGTGATTGTGGTGGAGGTTGTAGTCGTGCGGCAACCACTTGATCTTTGTTGCCGCATAATTTACCACAAATGCAACAAGAAAAACTTCTGCAAAATATGATATTTGTGCATTCCAATAAAACTTGATTAGAAAAGAAATACGAAAAGTATATAACCAAGTGTTTGAGTAACTCAAACATATCAAACAAAAAATAAAAAACTAATTGGTGTATGGTATACCTTGTACAAGCATTTATGGTAATGTGTTTGTATGATCCTACAAAATTTCATTTGTAAAAAGAAAAAATGCTTCATTTCATATCGAAAAATGTTATAACCAAACATCAAGCATGAGCCTCCATTACATATCGGCAAAACTCTAACCCATAGCTATGGACCTATTCGGACATGAACGTAGAATACGAAATGCAAAGGATAACAATATTCAACATGGATAAAGAACGAGATTCCTCCCCATTCTATTACCCACGTCTTCAACAGCTCCTATGCGCTCCGGCTTTGTCGCCTCGTCCTTGTCCTCGTGTGCGTTATGCTCTCTCTCTACTTTCTCTCGCGTGTGCTCTGTTTTTCTCTCCTTTTTGCCCTATTTCTCCTATTTCCTTTCCTCCATTCTTTCCTCTTTGGTCGTCCCTTTTCTTTCCTCTCTAGTAGCTGGAATTTCTTGTTTCTTACAGCAACTGCAGTTTTCCTTTTCCGAGTTTTTCCATCTCTTGTTTTTACATTCTTGTTTAATTGTCAATGTTTCCTCTTTATTTTCCAGTCATGTAGCTCCCCTTCCTCTTCTCTAACCATATTTCCTTTTGGTTTAAGCAGCCAACACATTTTTTTCTTGTTTTGCTAAATTTCTTTTTTTGGTTTATGCAGGTGACGAACAAGACCCGCTGGAGCTGGAGCTGCTGGTGGATTCAGCCCGCATGAGCTAAAATGGACACCCCGCATGGGGTGGTTTGGCAATGGTTGTCGCTCGGGTTGAGTATGAGTCCGAGGCGTGCTAAAAGTGCTGGACATGGAGCCCGTGCGAGCTAAGGTACCCACCCACAGGGGTTGCTTCTCTTTGACGTGGAACGGGCATGTTTTGGGGCATTCGCTCGTGTTTGTGTTCCAGTATCTCCATTCAGTGCAAAACATGAGAAAACGATGAAAGAGGACTAAGTGATGCTTAATGCTTTGTAAAATCCAAATGAATGATGAAGAAACTAACTATGAAAATAGACGAAAATACAATAACAAAATAGATGTTATCATTGAACAAGCAGAAAATATAACCACGTTGTTTGGAAAAAAAATAACCAATGACTATATATAATGTAACTCTGCATTCGTACATCTTGATCTGGATAGTAACTCTATATTCGTACATCTTGATCTTGATTGTTTATTTCCAAATCATAAAAACCCGCAAACTAAACCTTCAAATAATGGAATTTTGATCAAATAAATGAATTTCTATGTGCAACAAACTAAATCAGATTGTTCCTAGTAAAACCATAGCAAATTGGTGTGAAGAAATCAAACAAAAATCATGTGATTCCTTGTCAAAAAAGAAAAACCTCAAGAAGTCAAATTAGAGATGAAGTTGTTTGGAAAATAAATCCATACATGCAATAAATATATATGAAGATGATTATTGATTTGAGGTAAAACATGACGAGAACAAGCGACGAACTAGACGTGGTAAAAAAGTAAACGTTTTCGAGTTAAAGTGAAACATGAAGAGATCAAGTCGTACAGATACTGAGTTAAAATTAACTACGAAAAAGACAAAGAGCATAGAGAAAAACATTCAATAAAAAAAGACATAGAAAATGAAAAAAACATGGAGAAACACGATTTCGAAAAAATAAGGACAGATTGATCCCTTGAATTCATCAATGGAGGTGTATGAGCCAAGATTTTCACTTGGTTAAAATTTGAATATAATGAGGTTTCCGGTATAATGAGGTCTAACAAGATCATTGGTCTTAGATATTATCACAAGTTCAGGGAATTAGCTCTAATATAGAAACTGACTGGCATTGACTTGTCCTCTACCTAATGTGCATACTAACAATATTTTGATTGCATAATCACACCCACTAGATGCATTAAGACCGCTATCCTAATCCCTAGATTCAATCAACTGGCCTGGCATTGATTCTAAATTGATTAAATCCTAATTCATTGTTGAGTTCCAAAGTCTAATCCCCTAGCATAGATTCATTAGACTTCTACAATCATTTATTCAAGTGGTATTCGAGAACGAATGCATTAAGAACAACCAATCATTCTGAAAAATGATCAAATACCAATAATTCATTCAAGTGGCATTCAAGAAAGAACGCATTAAGAATCACCAAGCATTAAGAACAAGACTTCGTTACATATCGGCAAAGCTCTCTAACCTATGGCTATGGATCTACTTGAACATGAACTTAGAATACAAGACGCAAAAGATAACCATATTCAACATGGATAAAGAACAAGATTCCTCCCTATTTATTACCGACATCTTCAATAGCTCCTCCGCAATCCGACTTCGTCGCGCCATCCTTCGCCCTTGTTTGCATTCTACTCTCTCTCTCTGTCTTCTCTCTCTCTGCGTCTGCTCTATAACGTCTTCTTCGTTCCTCTCCAGCCTAAATCACGATCGAATATCTTTATTTCCTCTTCTTCTTTCTTTCCTTTTTTTCTTTTTCCTCTTTTGCCGAGTCTTTCCATTCTTTCCCGTGAGTTTTCCTGTTATTTACTGTCGACCGAACCTCTCCTTTTCTTCATGGCGGCGTGCAGGTTTAATGTGCCCGACCGAGCACAAGAGTAAGCTCGATCGGGCTCTTCAGTTGGTCCAAGCTCGGTCGAGCTTCATGCATGCCCGGGACGTGCTCCAAATTCAAGGATGTTGTCTGTTTCATGAGCTCGGTCGGGCTAAGAGGGAAGCACGGTCGGGATTGCATTTTGGAACATGAGCACGGGCGGGCTTTGGACAATGCACGGTCGGGCTGGTGCCCTTTTGATGAGCCCGCTCGGGCTTGTGATTCTGCACGGTCGAGCTTAGAATCCTCTTCAGTAGAACAGCCGGGCTAGAATGGCTGCAAGGTGGGCTGTTCACCTCCCTTGTGTGCCCGGTCGTTAGTGAATGTGGTGTAGGGCAATTGCTCGTATTCGCTCGTGTTTGCTCGTGTTCGATATAATCTTTTCCTGCAAATACACGAAAAAGGGATGAAAGAGGACTAAGTGATGTTTAAAGCTTGGTGAACTAACTACGAAAATGAACTAAAATACTATGAAAAAATAGACGTTATCAGTACAATTTTATTGGAACTCAATTAACACAATAATGGAAAACATAATATATGAATAAAGGTCATAGGTTATCTTGATAATTTATGTTATTTTCTAATCAGTATAATTCATAATTGACATTATGTTATTGAAGAAAACCATTCTTATTATATTCACTATTTAACTTGTTAAATAAATGTTATGTGTATTCTATAGTGATGTGTTTATAATAAATAAAGTGTACAAAAAATGGGAAATATAATTGACATAATTTTTTGGAAAATGTTCATTCTTGTTACATTAAACTATTCATATAAATAAATATTTTTTGAGCGAAAATCAGACAATTGAATCCTTGTTGTTGTATACAATCCGATATAACGCGATTAACGGAGACTGTGAAAATATGTAGCTAGCATTTGAGTAGCCCAAATATATCATAAAAAAATAAAATTTTGCAATATATACCTCATACAAGCATTTGTGGCAATGCTTTTGTAGCTCTTTATATTTAAGATATTACTGATCCTACTAATTTAAAGTTGTGAAATACTATGTACATATTACTTTGGAGGAATCTTTAAACACTGATGTTTTGATAAATAAAAAGGAAACTTTTCAACAAGACAAATGATGAACAAAAATATTATAGAAAAAATGAAGGTTACGAAAGTGAAGAACAAAGAAATGGATTAAAATAGGAAATTAACAACTTTGGATAAATCGATCGTTTAAAATAAAGTTATACGCTCTGACAACATATCAAGTAGGACTGATTCTAACTCAATTTACAATATATTAGGTCAAGTAATCAAATTTATCTAATACCATGTATAAAAATTTTTATTTCATGCCCAAATTCACGTGAAAAAAAATAAAAGAATATATTCGTTTATACAAAGTTTTATACCAAATATAAGAGATTAAGGTTGCTCATATCATATATAACAGTTAAAGTATGCACTCATGGCACGCATATTAGATTAGCAATCTATAAACATGGATGTTACCATTTTAAGATAGAAGGTATCAATTATTAAATAAATGCCAGTATCTCTGCCAGTGCTTGGAATGTAATAACCTAGACAACGCCAACTTAAAAAAAAGAAAGGTTTGTAATATTATATTATTTGTATTATTTGAACTATACCTTGGTGACTTTCATCATTATAATTCGATAAATTCTTTATGTTTGCATCTATTTTTTCTCATTTACATTTAAGCACCATTGTGACCTTTGTGACTCAAGCGACCCATGCGATCCTTGTGACCCTTGTGACTCTTGCGACCCAACCCTTGCAACCCATGTGACCCTTCTGACTCATGGGACCCATGTGACCTTTGTGACACGTCGTTTCGATGTCAGACTCCTGTCTCTTTGAATGCCAGCTATGCCTTTTTCCGAATGCTAGCTGTGCTTTTTTAATACATGTATTTACGACACACTCTCTCCATCCATCTCTATTACCCGTATATTAAAAGGTTCATCAAGTTCTGTAAGTCTCACAATCTCACCCATTTGAGTTGAGATTGAATCAAGAAAATCCCATCTCTCTCCTCTCTTTGTGTACTCTAACCTCAAATTTTCTTAAAAATCATTGTGACATTTGTGACCTTCGTCAAGAAGGTCACATGGTGGATGCAGGGCATCGTCCTGTCTCTGTTTTACTCAATGTCTTGGTAATCGGTGGAATCGGTCTCTATGCAGTCACACACAAATCCTTACAACATGGATGGAGGATATTGTGTTGTATCTGTACTACTTAAGGTCACAATTACAGGTGAACTTGGAGATGGCGTTGAGTCACACACGAGTAACCTTAGAGATAGTGATATGCGCACGGACCTCAGTCTCAGGACGCATATGCTGGATCTCGACTCTGTTATCGAACGACATGATCTCAGCCCTGTGGCTCGGGTCGTGTTCGATGGAATCCACTTCTGATGTCGGATCGGAGTACGATCAATAAGGATGCTCTGGACGCGTGTGGAGTGGATCCCGAACCACTCGAGGTTTCCAAGTAAGATTGCGGGAGTCACGGGGAGCTCTTGACTGGCCTAAGGGACGCTCTTACGGAGATTTCGGGCTCACGAGGTGGAATGAATGACACCACAAGAGGTGCGGCAGCCTCTTGATACTATCAGAAATTGCTTCAATTGTTCCTGGAAGAAATTGAAGACACTACCGTTCCCCATGAATGGTTTCGGGACGAGCAGAAACTCTCAACTCTAACTCAAATTGTATATCTTGTCTAATTTTTATGTCCTTACAAAAGAGGGATGGAGTTACTTTTATAGGCAGATACTCCAGCCTTTAAAGAAATGAAAGTACATTAAAATAAGGTTAAAATGGGGTGGAGCAACCTTGTGACGTCATAGGTCTTGCATGGTGTGAATCTATTGCTCAATTTGTTTCTACAAGTGTAATAGGTCTTGCATGGAGTGAAAGAGTAGTCTCTCTACCTTCCTAGATATTTTCCCATCGAAACCGTCTAGAAATTGACCCATGACAGTTTATTCATCTTAGATAAGTCGTAGTCTGTTGTGAATATGCTCAAATTCATCATAGTATTCTTCGACTACTTTACTTCCTTAGCTTAACCTTCTATATGGAAGTGTGATGGCACGTACTTTTCACGCTTTAGGGCTTTCATTTCTCCCCATGTTGAAACTCGTCTATGCGCGGAACATCGTCGACCTCTCGTTCCGACCAAATGAGTGTGTTGCCCGTGAGTAGAGTTTCAGCATACTGCACCCTACTACACTTTGAGTACATGTAGCACTCCAAAAGTATCCTCCAGCTGCCTCTCCCAATCGAGATAGGCTTCTGGGTCAGCACGTCCACCAAAGTTCGGTGGTCTTTGTTTTGGACCGCTATCGTCCTGGTCATGCCGAGGCCTCTAGGTCAGCTCCTTATCTGAACACTCATCTTTGCGGATGATAGGGTGTTTCCTTGGTTTCCTTGGAAACTCTTCCTTCTCCTCTTTAGGGTCACATCGTGTTAGGGCTCGACGTTCGCGTCATCTTTGTTAAGGAGTTGGATGTTCTTCTAAGTCCATACCGTATTTATGAACCATTGGTGCATCCGCTATATGTGGTATCGGTTCGCCTTCAATGCGATTCAACCTTGACTCCATACATAGGAGCATCTGCATGATCGCGTCGAGGGGACTGTTCTGCGCCGAAGAATCTCCTTGTTCGGCCATCTTCTTTAGCTCTTCTTATTTGTTATCTTTCTTCTTACGATAAACAAAATAAAAGCAGAGAAACATGTCTGTTATCCTTGGACCGGGCTGTGATACCAAATGATACGCGCACGGACCTCACGTCTTAGGTCGTGTATGCTGATCTCGACTCTGTTATCGAATAACGTGATCTCATCCTTGTGGCTCGGGTCGTGTTCGATGGAATCCACTTCTAATGCCGGATCGGAGTAGGATCAATAAAGATGCTCCAGATGCGTGTGGAGTGGATCCCGAATCATTCGAGGTTTCCAAGTAAGATTGTGGGAGTCATGGGGAGCTCTTGACTAGCCTAGGGGGCGCTCTTCAAGAGTTCGACCGGGCCAAACGGAGATTTCGGGCTCACGAGGTGGAGATGACTCCGTGAGGTGTAATGATGGATAATTCGATGTTTCGGTGGAATGAATGACACCACAAGAGGTGCGGTAGCCTCTTGATACTATCAAAAATGGCTTCAATTGTTCCCGGAACAAATTGAAGACACTACGTTCCCGGGAACGGTTTCCGGACGAGGAGAAACTCTCAACTCTAACTCCAATCTTATTTCTTGTCTAACTTCTTTGTCCTTACAAAAGAGGGATGGAGTTCCTTTTATAGGCAGATACTCCAGCCCTTAAAGAAATGAAAGTACATTAAAATAAGGTTAAAATGGGGTGGAGCAACCTTGTGACGTCATCAGACCATTGGTGACATCATTTGACTATTGGAGTGTCCAAGTGATGTCATGAGTGATGTCATCCGACCGTTGGAGCATCCTTGTGACGTCATGAGTGACGTCGACGTCATCCGACTATTGGAGCGTAAAACACTAAAACTCGTACTTGAGGGTACCCAATTTTTGATGAAATTACAGTTTACCCTTGTATTCCTAACCCTAAAAACAACGTGCCTAACCCTAAGAATTCATTCATTAATTATGAGAAGTTCTCCCTCCATGTTGCTGACTCCATCACCTCCTCCCTCCTCAACTTCGCCTCTTCTACTCTTCACCTAATCGCCTCCTCACCTCATCGCTTCGTCTCCTCTCCTCCCTCATCGTGTCATCGCTCGTCGCGTCCCTTCCTCTTCTCAACGTCGACTTCTCCCTTCTTCAAACCAGTATGCCTACAATAACCATGATTCTTAAGTTTATTATTGGGATGGATGTCCCCATGGTTCTCCAGGGCAGCTAGCTTTACCATCCATTGCTCATTGCCGACATATCTTTATTTTGTTTTTTGTTGCTTCCTGTTTTTTTTTTTCATTTGCAGTAAGGAGTATCTCCAATAGTTTTCTAGGACGGTCCCATGGTTCTCCAGGTTCGTCCTGTTATTATTTACCATCCATTTATACGTCAAGTTTTAGTAAAATGAGTACATTTTGGTTGTGTAGTGAGGAGTTGTAAGAATGGACCAAGTTTCCTCTCTCTCTCAGTTACGTTAAGCTTTCTAGCATCGCAAATGTTTTTAGAAAAGATTTCTTTGTTACGTAAATTGGGTTCTAATTTTTGTTGTCAAATAATTTATGATAAGTTACAAATTCTATAGATAGTTTGATTCAAATTAATGTTCTTAACTCCAAAGAACCATTTTGTTTTCCATGAGATTGCTCAATTCAGTACAAGATTCATTGAGTTCGGAATTACTAAGGATATCAAAGTTCATATAGAGTTTAACACCCTTGTTGATCCATGCTCGTGAATCTCTCGTCACAATCATTTCGTGATTAAGTGCAATGTCTTGCTATATAACTAATTGAAACTATTTTGGTGTTTAGGAGTTGCAAATGATTTTTGTTCGACCGATTACCAAATCGACTAGTATAGCAACGCAACACAAGTTCAACAAACATTGACCTACTTAGAAAATTTATTCAACCAAAATCTTGTGAGTTGAGACAAAGAGAATAATTATTGATTGAGAGTTTGCATTTTAATATTCGGAATCTGTAAAGATTTATTAACATGATGCTCACAACACTGGTGTTGTTTAGTTCCAAGCCTCAATGGGGTTGTGTGAACGACCTTTTAATTTTTTTTTTGTGTTTATAAAAGTTTTAGCGCTTTGAATTTTTTTATCAATTATTTTTTTTTATTTTGTCGATTTTCTGAATGCGGTGAATCATGGTGGATGTTCTGTTTAGCTTGATAAATCTAAATGATATTATTCGAATGACTACGTTGAAGATTTATTTATGTTCTTAAGATTGTAATATTTATTAAATTGTTTTATTTTGTATTGTCATGTGTATTTTTTCCTTTTTTTTGTGTTTGTAGATTATTTGAGATAGATTTATTTGTATTTTGTATTGTTTTTGGAGTTGAATTTGTATAATTTATTATTTTATCATGTGTTTTTATTTTTTATCTACGTGGTGAATATTCCCGCGTTTTACAAAATATGTCGGATATCATGGGAGTAATTTTACATTTTATTTTATGTTTATATTCTTTTATCTACGGGGTAACTATTTGCGGGTTTTACAAAATATGTCAGGGTTTTATCTCTTTATCTATGGATGCACCTCCATTTTCAATATTTAAATATGTTAGTGAGTAAAAATTGGCTATATTGTTATTTATGCTTCATGCATCTAACATGTTTTTACAAAAACAATACCATAAAAAAGATTTTATAAAATAAATAGATGAGAGAATGCTTGTTTACTCAGGTGTTATTTCAGAATCTGTGTCCTTTATAAATACAAATCATGCCTATTTATATGAATTTAAAATGATGTCACATAAAAAAAAATAATAAATTACAAAGTCATGTTACAACTTTAAAACATTACAAGAAATAAATATTTAAGTTATAAGACATTTATTCTAATATATATTTTCAACATAATTATATTTTCTTAGAGTTTGAGCAAAATTTAATACATTAGTTAATGTTTCAAACATTAAATATCTAAAATATATTTTTTTCTGAAATTAAATGAATTTATCTATATTTTTTCACATCAGAAACATAACTTTTAGGATTATTTTTTTTGTATGATTTAAGCGATTAAATGAATTTTTTTTTAAATTAACGAAAACTATTAGAATTAACTTTGAATTCTAAAGGCTAAAATTTTTTTAAAAAATTAAACCAGTAAAAAATTTGGGCTGAACAATTCAACTTTCGGGTTATAATGGGTATATATTTTTAGGTTTCAATAAATAGTAACTATTTGGTTATAATTAATGTTTTAAAAATCATTAGATATTAGACCGACGGTCGACGTGTGCCTAGTGTATATGATAAGAACTCAATCCTTTAACTCGTCCAAAGAAATCAATGTAAGATGTTATCCATATTACCTAACTTATCCAAGGACAAAGAGCCATCATGCTCAAACAATAAGAAAGATTCAAGAAAAATAATAAAAAGACAAAAGGGAATGCTAAAAATTTGATCGGTCAAAGCAAGAATCCAAGTTCTTGAACAAATCTTAAAGTTCTTGTAATTAATCTTCAGTCTTGAGTTTGTTTGATTTTATAAAGCAATGAATCAAAATCAATTAAAAAAATGGCTTAGCCATCGGAGATTGATAATCTCGAATATACCATAGGGTATTAGTGATCTATAATCCACCCCTAACACAGGTTTTTACTCTTTCATTTTATTCGATCCCTTCTTAGTTTCAAGACGGATTGGAGTCTTATCAAGGTTGTATCAAATCTATCAAATTGGTTTGAAAACCTATCAATCTAACACATAGGGACATCTTGACTTATTGTTCTAAATTATTTTTTTATTTGTTAATATAAACTTTTTTATAATTTCTTTTAAGATTTGGAGTATAAAAATAGAAAATATATTTATTCAAAATCGATTTTAGTTTTATAATTTTTTATAAATGTCAAAATGAATTTTTTTTACAAAAGATTTTTTAAAATATCGAATTCACTAGTTGATCGTTGGACTTGAATTACGAATATAATAAAAGAAATAAAAAGAAAAAAAAATTAATGTAGACAGCATCAATATAAAAAATGACAAAGAAATTTATTTTCATATAAAGGGAAAACTTCAAACAGTTGTAGAATATTTTTAAAAAATTAATAAGATGATGAAATAATATGATAAATAACTAAAATAATGAATTAAAAATATAATAAATGATAAAAAACAAATTAAAAGATGACAAAGAGAGTAGGCTTTTGGTTATTAAAATTTGAAATAATTATATAATTAATTAAATTAATTCGGTTAATAACTAAACCAAATCTAATCGACCAATTCTTTTAAATTTGCGTCTTGTGAATGTCAAGCTAATATTTACCACCTTTTGAGGTTTTAGAACTTTGATTTAACTGAAGATTAATGAGAATTTAGTATCGGGTTAAGTATATTGAACCAAATGGCAGTTTGTAAATAATTGGAGTATTAATATTTTCTGTTGCAACGGCTAGTAAGTTGCAGAAGTACTTCTGCATGTAATTCATTCAGGAACTCTTTGTTATTTTTGTAATTTCAAGGCTCATTAATCGTCTCGTTTTAATACGTATTTCTCGCATAATTTTAGAGATGTTTACGATATACTTGCGATGTTTACGTATAATTTTATATCTGTTTTACTCGTTTTCGTATTTTCGTGTTCTTACAGGTTCTAATGCAAATTCGGTTCATTTCGAAGCTAAGGAACGTACACGGGACAAAGTACTAGCATCGAGGAGTGTAACAGAGCAAACGGGAGGAGAAATGGCAAGACAACAACCTGCACAGCCAAACACAATGCATTGCACGACCGGGCATGGAGTGCAACCATCTACACGACCGTGCAGTAATAGCAGCCCGACCGTGCCCAAGAGAACACAACATTGCACGATCGTACAGGAACAACAGCACGACCATGCAGGAACAGCAGCCCAACCGTGCTCAATAGAAGACAGATTGCACGATTGTGCAGGAACCTCAACCCGATCGGGCTCTTGAAACAGAAACAAACCCCGAACATTCAACACATCCCGGGCAGAGGTGAAGCACGACTAGGCTCATAAACAAAGAGGTGCACGACCGAACTCCAAGTACAGCCCGACCGGGCTTAAGAGACAACAAACATGGCCGAATGTTCAGCACGGCTCGCGCGTGTATGAAGCCCAACCGATCGTCCATTGCCTGATGTGCCCGATCAGGCTACACATGTTGCACGACCGGGCATGGAGATGCGTGGACCTGCAAAGCGGAAAAGGAAAACTTTGGCCGACTTAAACACAAAAGGAAGATCACGAGAGAAGAATGGAAAAGAGTCATCCAAAGAGGAAACATGAAGAAAAGGAAGAAAGAGAAGAGGAAAGAAGAAGAAAGGGGTAAAAGGAAGAAGATTAAATCGGTTACAGATGTTACACAGACGTTAAAGAGAGAATTGCATAGAGCGAGTTGTAGAGAGGAAGAAGACTGTTCGTGAGTTTCTGGCAAGAGACATTCAAGGGCATTGGAGATCAATTCAGGACTTCGATTTCGATTGGTTTTTATGTTCCTTAAACTATCTATTTCAATTATGTTGTTTTTTTGGACACATGAGCGAGTAGTCGTTTTGTTCTAGAAGAAGGGATTAGCCTATGGCTATCCCGAAAACTCTTTTGATTTATCTTTGAATGCAGTTTCCCGTTTTCATTTATCTATTCTTCGTCTGAGTACTTGATTGACTTGTGTTTGCGAATGGCCACGTAGATGCTTGTTTTAGGAACTTAGGAGAAGGACCGAAAGGAGAATTCTAATTCCGGGTAATCAGGTTTAGATCAACCGAGGTTAGGCCACGAAAGTAGGGTAGCAACGGTTGAGAGTAAAACGGATGAATCATAGAACTTATGGGTTTAACTTAAGGTGTCAGCCACGGAAATAGGGGATAACTTGACTAGATCACATGTCTATGCCTCGAGTGAGGGTAGATTTCATATTAGGATCGCTTGCCTTAAATAACTCAATTGGGAATGCATGATTAGATAGGTTGATTGTTGGTTTCGGTAGTCTTGTGGTGAAACCGGATTCCTAGAACATTTGTCTCACTGTTAAGAACTCGTAGATTTATTGTTTTTGGTTATTTCAATCTTAAAACCAATATTCGCTGTTTGCAAGTTTGATTCATACTTTGGGTTTAGGTTGTGTTGCGTAGTCCCTTTGGGATTGACACCTAGAGTACTACACACGTGTCGTGCACTTGCGAGTAGTTTAGGTTAATATTTGTTTAACTTTGAATCTCATCAAGTTTTTGGTGTCGTTGCCAGGACTATTGTCAACACGTCTTAGATTTGAACCTAAGATCATACTTGTTTCATTTTTCTTTTTGTTTTATTTTTTTTCTTTCTACCTAATTCCGTTTATTTGTCCTTTATTGGTTGATGAATAGATCTCAAGGTGCTTCGAGCCTATTCCAAATCGACCTCGAGATCGAGCGAACATACAAACAACTGAGAAAGGACAAAGAAGAAGGGAAAACAAACCCGTCAGATCAACGAGAGATGGATAATCAGAATGGCCAAGGACAACCACAATTACCTATCGGTAATTTAGGTCATATGCAGCAACAACAACTCGCACCTCAACCGCGAGAACCACAGACTCCTCCGCCATGTCGGGTTAGAGATTACGTGGTACCAAAGATGAACAACGTTCAGACCGCTATACGGATGCCTGCTATTACTAGAGAGCAGTTTGAAATTAAGTTTGCGATGATTAACATGCTTTATCAGAAGCAATTCGTGGGTGGAAATCACGAGGATCCCCATCAGCACCTCAGAGACTTCCTAGAGCTTTCCGGTACATTTAAGATATACGAAGTGTCGGAGGACACAATTTTGTAGCGTCTCTTCCCCTTCTCAATTGGGGAACGAGTGAAAACATGGCTGCAATCACTTCTCACTGGTTCCATCACTACTTGGGACCAGCTCTGCACATTGTTCCTATCATGGTCCTTCCCTCCTAGCAAGACGATTCAGATGAGGGGAGAAATAACGACGTTTAGATGCAGAGATGGAGAAACATTTTCTGAAGCGTGGAGTAGATTTAAGGATCTCTTACAGATGTGTCCGCACCATGGTCTCGAGCAGTGGTAAGTTATCCAAACCTTTTACAATGGAATTTTAGACGAACACCAAACGACGTTGGATAACATTGCTAGAGGATCATTTATGGATCTAAGTGTTGAGGAGGCATACGAGCTGATAGATAACCTCGCCATGAACCACACCCTGTGGTCCACACCGAGAGGTATGCCTAACAAAACTCGAGTTCTATATGAGCCGAATCAGAGCAGAGCGATGGACAACGCAGTGAACGCTATGTACTGTGTGAATTACGGAGATACAAAGCATATAACGTATCAATGAACGGTGCATGAAGACATCGAACAGATGAACTACGCCCAATAGCAAGGAAACACACAATTCTGGAATACCTAAAATCCGAATTGGAGGAACCACCCCAACTTCTCATACCGAACAACTCAACTGGAGAAATATACGGGATTTCAATAAAAACCACAACAACTGTACCCGCAAAATAATCAGCAATTCCAGCAAGCTCAGCAAGTTCCGCAAGCTCCTCAACCTCCTCAAGCCCCTTCGTCAAACCTTGAGTGGGTGATGCTTGAATTTATCAAGGAGCAAAGGCAGCAACAATCGAGTCAACCAAATTCAATACGGATGCGGGGACAGCGATTAGCGAGCTCAAAACTCAGATGGAATCCTTGAGCACACATGTGAAGATGTTAAAAAACTCAACAGCACAACAGGCTGTCTCATCCGCTCGGAATCCCAGAGAGCTTACCGGAAAACCCGATCTTAACCCAAGAGAACACGTGAACGCCATCACCTTGTGCAGCGGTAATGTGATCAAGAATCCGCCCCTAAAAGAGCAAGAGAAAGCTGCTAGAAAACCTGTGGATAAAGGAAAGGGTATTGTGAATAAGGAAGGAGTTGAACCGGAATTGGAAAAACCGTATGTTGCTCCACCGGCATACAAAACCCCAATATCATTTCCTCAACGGTTGGTGAGCAGCAAGAACAAAGTAAGGTATGGACGGTTTGTAGAGATTCTCAAGAAGCTTCACATCAACATATCGTTCGTAGAAGCCCTAAAAAATGCCCATGTACACCAAATTTCTCAAAGAATTCTGTCTAACAAACGGTGTATCGAAGAGAGTGAGGCGGTAACACTCACCGAGGAATGCAGCACCATTCTTAAAAACAAGCTGGCCCCGAAGTTGAAGGACCCCAGAAGCTTCTCCATTCCTTGCACAATAGGTAATCTTGATATTGACAAAGCTTTGTGTGATTTAAGATCAAGCATGAACCTCATGCCACATTCAGTCTTCAAGCGGATGAACTTCGGCGATATCAAACCTACCAAGATGTCTCTCCAACTCGGTGACTGTTCGGTAATATATCCGGTGGGGATTATTGAAAACATTCCCACCATGGTAGGTAATCTTTGTATACCCGTTGACTTTATTGTACTTGATATTGAAGAGGACGCTAGGATACCTATTATTCTTGGTAGACCGTTTTTAGCTACTGCAGGTGCGATGATAGACGTACAACAAGTAAAACTTTCTCTACGTGTAGGAGACGAAAAAGATTGAATTCAACTTGTCCAAATCCATGAATGGACCCTCCTTCAAGGAGTCTTGCTTTTGAATTGACTTGTTGGACGAATTAGAGAATGACATGTTTGATCAAGTAAGTATTTCCGATCCCCTTGAGAGATGCTTAACTCGAGTTTGCAAAGATGCATGATTTACCGACGAAGAAGCCAAGGCCTACGCAGAATTTATGAGCGCTATTGAGGCATTAAGAGACGCCCCATGTGAGGAGATACCACACGAAGAACATGCTGAATTCGCAGTGGAGAAGCCGCCTAAACTCGAACTGAAGCCTCTTCCTTCTTCTCTTCGGTATGAGTACCTTGGACATAATGATACATACCCCGTTAGTGTTAATATTGACTTGAGTGCAGACGAGACACAAAAGCTACTTGATTGCTTAAGGAAGCATAGCAGAGTGATCAGATCCACCATAGAGGATATCAAGGGACTAAGCCCGTCGTTATACATGCATCAAATACTCATGGAGGATGGCCATAAACCATCAATCGAAGCGCAAAGGCGGCTGAACCCCAACTTAAAAGAGGTAGTGAAAAAAGAGATACTAAAACTTTTAGATGCAGGTATCATATATCTTATCTCGGGCAGCGAATGGGTAAGCCCCGTGCATGTCGTACCAAATAAAGGAGGAATGACGGTAGTACGCAACGAGAACAACGAGCTAATTCCAACAAGAACCGTCACGGGATGGAGGATGTGTATAGACTACCGCAAGCTCAACAAAGCTACAAAGAAAGATCACTTTCCCTCTCCCATTCATCGACCAAATGTTAGAACGGTTAGCGAATCATGCCTATTTATGTTATTTGGAAGGATATTCGGGTTTCTTTTATATTTCTATTCATCCTCAAGACCAAGAGAAGATGACTTTCACGTGTCCTTATAGGATATTCACTTACCGTCGTATGCCTTTTGGCCTCTACAACGCTCCAGCTACTTTCCAGCATTGCATGATGGCAATATTTTCCGATTTAATTGAGCATATTATGGAAGTGTTTATGGATGAGTATTCTGTTTATGGCTCTACATTCGATGATTGCCTCGTTACCCTTTCTAGAGTGTTGCAGTGATGTGAGGAAGCGAATCTCGTTCTTAACTACCGAAAAGTGCCACTTTATGGTGAAGGAAGGTATTGTACTTGGACACATGATCTCATCAAAGGGCATAGAAGTCGACAAAGCCAAAATTGAGGTAATCGAAAAACTTCATCCACCAGTTTTAGTTAAAGAAATTCGTAGCTTCCTAGTGCATGCAGGTTTTTATCGAAGGTTCATCAAGGACTTCTCAAAGATTACAAAATTGTTGACATAGTTGCTGGCCAAAGATGCTACATTCGACTTCTCTCAAGAGTGCCACAACGCCTTCAACACCATCAAGACAACATTTGTTTCAGCGCCTATCATTCAACCACCCGATTGGAGCCTACCATTTGAGATTATGTGTCACGCTACTGACTATGCCGTTGGGGCTGTTTTATGATAGCGAAGAGACAAGGTCTCTCATGTCATCTCCTACGCTAGCAAGACACTAGACGATGCTCAAATAAACTATGCCATAACCGAGAAGGAGCTCCTTGATGTCGTCTTCGCCTTTGACAAGTTCAAATCCTATCTCGTAGGGTCAAAGGCCACGTCCCGCTCAGGTCACGTCCCGCTTAGACCGCGCGTCCCGCTCATGCATGTTACATCTAAACTTGTGTCTTGCACTTGTACTTGTATTTTCCTTTTTTTCTCCCTTTCTACTTGTATAAATATGTACCTTTGTTTCTGAGGAAATTCATAAGAGAATAGTTATTCTTATTCTCTCTAATTCTCTCGATCTTTCGCTCACTTTTAATCTTTATATCTTGTTTCCGTTGTTTCATCTTTGTTTTATAAAATCAACATGGTATCAGAGCGGTGATCGAATCTCAGAAATTTTTTTATCGATTTTATTTCTTTTGAAATCTATTCTCTTTCAAAATTTCTTTTCGGTCAATTATTTTAAATCTCTCTTTGTTTCTGTTTCCCTTTGTTTTCTTGGTTCTCTTGTCATGGACACGAGCAAAAGCATCTCAATCTCGTTCAATGGAAACAATTATTCCATTTGGACAAAGATTGTTAAGGCCAATCTTGGCATGCAAGGTCTTTGGGGTTTCGTGACATGATCAGATGTGAAACCGGTAGATTCAAGTGCCAGATCAGAAAAATGGGAACAAAATAAGCTCACTGCCTTGGTTCTTTTACAAAATTCCCTCGAATCTCATATACTTCGTATGTATGGGTAGAGTCTCCTAAGGAGCTTTGGGACGAGCTGAAACAAGTTTTTGGCAATGAATCAAATCTTAACCATGTGTATGAAGTAAAGAAAGACCTTAATAATCTAAGGCAAGAGGGAAAGCCTTTTAACCAGTCTTTGGATGATTTTAAGGAATTATGGTCAGAACTCGATACTCTAAGGCCTCATACTGTGGATCTTGTGGAAATAGCTCAGAGAGCAAACCAGGATCAAGTCTTTTGTCTTTTATTGTCCCTCGATGAAAAATACAATGACCTTATTCATCACATACTTCGCCAAAATGAGTTTCTCTAGTTTAACGAAGTTTGTATGATGATTAAAAGGGAGAAAATGAGAAATCATCTCTTTAAAGGAATGACCGAAGATGCTAATTTCTTAAAAAGCACATCTGGAAAAGCCACTACTATCAAGCCTTTAAAAAATAAGTTCTCTTGTGAGTATTGCAAAAATAAAGGTCATACAAAGGATCATTGTTGGATCCTTCACCCCCATTTGAAGAACAGAAGCCGCGTCGGCCAAGTTAAGGCTAATATGGCCTCTGCATTTGAGTTTGTCACCAAGGCAGACCTCGAGGGGTTTTACCAGATGATTATGGCAGGAAATCAAACAAAAAAAGCTAATAAAGAGGGAGGTAATGATTTCTCTGTTTTTCCAAAACCATATTATAATAGATTATGGAGCTACAAATCATAAGATTAAAAATCATTATTTGCTTAAAGATATAAAACCTCATTGTGGCTTTGTTTCTATTACGAATGGGGAGAGTGTTCCAATTAAAGGAACATAGAAGCTTAAGCTTCTCAGTCATGATACAAGGGCTCTTTTCGTTCCAAAATTTTCTAATAATCTTATCTTTGTCCAAAAGCTTGTAAAAGACCTTAACTGCTATGTTTGTTTCGGTTCTAACTCATTTTGGATACATGATATTGAAAGCAAACAAGTAATCTGCGAAGGAAAGCTTCTCAATGGTCTTTATGTTCTCGAATCTATGTATTGTGATCATGAGTTCGTGTTTCTATCAAACTCAAATTTAACTAAAAGTTTCTATGTGGTATGCGAGACTTGGACACCCTCATAGCAAAGTTATACTTATCATTTTTTCTGGTCTTAAAGATAAACATGAATCATGTGAAGCTTGCATCTTAGGAAAACACGTAATTCAATTTTTCCAAACCCTGTTTCGGTTTATAAAACTGTTTTGAACTAATCCATTCTGATATTTGGATAGCTTCATGTGTTTCACCTGATCAAAAGAAATATTTTATAACCTTCATTGATGAAAAATCAAAGTTTACTTGGCTTTATACTCTCTCGTCTAAGAGTTGTGTTTATGACGTGTTTGTAAAGTTTCATAAGCTTGTTTTAACTCAATATGAATCTAAAAAAAATGTCTAAGGACTGATAATGGTGGAGAGTATACTAGTCTTCAGTTTCGTAGGTACCTTGAAGAACAAGGCATTACACACCAAACCTCATATCCCTATACTCCGCAACAAAACAGAGTGGTCGAAAGGAAGAATAGGCACCTAATAGAAATCTCGAGAACTATCATGTTTGATCGAGATGTTCTTGAAAGCTTTTGGGCCGATACGGTCATGATCGCATGTCACATCATTAACAGAATTCCAACAAAGATTTTAAAGGACAAATCACCTTATGAGGTATTAATCTCTATAAAACCTGATCTTGAATACTTTAGAACATTCGGTTGTGTGTGTTTTGTTCTTGTTCTTGGCTCACAACGAAACAAGTTCGAACCAAGGAGCACTAAAGCCATGTTCATCGGATACTCAGTCAATAAAAAAGGCTACAAGTGTTTCAATCCAAATACACAACATGTAATGGTGTCTCGAGATGTTATGTTCCTTGAAAACAAGAGCTTTCATGATAAAATCTCCATGGAAGATATTAAAGGAATCTCAGAACCAAATGATATAGGTTTGTCCCTTAAAAACCTAGTAAATATTATTTTGGCAACTAACAATGAAATAGGTCTCCCGCCAAGTGTAATTGTGCATCATGAAGACCAAAATGATCAAGAAATCTAAAAAAATGAAGAACATGATAAGGTCTTACTTTCTGAGCAAAATCATGAGGAAACTAGGGCCTCAAATCATTAGAATAAAGAACTAAGCCATGATCACAACCAAAATGAGGATCATAACATCGATGAAGTCGAAAGAAGGATTTTAAATGAGAGAGTGCCTCAGAGAAGCACTAGAATAAGGCGACCAATCTTGGATTGGATTCACAATCCTATTCAATGGCATGAAAACCAAACACCCTATTTCAATGGCGTGGTAACTAAATACCCTATTCACAACTTTTGCTCTTTAGCATTTGTCTCTACTGATCACAAATCTTTTTTTAGTAAGACTGACAGGGATATCGAGCCACAAACCTATAGAGAAGCATAAGGGAAGCCAAAATGGGAGGAAGCCATGGCCGAAGAACTAGCAACCTTTAGAAAAGAATAATACATTGGACCTTGTTCCTCTTCCTAAAAAAAATAAACTCATAGGAAGCAAATGGGTATACAAAATCAAATATAAGAGAAATGGTGAGGTAGAACGTTACAAGGCTCGCCTTGGTGCAAAGGTATAATCAGAAATATGGGGAAGATTATACTGAAACTTTTGCCCCTGTTGCTAAACTTCATTCTGTTCGCATAATTTTTTCTTTTGCTATTAACCTTAATTGGAGTTTGTGGTAGATGGTCGTTAATAAAACTTTCTTTCAGGGGAAATAAAGGAAGACATCTATATGAAACCTCCTCCGGGTCTCCAAATAGAAAAAGGAATCGTATGCAAACTAAATGGAGCTCTCTATGGACTTAAACAGCCCCCACGAGCTTGGTACACTAGGCTCTATGATGTTGTTCAAAAGTATGGTTTTAAGAGGAATGAGGCTGATGATTCCATGTTCATCATTCAAAATAATTCCGGTATCATCATTCTCTTAGTTTATGTTGATGATATCATCATAACAGGTGATGATAATAAAGGAATAGAAAGTGTAAAACGTTTTTTAAAAGAAACTTTTGATATAAAGGATCTAGGTGAACTTAAGTACTTTCTTGGAATTGAAGTAACTAGATCTAATGAAAATTTATGTCTTCCTCAATGAAAATATTCTTTAGATCTTTTCAATGAAATAGGTAAACTTAGATTTAAGCTGGCCAAGACCCCATTAAAGAAGACCCCATCGAAGAAAAAATCAAAGACTTGCATGACGGAGAACCATTTCATGATATAGAACAATATATACGCCTTGTCTGTAAGCTAATATACCTCACGATAACTAGACCTGACTTCTGTTATGCTGTGTATCATTTCAGCCAACATATGCATGCCCCAAAGGAACAATAATTGAAAATGGTGGACCAAATCCTCCGATACATCAAGAAAGGTCCAAGCAAAGGTACTCTAATGAGTAAAAACAATGATACTGGTCTAATTGGATAATGTGATGCAGATTGAGCAGGTGATCACAAAGACCGAAAATCAATGACAGGGTTCTGTATCTTTGTTGGGGGGAACCTCGTCACTTGGAGAAGTAAAAAGGAATCGACGGTCTCTCGCTCCAGCGCTGAGGCCGAGTACCGAGATATGGAAAATGCAGCGTGGGAGATCATTTGGATTTGGGCTCTCCTCAAAGATCTTGGCCTTGAACCTTCACAGGCCATGGTGCTTCATTACGACAATAAGGCGACAATTCACATTGCCTCTAACTTGGTGTTTCATAAACGAACCAAACAAATTGAAGTTGACTGTCATTTTGATCGAGAGAAGCTCGAAGATGGCGTCATTGAATTCATATACACAAGAAGCTCGGATCAGTTGGTCGATGTCTTCACCAAAGCCACAAGTGAAAAAGTATGCAAAGATCTCCATAATCGAATAGGCCTTGTAGATATCTTCAGTCCCGGGGCATCAGATTCAAGCTTAGTTGATTGTCCCTCGAGCTCATAAGTGGTTGTACTCTTTTTCCTTTGTCGGGGTTTTTTCCCAATTGGGTTTTCCCCGAAAAGGTTTTAATGAGGCTCCACTTATGTTGCTCTTGATTGCCTACGCTTGAGGGGGAATGTTAAGAAGAATGGCCGCGTCCCGCGCTCTTTGCTCAGGCCGCGTCCCGCTCAGGTCGCGTCCCGCTGCGTCCATCATGCATCCCGATGTCCTGCATCTTGCGTCCTAGCATCATGCGTCCCGCGACATGCGATCTGGTTTAAGCCAATTTATGAGCGCTGCGGTCTCCTATGCCTTGTTGACCGCTCCAGCTCATGCATGTTACATCTAAACTTGTGCATTGCATTTATGCTTGTATTTTCCTGGTTTTCTCCCTTTTTACTTGTATAAATATGTACCTTTGTTTCTAAAGAAATGCAAAAGAGAATAGTTATTCTTATTCTCTCTAATTCTCTTGATCTTTCGCTCACTCTTAATCTTTCTATCTTGCTTCCGTTGATTCATCTTAGTTTTACAAAATCAATAGAATACGACCATTGGAGATCTTCGAAAGAGGAAAATAAAGGACTTTGAGGGATATTGATATCCTTGGGAATTTTCTTATCCATTGGACAAGATAAAGTAAGATCTTTGTCTTCAATCCTTTCATATCCGTGTGGCCTGAGCCCTTCGGTAAATCTTAATTGTGGTTCGTTGACTCCTATGTTTTTTTTTTCAACCCTTGATGGCTTATTCGTGATCTATTGATTTGGCCATACACAAGTACACCTCGGGAAAGTTTTTTTCTTTCTATTCCTTAGTTTAACGCGTCACCGTTATGATCCTCATTTGGTGCGATGGCACTAATATGACCTCATCATTCTCTCCCTATTGCTAGTTATTTGTTCTCGAATCGTAACCACTAGGCAGTCCATGGTGGTAGGCAATTTGTTTGATCTGCTTTAGACTGTGGTATGGTTTTATCTCCTCTCAGTACTTACTCCCCCTACCCCCACCCCACTAGTTCGAATGATTTGTTCTCGAATCGTAACCACTTGGCAGCCCAAGGTGGTAGGCAACTTCTTTATATGTTATAGACTATGGAATGGATCGTCTCCTCTCGGTGATTGCTTCAGGCTCTTTCTTTCAAGAAACCAGTGTTGTCTTAGGTGAAACTGTACCCTATCTCTTTCATCGCTCTTGAACATATCTCCAAAGATGAAGTCTATGAGTGGTTATTCTGTCCTCACAAAACTCAAAGTTTTATCTTTTATCCAACATTAAGTGTGGAAGAATGTTTCCCATTGCATCATTTCATCCTGTTTCACAAAGGTACGTTGAACTCGTCTAGTGAGAAGGAGCTCTCCACTTTCTGGATACATAATCTCTTCCTCAAGGGTTTCTTCCTCAGCCCCGTCCATTGATTTATACTCTCCACTGTCTTTTATGAGCATCACTCATGGATTTGGACATTCAAGAGCCATGTGTCCTCGTCCGTCGTTCTTTTTCTCAATCACATTCTCTGGTGCCTTGCCCTTACAGGAGTCTAGATTCTCTTCTATGTTCTTTTTTACTATTGTATCGTAGTGTGAACTTAGAGTATGTGTCTAGGTAGTCATGGCTTTCTTTCTTTTTTGTCTTGACAGACGCATAAGATCTTGTAAATCATGATAGCTTTGTGTTTCTACCTCTCTAGCAATCCGTTCATTTAAACCATCCAGAAATTGAGCCATAACTGATTCTTCATCTTCATAAATTTCCAACATACTTTGAAGATGCTCAAGTTCTTTGAAATATTCGTGGACAGTCCGACTTTCTTGGATTAATTTTTGATATAGTCGTTCTAAATCCATGTAGAAGTGCATTGGTACATACCTTCTTCTCATCATAACTTTCATTTCCCTCCATGTAGTGGCTTATTCAAGATGTGTACGACATCTAGCGCTCACCTCATGATCCCACCAAGTGAGGCATCGTTTGTGAGTTATGTTGCTGCGTATTTTTCCTATTTGTTCTTTACAAAGATGTAACAGTAAAAAATATGCTCCATCCTCCTTTCCCAATCGAGATAAGCTTTTGAGTCAACACGTCCAACAAAGTAGGTGGTTTCAACTTTAAAGTGTTATCCTCGTGTTCATGTCATTGTCTCTGAGCTGGTTCTTGGTCTGAATCTTAATCCTTGTAGATGATGTGGCGTCGCCTTAGTCATCGGGACAACTCTTTCTTCTCATCCTCAAGATCGTATCGAGGTGGTGCTTGATGTTCTCCTTACCTAAGTTGAGGATTTGGTTGTTCCGCTTCTTCAAGGTGATTCATTCTCAACCTCTTTCGTTGGAGCATTTGTATAATCATGTCAAGTTCTTTGTTGCTCTGAGCATTTTTTCCTTGCTATGTCATATTCTTTTGTTATATTTTTTTAATAGTTCTTTTTTTTCTCTTTTTTCTCGGGTGGAAGCGTATCTTTGGTCCTTGAATCGGGCTCTGATACCAATACACGCCTTGAACGTTGTATCTTAGGATGCACATGGAGAATCCGTTAACCTTGATCCAGTATGATTTGTTGGGCTAAGGAGGATCTTTTTACTAGCCTAAAGACCCTCTTCAAGAAATTCATCCGTAGACAATTGATGATAGTGGTGGGAGATCTCTTCACTGGCCTAAGGGCACTCTACAAGATCATCTGTCGATGGTGGATGATGGTGTTATCGGTGGAGGTTATGATCCCATGAGAAAAAGTAGCTTCGTTAGTGGAAGAAAGTTAGATAAACAATATTTTGGAATGAAAGATACCACAAGAGATACAAGAACCTCTTGATACAGTCGGATATGACTTCAATTGTTCCCAATACAATTTGAAGACACCATGACTTCAATTTTTCCCGGAACAAGTTAAAGACACCATGTTATTGATGGGGTGGAGTCATTTATATAGGAGAAACTTCACATCAAAACAAGGAAAATACATAAATACATGATTACAAATTATTGTACTTGTCGTTTACGAATATTTTCTATTAATTGAGAATCTTTAAGAAAAAGGAAAGTAGAGGATTCGATGAGATATGATCGGCATGGAAAGATATCCTAGCCATTCGAGATCTTTAGAATAGAAAAGTAGACGATCAGGTGGAATGAGGTTAGCTTTGGGGGATATTTCCTAGCCGTGGAATTAATATAAGATATTTATTTTCTGTCTTACCTTATTCGTGTCACCAGAGCCCCCTCGGTTTTAGAAGAGTGGATTGTAGCCCATTTCAATGTAGAAAACCAACGTGAGTCTTCCTTGAGTTGGGACATGGTCGTTGGAGATCTTTGGAGGAGGAAAATGAAGGATTTCGATGGATATTGATATCCTTGGGTATTTTCTTATCTGTTAGACGTGACAAGATAATATCTTTATCTTCCATCCTGCCATATGCATGTGGCCTAAGACCCTCTGTAAATTTTCATTATGATCTGATGACTTCCCACGTTTCCTTTTTTACACTTGACGAATTATTTTGTGATCTATTGATCGGCCATGTGCAAGTAGGCCTAAGGGAAGTTTGTCCTTCAATTCCTTGGTTTAGCGTGTCATTGGTGTGATCCTCCTTTGGTGCGATGGCGCTGCCGATGACCTTATCAAAAGAGAAGATGAATTCTCTCAAGAAAAAAAAGCCTGAACTTTGGTCTATAAACCATCAAGCAAAAGGGTGATATGATCTAAGTAGATCTTTATGTTAAACCTAGGTATTTCTGAGAGTGGCCAAGGTATAAGGTAAGAATTATTGAAAAATGCTTCTAAAAAATCAAAAGAGTTGATTACAATGAAATCTTTATTCCAATTGTGAAGCATGTCTCCATAAGAAATCTTCTCTCACTATTAGTAACATCTAAATTAGAACTAGAACAACTAGAAGGAAGATTATGTGTGCTTGCTATAGTGGTCATTATATGGATTCAAATAGTCACCTCAGAAATGGAATCCAAGGTTTGATTTTGTTATAGTTGGACATAACTTTGAGAGAAATACATATGATTCACGTGTCTACTTTAAGAGGTTGAATGATGGTTCTTATATATACTTGTCATTATATGTTGAAGAGATGCCGAAAGTTCCAAAAGACAAACCGCATATTGAAAAATTGAAACAACACCTAAATGCAGAATTTGAGATGAATGACCTTGTCTTAGCTAAGAAGATTTTTGGTATGAATATCAGGATGGACAGTGTCTCAGGGAAGCTGGCATGTCTCAAGAAGACTATTTGAAGAAGATAATTACTACTTTTGCAGTGGAGAAAGCAAAACAGTTCACACACCCTTAGTCTCTCATTTTAAATTATGTTCAACCAAGAACATTGATGAATATGATGAAACTTTCAAAGAAATTCCATCATAAGGAATACAATTAGAAGCATCATGTATGCGATGATTGGATCAAGACTAACGTGGCTCATCCAATAGGTGTAATCAACATGTTCATGGGAAGACGAGAAAAAGATCATTGGGATGCAGTGAAATGGATTATAAGATACATCCAGGAAATCTAAAAACATATTTACACAAGAGGAACATAGATGCATGTTAGGGCCTTCTATAACTCTGACTGATAACACGTAAAGTATATCAATTTTAGGTTAGGTATTAGTGTCATTTTCACATATATTTCTTAGTTAGATTTGGATTTCCGATGCGATTCTTCTTTACATACGCACGTTTTGTTGGTTTTCAGGTTTTAAGGCGACAAGGCCTAAACGAGTATAAAAAGGCGATTTCCTGAGTAAAACCACACAAATTAAAGATAAATTAACTCGGAGCCGAGATCAAGCCTCGGAACTCTAAGGAACACCCGAGCAACGAACGGAAAAGATCAAATATCAAGAAATCATGAGTGCCCGCTCGGGCACTGAGGTCTACCCCGCTCGGGCAAAACCTATAGGGTTTATCTCCAACACCTTGCACGACCCGGGCACGAAGACAACATGTCGGGTAGTAATACCTGATCGGGCGCAAACTAGGTACCCGCTCAGGCATTAATTATTTCTGAAAATCCCCGAGAGTTTACACGACTCGGGCTGTTCAACCACGCGATCGGGTGCTGATGCCCGATTGGGCAGGACGGAGTACACGACCGGGCGAGCCTCTGCCCGACTGGGTAAAAGGTGTACCCGAGAGGGCCGCCTATCTCGCACCGAGCGGGCCGCCTATCTCGCAACAAACTAGATCTTGGATTCAAACGAGCAAATTAATAGACCAAAACGGATCTAGACGCAAGGGGGCGACGCCTAGGGCAAGGAAAGGCTTGAAAATCATCAGGTAAGGCTTGGGAGACGCTGGAGAAGGAGAGAAGCATCAATCCACACATCGGTAACACAATAGGGAAGATCGAGGCATCGCGTTTCCTAGGGTTTATCATGTTTAGGGTTGTGTTATTTCCTTTGTCTGTAATCTCCATGAGTGAGTAGATTCCCAACTATGGGTTAGGGATATCGGGTTGTAAGGGATGTACAAACTTATGCGTTAATGCTTAGATCTATTGTATTTATCTTGATAATCGGTTCTACAATCAACACCGTAAACATCTTATACTAATGCTGCCCGCTCAGTAACATAGGAATTCATATTTTGCTGGAAGGTTAAAGTATGAATCCGGAACTTTTGAGTTGTAGGTTAAGTTCGATTAATGAGAATCTGACCGGTCGGTTAATCGACTTAGGAATTAGGATTGCGTTCGTAAAGCTGCCATAGTACGGGTTAATCACTGCTGGAAGGTAGGGTTGCACGTACTCATGGTTAGGAGGTTTAGGCTCGGTAGAATCACTCCTCATCTTAGAGCATGAATTTCCTGTTATCAATCACCTTAGAGCATGAATTTCCCATTATCAAGATAATTCGATAGGTTTATGATCTTTAGTTGTTACATCCATACGATTCCCGGTATCCCGACACCGTAGTGTTCGTCATAGTCAAGTCTTCCCCAACCTTCTATCGTTGCCACCATTAGTTTAGTTTTCTAGATAGTTACACCACGCCATCACTTACTTCTCTTCGTCTTAGTTTAGTGATATTCTTAGGATCGGCTGCCTTAGTCCCTAGAGTTCGATCCTGGTACTACACGATCCGTATACTTGTGGTGAAGTGGTCTAGGAAATATATAGCTTGATATTTCCGATATCAAGTTTTTGGCGCCGTTACCGGGGACTAATAACGGCCTAGACTAGGAATTAGCTAGAGTAAGATCTAGTCCTTTAGAGGAATGGAGAACGAAGATCCGAACTCCCATCTTACAGACTTCAAGATGCTTTACAGCACTACCAAGGTTGGAACGGGAGTTACTCGAGAGGATCTCTACTTGATGGCGTTCCCTTTCTCACTCAAGGATGCGTCGCAACGTTTGCTGTTCAACTTGCCGGCTGCATCAATTACATCGTGGGATGATTTGGAGCAACGGTTCATTCATCAATTCTTCCCGGATCATAGAACGCTTCTCGCCAAGAGTCGCAGTAATTCTTTCTTGCAAGAAAGAGGCGAGACGTTACACGACGAACGGGAGGGATTTAATAACTATTCG
>CM071866.1:25507581-25529399 GCA_036759665.1 Gynandropsis gynandra | reverse complement strand
ATTCCCAACTATGGGTTAGAGATATCGGATTGTAACAGATGTACAAACTTATGCGTTAATGCTTAGATCTATTGTATTTATCTTGATATTCGGTTCTACAATCAACACCGTAAACATCTTATACTAGTGTTGCCCGCTTAGTAACATAGGAATTCATATTTTGCTGGAAGGTTAAAGTATGAATCCGGAACTGTTGAGTTGTAGTTTAAGTTCGATTAATGAGAATATGACCGGTCGGTTAATCGACTTAGGAATTTGGATTGCGTTCGTAAAGCTGCCATAGTACGGGTTAATCACTGCTGGAAGGTAGGGTTGCACGTACTCATGGTTAGGAGGTCTAGGCTCGGCATAATCATTCCTCACCTTAGAGCATGAATTTTCCATTATCAAGATAATTCGATAGGTTTATGATCTTTAGTTGTTACATCCATACTATTCCCGGTATCCCGAAACCCATAGTGTTCGTCATAGTCAAGTCTTCCCCAACCTTCTATCGTTGCCACCATTAGTTTAGTTTTCTAGATAGTTACACCATGCCATCACTTACTTCTCTTCGTCTTAGTTTAGTGATATTCTTAGGATTGGCTGTCTTAGTCCCTAGAATTCGACCCTGGTACTACACTATCCGTATATTTGCGGTGAAGTGATCTAGGAAATATATACCTTGATATTTCCGACATCACTGACTATGCTACTGAATTGTATAGAGAGAGGTATATTTCTGGTTATGTTTTCATGGTTGCTGAAAATGTCGCTAGCTAGAAGTCTTCGTTGCAACATGTGGCAGAGGGACTAGGGTTAAAAGGTCTAGTAAGTGAATTTGGTTACTGTCAGACATAAGTTGAGGTGTTGTGTGATTCTCTAACTGGCATATCCTTATAAAATAGTAATGTATATCATGACTAACAAAGCACATTCTGTGCGTCTTCACATTGACATGTGATTGCTCAAGGTCAAATTAAGTCCGTTGCAATGGCTAATAAAAGAAGCCGTTAGGGTTTTTTGTCTATTCGATGTCTTCAAAAATAGAGAGAGGAAGTTGCAGAAGTACTTTTGCATGTACAATTCTTTCTTGAACCTAAGAGACGTTTATAAAACATAGAGAAAATTGCAGAAGTACTTTTGCATGTATAATTCTTTCTACAACCTTAAGAGATATTTATTCTCTTTGTAATCTCAATGCTAATAACATCTTTTTTTCTTTCTAAATGTAAGATTCTTCTCATTGATGAATTTGTATTCCTGAACGTCCTTGTGCAATTTCTTATTTCTGTATCTTTCTCGTTTTTTCAATTCAAGGTTTGCTTAAGGAAGAAAGTCTTATGTATGGGTAGTTCATATTTTTTAAGATTGAACTTGATTCACATATTTTTTAAAGTTTGAACTTGATTCATTTTTTTAAGCATATAAAGCATGTGCAACCCAAAATAACAATAATAATAACAATGGTCAAAATGTCACAAAGGTTGCATATGTCACAAGAATTGCATGGGTTGCATATGTCGCAAGGGTCGCATATGTCGCATGGGTCGTAGATGTCACATATGTTGCAAGGCTCGCATATGTCGGAAGGATCGTACATATCACAAGGGTTGCATATGTCGCATGGGTTGCATATGTCGCATATATCACATAGGCCACATGGGTCGTATATGTCGGTCACAAAGGTCAGAAAAGTCAGTCACAAGAGTCACAGTAGTTACAAAGGTCGTAGGGGAATCGATACCAAAATACATATCGATAATAAAGGTCATAAGGGAATGAATACCGAAATACATACCAATAATAAAGGTCACAAGGCTCACAAAGGTCGATCACAAGGGTCACAAAGGTTGGTCACAAAGGTTGGTCATAAAGGTTGGTCACAAAGGTTTGTCACAAAGGGTCACAACTGAACAAATACGGAAACACATACCAATAATAAATCTACAATAATAATAACAATAAAAGTAAATCCACAATTATAATAACAACATCAAGTTCAAGGGAATGAATACTGAAACACATATTTCAAAAAAAAAAACAATAATTGCTTGAAATCAAATATTGTTGTTGGTACACCTTGTTGGGGAAAGAAATCAAAGCACATGTGTTGCTCAATTGGAGGCCAGTTTGAATGTGAGGGAACATCCCTCATTTTGTCCATTTTCATTATAAACATTTCTCCAACATCCCCTAATACAAGCGCCACCAAGACTCAAGGGCCTCAAATCTAACGACCACAACATTTCTTGGTCGTTCATCAACATTATCTCACATCTTTTATCGATAAGACCGTTCGATCTCGCAAACCCTATCGTAAGGTTCCGCACGATCACCCAAGTTACATCAGTAAAAATGATTAAAAATCGAATAAAGAACCAAAGTGATATACAATGAATCGGTTTGAGGTCACTTACCAATGCATCTACGACCAGATTTGAATGCATGATGATTATCGTAGAATATGTCTGATCTGAGGAAAATGACCATTCTTCTATATTTGATGATGATGATGATGATGATGATGCATATTTCAAATTACACGAATCACCTCTGAAACCAATGACGTGATAAACCATGTCACATTGGTGAAGAAAAACTACAAAATCCCCAATTTGAAAATCATGGTCCTTCGAGAAATCTTTCCATCCATTCGTGAATCTAGAGCCATACAATTTGACTTCCCATGTTTTGTAAGACACATCCGATTTAAGAGTTGTTGTGTTGTTGTTCCTTGTTTTCCGTTCGATATGCTCATCGAAGAACTTCCTCAGAATGTCCTGCAACAAAAAGCAAAATAAATCATATCCCTACATTTTCTACATGTAACGTGCAGACAGAGAGGAAGTTGAAGGAGATTACAAGGTAGTGCTCCAGATAGCTAGAAAGAATCACTTGGACGAAATGTGGAAAATGTGGGGTTTAAGACATTTTCAATAAACAATTATTCCATTTTATTCACAGATAGAGACGAGGAAAGGAGATTATGAGAGTTAAAGTGATAGATGGATGGAAGATAATGAGAGTTAGAGGTGTGTCGTATTCAAAAAAGGGAAAGGTTGAAATTCGAAAAAGACAAGACTCTGACATCGAAGCGACATAATGATACAAAGTGTTGACTATACAACTTGTGACCAACCTGGATCACGCTGTTATGTTTTTTTGAAGTGTTATAGAAACATTTGACGGGAATGACGGGTCACACATGTTCCCTGAAAATAGTCACAAGGTCACAAAATACATTGGACGTTTAAGTTTTGTTTTCGATACATTTAGGAACTCAAATCATGTTAATTCAGATACTTTACAATGTGAAAAAATAGTTAAATGGAATTTCTCCATGTGTCACAAGAGGTGTAGAACGAATAAATGTGTTTCAAAAGTGATAGTAGTATTTTCAGAACTCGATGGATGAATTTGAACAAATTTTAAAATAATACATTTAACATTTCGTCAAATTTCGACATTATTAATATTATTGCCTATATTGATTCTTAACTAAATATCTAAAATTAAAAAAAATGAAAATAACATTTCAAAAGAGACATGCATGGATCACATGGGTCGATAGGTCACTATGGTCAAAGTAGTCCTTTTTACATAATTAGGAACAATAGATGTGAAGTCGATGAATTTATGGATTTATAAGGATAAAAGGACATAAACCATGTAAAATATTTTTAATGGTTAAATATGTATCATACAAATTTATGCGAATTGATGGTCGCACGAGGGTTATATTGGGTCGTATGAGTCGGATCAGTTCCCATGATATTGGGTCGAAAGGTCGCATTAGTGCTTTTTCACATAATTAGGAACAATAGATGTGAAATCGATGAGTTTATGGATCAATAAGGATGAAAGGATGTAAATGATGCAAAATAAGACTTTTTCAACATTTAAACATGCATCATACTACTTTATGCCAATTAGGAGTCGCACAAAGGTCATATTCGGGCGCATGAGTCCGATTGGTTCCCGTGATATTGGATCGAAAGGTCACAATAGTCCTTTTTCATATAATTAGGAACAATAGATGTGAAATCTATGAATTTATGGATTTGTAAATATGAAAGACGTAAACCATGCAAAATAAGATATTTTCAACATTTATTATACTAATTTATGTCAATTGAGGATCGCACAAGGGCCATATTGGGTCGCATGAGTCGGATGAGTTCCCGTGATATTGGGTCAAAAGGTTAGAATAGTCTTTTTCCACATAATTAGGAACAATCGATGCAAAATATTCGAATTTATGGATTTATATATATGTAAGGACGTAAATCATGCAAAATAAGGCATTTTCAACGTTTAATATGCATCATACTAATTTATGCAAATTGAGGATCGCACAAGGGTCATATTGGGTCGCATGAGTCGGATGGATTCCTTTGATATTGGGTCGAAAGGTCACAATAATCATTTTTTCACATAATTAGGAACAATAGATGCAAAATCGACAAATTTATAGATTTAAAAGGATGAAAGTATGTAAACCATGCAAAATTAGACAATTTCCACGTAATCATACTAACTTATGCCAATTAAGGGTAACACAAGCGTCATATTGGGTCGCATCAATCAAATGGGTTCCCGTGATATTCGATCAAAAGGTTACAGTGGTCCTTTTCACATAATTAGGAACAACAGATGCAAACTCGATGAATTTATGGATTTATAAGGATGAAAGGACGTAAACCATGCAAAATAAGACAATTCAACATTTAAATATACATCATACTAATTTATACCAATTGAGGGTCGCACAAGGGTCATATTGGGTCGCATGAGTCGGATGAGTTCCCATGATATTGGATCGAAAGGTCACAATTGTCCTTTTTCACACAATTAGGAAAAATAGATACGAACTCGACGAATTTATGGATTTATAAGGATAAAAGGACGTAAACCATGAAAACTAAGATATTTTCAACATTTAAATATGCATCATACTAATTTATGCCAATTGAAGGTCGCATAAGGGTCATATTGGATTGCATGAATCAAATGGATTCCCGTGATATTGGATCGAAAGGTCACAATAGTCCCTTCTCATATAATTAAGAACAATAGATGTGAACTCGACGAATTTATAGATTTATTTATAATAATTCAATTTGATTTATTTGTAAAAACATGTACAATAATAATAAAAATCAAAAGTCACAATGATTACAAAAGTGAAAAAAGTCACAAAAGGTCACAAAGGTCACGAAAGGGAAAACATGTCACAACGCAGAGACACCACAATGTCCTCCTTCAATATTGTAGAGACTTGTGTGTGACTGCCACTGATGATCCTGACCTTTAGTAGTGCAGAAACAACACGATGTCCACCCTCGATATTGGAAAGACTATTGGTGACCGCGTAAAGACCGAGTCTGTCGATTACCTAAATAATACAAATAATACAATATTACAACTTAAGAACCTTTCTTTTTTATGTTGGCATTATCTGGGTCATCACATTCCATACGTTGTCAATGATATTGGCATTTGAACCCGTTTTTCTCGATGGAGATGGGGTTTATTTCAAGCCTCATTGGGTTCAGGATTACGATTCTCTTTAGGCCTCCCACTTTGCCTTTTCTCAGCCAACATAGGAGGTAGAATCATAACTTCAGAATATGGAGTTCCAATCACTGCAATCAGGAATCGTATACACATTTTCTTGGTAAGCCAAATGCCGTGTATCCCAGAAGTAATATGTTGAACATAGTTCTAGTATATTGTGACTTTTATCAACCTTATGTGTAGCCGTAATTGCATGAGTACATGGATACTTATCAAAATCAAACATTCTATAGTAGTACGTTCTTTTTTTAAGACTCATTACAAATCTTCTACCGTTCTCATTTCTCACATCATACTCATCACTCAACATGTTTAATTCAATAACCTCATACTTGGATACCTTTTCAAACCGTTTATGTAATATTTTCTCAACATACAGTGTTAAAGTTTGAGAATCATTACCAGTAGCTACTTCCAACCTATACCTATTCAACCATTGCACTATCTTTCTCAAACAAATATGTAAAAGCACTAGGACCAAAAACTTTTTTGACGTCTTCAACGCGGAATTTATTGACTCGATCCCATTAGTGGTTAATAAGTTGTACCTTTCACCCTTAAATTTTGATCTTGTCCACTTAACGGGATCAAGTTCCTCTTTCTCCAAATACTTTGCAACATTAGAATACATGCACAAATGTCACAACAGTCACAACAGTCATAGAGGTCACAGTGGTCATATTTGTACCTGCCTTCAAATGATTAAGTAGATCCTCAAATTCGTTCACTGTGTATGCTATTGTGCATTTGAAGAACATTTCTGCCACGATATCACCCTTTGAACTCTTTCTACCTTGGCCTTAAATGATGTAGCTCTTTATGTTTTGCGATATATGACACACACAAAAACCATGATCAGCTACTTTGAACACTTTTTCGACTGCTTTATCAAGCTTTTATACTGATCAAATATCATAAAGACATCACGTCCATCCGGTATCAACTCTTTCAACCTTTCCATAAACCACGTTCATAATTCGTCATTCTCTATGTCGACTATTCCCCAAGCAAGAGGATATTGGTGATGTTCGCCATCTTGCACGGTTGTCACAATCAATGCTCTCTTGTACACTCGTGTCAGAGCTATTGCATCCACAACAACCACTTTACGCATGTATTTCCATCCTCTTATAGCTAGTCCCATGGCCATAAAAAGGTATTTGAAGCTTTTCCCATCACCGTCCAGCTGAAGATTTGCGACAGATCCGAGATATCTTTTTGAAAACTTGTACAACCATCTTGGAAGTCTCCTATAATGATCAAAGTCATCAGCACGCATCTCTTTTTGATCACTACATTTGCCTCTTTATTCCATCAAATACGATACATTGGTACGGTACTTTTCTTTTACACGAGCCATCAAATCTTTTGCTTGAGGTGTTTCATATTTCCCGGTATATTCCTCATTCAAATAATCTTTAACCAACTGTGTTGTACCCTATGTAGCTTCTATCGATTTAGATACATGTGAACACTTGTGAATGAGATAGTGTGTTCTCATACTAAACTATTTGGAATTCAGAATTGCTGCCACATATAATTTCCACTTACAACCACTTCCAGCAAACTTGCATCGTACTTCTCACAGCTTCGAATCTGAAGTCAATGTTGCATATCTAAAAGAAAAGATTCAAGTGAACCCTTCCTTACAAATGCATGTACATCCTTCTTGCTATCAAACACTTGCCCAATTTTAAGTTGCAATCCATATTCGAACTCGAACACTAAATTTCGATTGTTTGGCTTCTATAAAACTACCATTTCCAAGTTATTTTCATCACCACCATCACCATCACCATCCTTATGCTCTATTGGCACGTCAGCATCAACTTCATTACTGCCACAAATCATAACTTCATGAACGACCATATTCATGGTACAACCACCATCTTCTCTTAACCCGCTGGTATGTTCACTATCAGAATTATCCGAATCCAAAATATTTACTGTTTCTCTTGGATTACTCCCAAATCTACTTTGTTTTTTGAACCTACAATAACACAGTCCTCATAATCTACGATACCTCCATTCTCATCTCCTCTAGCAATGCATCCAAAAGCAGAAATTAGAGGTTCAACTTTGATGTGGTTAATCTCAAGGAATAAAATACCTAGACTAACGCTTTCGCAAGAATACGGATCGTGTAGTACCAGGGTCGAACACAAGGAATTGATGTAACTCTAAAGCTAGTAAGCTAATGAATAATACGTGTAAAATCAATAAGTGATGAGAATGTAAATAAAGATAAACTAACTAACTAACTATCGGATTAAACTCAATGAACTAAACACCACAGGTTTCGAGAAATGCACGATGATGCAACGAAGTTCTAACAAGATCATGGTTATAGATATCGTTATGTATTTGGGGGATTCAAGCTCTTGCCTAGGGAATGACTCTCCTGATGCCTAAACCCACTATCTAGCATGTGTACTACCAATCTCCCAATTGTGTAATCTCACCTACTAGATACATTAAGATCGCTATCCTAATTGTTAAGTTCAATTAACCAACCGACCAAGGTTCTAATTCAATTTCATATCATGGCTACGTTCCAAAATCCAATTCATCTCCCAATGCAATTAGATTTTTATAATCATTCATTCAAGCTACCAACAAGAACAAAAGCATTATGAACAACCAATCAATCAGAAACGAACAAATATTATAAATAAGCATTAAGAACAAAACTTCATTACATATCGAAAAAGCTCTTTAACCCGTGGCTATGGACCTACTCCGACATGAACTTAGAAAAGAAAACACGAAAGATAACTATATTCAACATGGATAACGAGTGAGATCCCTCCCTATTCTATTAGCGACGTCTTCAACAGCTCCTCGGTGCTCTGGTTTCGTCGCTCCGTCCTTGTCTTCGTGTACATTCTGCTCTCTTTGTGTCTTTGTGTCGTCTTCTTCGTTCCTTCCAGCCTCTATCACGATTGAATATCCCTCTTTCCTTTTGTTCTTTCTTTCCTTTTCTTCTTTATCCTCTTTTGTCGAGTCTTTCCATTTTTTCCCGTGAGTTTTCCTGTTATTTACCGTCGACCAAACCTTTCCTTTTCTTCATGGCGGCGTGCAGGTTTAATGTGCCCGACCGGGCACAAGAGTGAGCTCGGTCGGGTGTTTCAGCTGATCCAAGCTCGGTCGGGCTTCATGCATGCCTGGACCGTCCTGCACATTCGGCGATGTGTTCTGTTTGGAGAGGCCGATCGGGCTAAGAGGATAGCACGGTCGGGCATACATGTCTGGAACCAGGAGCACAGGCGGGCTAAGAGGTTGCATGGTTGGGTTGCTGATGGAAGTTGAGCATAGTCGAGCTGGAAGTTGAGCACGGTCGGGCTGGTCACTACACGAAGGAGCTGTAGGCATGTGCACGGTCGGGCTGGTGCCATTGGTGATGAGCCCGCTCGGGCTAAAGGTGTTGCACGGTCGGGCTGGTGCCATTCCTTCATGCGTCTGGTCGTGCACTTAGGGTTATGCGAGGCAATTCCTCATATTTGCTCATGTTTGCTCGTGTTCGTATGATGCTTAATGCTTGGAGAATTAAATACAAAAATGAACTAAACTACTATGACAAAATAGACGTTATCAAACTTTACACTTGCCGATTCTATCTCCACATACAACAGTGGTGGAATTCCTCTTATGCGATCGAACAAATAACAAATAAGATACTTGTCATTCATTATATATGTCGATTTCGTATTTTCATAAATGTTGAGAAAATAGTTTAACTTCAACTTAATTGTATTTTTTCCACCATCACCTCTACGCATAACTAATCAATAAGATACTGGTATGTCAGGCTAATTGAAGGACAATAGAAAAATACTCTGGTTTTCCTGAACTCTACCAACCCATTCAAAAAAATCAATGTGATTTTCTCATCCATTGAATCCATTACACGTGTAACAAAAACATAAAAGAGGCTAAATTTTGTGATCCACTAGGACCATGTGTTTCAATATGACTTTGTGACCCAGTGCAACTGTGCGACTCGATGAGACTTTGTGATCCAATGCGACTCTGTGACCCACTGCTACCATGTATTTCAATATGACTCTATAAACCAGTGCTACTTTACGATTCCATAAGACTTTGTGACCCAATGCGGCTCTATGACCACTGCGACCATGTGTTTAAATATGACTCTGTGACCCAATGCGACCGTGCGGTTCGATGAGACTTTATGATCCGATGTCTCTGTGACCTAGTGCGACCATGTGTTTCAATATGACTTTGTGATCCAGTGCGACTCGATGAAACTTTATGACCTAATGCGACTATGTGAGCCACTACAATCATATTTTTCAATATGAATCTATGACCCACTAGGACTGTGTGACTCGATGAGACTCTGTGACTCATTCTATTTCACTTGGTGACTCGTTTAGACTACATCAATATAAGACTCGTTTTGAAAAAAGGAGAATCAAATCTATACATAATTCTCAATACTCACTCGGGTTTTCCAATTCACAAAAGAAACACAAAAAACTCAATATATATACCTAGTTTTTCTGCATAACGTACTTAATTCCAAGCTTCTTTGTTGACAACAAACGATTTCAACCCATTCGCGATGAATTCGATGTCGATTTGAAGCTATTTGCGGTGAATCTAATGCCGATTTAACGATACTCGCGGTGAATTTGATGTGGGATAAGAGAAATGTTCATGCGAGAGGAGACAGGGAAATCAATTGTTTTGGAGGAAAAAGAAAACGGTCGATTAAAGGATAAAGATAATATGATGTTATCAATATTATAAGGATAGAGTTGAAGTTGAGAATTTTTTAGAGAATAATAAATAACATAGCAAGTGTATTTTCGATTTTATCCCCTATAATATCAATGGATTATTTTTAATATAACCAAAATTAAATATATTTAATTTTGGTTGGTTCACCCCTGTAACAAATTTTAATGAAAAATATGAACAAAACGTGTATTATTATTTAGTAGGGGAACAAAATATTTGAATAATTTAAACAATTCAAATATCCAGAGGAACCCATATAAATACAAATAATAGAAATATAGTATTCGAAAATAAAAATATAAATGCAAATAGTCGATTTAATTATACAAAATATTTTTATCATAATAAATAATTTATTGAATATATGTATAAATTTATAACAATTTTAATTTTAAAAGATAAAATAATAATAAATTATGTATAATTTAATTTTGTGGACATGGTGTCTATTGGTTACAATCATGGTTCAAGAAAGCGCTAGGCGCTAGGCGGGCGGACACCCAGCGCCTAGCGCCCAGAACGCCTAGGCGGGGCCTAGGCGGTGTCTAGGCGGACTAGGCGGATATATATATTTTATTTTTATTTAATATAATTATAATATAAATATTTAATTCCAAATATTTATAAGTACTTAATTTTATAAAAAACATATAAATAAATACAGTTTAGTATTTATAAAAAAATATTTATAAGTATTAAATTGACAATATCAAACTTACAATGACAAATAATATAAAACAAATAAAATATAGAAAATGGTTGTCGAGTGAAGATGATGTTTGACCAAGACAAGGGAAAAGGCGAGGGTGAATACGAGAGATGAAGCCAAGGGTGGAGATGAAACAAATATGAAGATGAGAAATGAAGGCGATGACAAAAGATGAAGACGATAACAACATATGAGAGAGAAGATAAGAAAAACAAGAATGAAGGCGAAGACGAAAATGAGATAATGAAGGCGAAGACGAACATGAGATACGAATGCAAGGACAAAAGATTTAGATGAAGACAATAAACGATTCAATAGATAGAAGAAGACAAATGAAATGACGATAGCAAAGTTAATAAAAGATAAATGCATGGATATATGTCATTGTTAGTTTTTTTCTTTAAGTACCAAAACGACGTCGTTTTGACGTCAGTTATTTTTTTTAAAGACCGCCTAGAAATTAATCGGGCGGTCAAGGAGCGCCTAGCGCCTAGGCGGGGCCTAGGCGGCGCCTAGGCGGGATTTTTAGAACACTGGTTACAATGTAAAGACGCTTTTCTGAAAGCGACGCTATTGTTGCCTGATCTCTCACAGTTCCATGGTTGGTTCCTATTCTTCCCTTGGACACGGACTTGGGTTCAAGGTTGCAGACCCAATTTACTCGCCTCCGTGACAGCTCGTCTGACCCAGTGAGTCGAGTTCACCGGCGGCCGGGTCAGAATATCCGCGAAAATTAGGTACCTTCTTCTACTACCCATCTAAACAGGACGAAAGAATCGCTTAATTTATATCATGGTTTTCTTGATTGTTTGAATATTTCTGTACGATATATGTGTTTCTTCCGGGGTTAGATTCTGGAATCGAGTCACGTAATTTATGGGATTTTCATCACAAGGGATGCCTGATTTGGTTCATCTGTTGGGTTCAGAAAAAAAAATTATGTTGCGTTATGAGCAAAAGAAGCGTACTTGTTAGGAGTGTTATGATGTTTGAGAGTAGATTATGGAGAAGATGATAGTTCCATTATGATTCAGCTTCTGCAAGCTCGGATTTGTATTTCAATTAGCATATTATTTATTCATGATTGTCATCTGATGTGAATTATGCCTATGAATGAGAAGAAAAACCCTTTTGATCATAAGTTCTTTAGGCTATGAGTGAATGTATCTGAATGAATGTGTTGAAAACCTACTGATCCCATCTCTTAGAAACTCTTAATTCTCAAGATAGTTGCTTCACTTTTTGTTATCGGATTGGAAATTTCTTTGGTTTTTTGTGTTAAAGCAGTATGTTCCAAATGAGATTACTAATTGCCGTTCACGGTACAAAGTGTGCCATGGATTGTATTGAATTATACTGCTTCGCCACTTCTCTTAGTGGATGCTTTTCTTCCTGATTCAGGGATGCTTGGAAACTCATTAGCTTCTCCGTTGTCAACATTGGAGTCCACCACATGCTTTTGCCATTCTTCTGTATGTATCATATCATTTAGCAATAGTATCTGATATTCTATCTTTATCTCATTAAGCATGCAACTCTTGCTGCCGGTTGCTGAATCCTCAGCTGTTAATAGTTGCCTTGATTTAGAAACAAAGTTTTGGATTTCTCGTTTTCTGGAAATTAACGTCTCAACCATTGTATCTTGCAGGTTGGTCTTGCCATACCCATTAATGTTATACCACCGAGCCTAAGATCATATCATGGTAATTTCCCCACTGTGACCAGCGAAATAAGAATATCCCATAGCTCTCGAAACAAATGGGTAATACGTTCAACGACACAAGTAGAAATGGTGCATGATGATCCAAAGACATGGGAAGAATGCAGAGAAGCCCTGTCTTGTTTTAATTTCAGCACAGACGAGAAAGATAAGATGCTGGGAAAAGCTTACGGCCATCTCCATTCGCCATACTGGAGCGAAGAACGCAAGAAGGAGACCCCAAAGGTGGAAACTCTGAATGAAATACTGGATTTCTTGAGGAGTCTTGGCCTCTCAGACGATGATCTGCAAAAGCTGCTGAAGAAATTCCCAGAAGCCCTCGGTTGCAGCCTCGAGGAAGAGATGAAACCAAACGTGCAAATCTTGGAGAAGGACTGGGGAATCAAAGGTAAGTCACTGAAAAACCTTCTGCTTCGGAACCCGAAAGTGTTGGGATACAATGTGGATTGCAAGGGAGATTGTATGGCTCAATGCACTCGCTGTTGGGTTCGGTTTTAGTCCTTCATTTCTTTCTTCTTCAAGCAAAGGTGGTGATATCATCAGTCGCTGCATCATGAACCTATTGTTTATCTTAGTGTGGGATATAAATAGAATGAACTATAAAATATTTTGATGGCCATGCTCACAATTCTATATGCATTTGTGCTTGCCGAATTATTTGCCAAGCAAAATAATGTATTTATGTACTCGAGAAGCTTTTCCGTATGTATTGGGAAGAATAAACCAAGCATCTTGGGCAGATCCAACATGAGCAATACTCGCTTGAAGCGGTGTGGTAATTTCTTCTAAAAAAGCATTGAATAATAGGTGATCTTGCTATTTCCACTTGTCAAAGGACGGGTTGGCACGAGAGGCACCATCGACAATCACTGTGGCAGGACGTACACAGCTGGTCTCGGCAATAAAGTAGTCGAGATTGTGCCCCTAAGAAGAGCATGAACCTGGAGACTCCACGTGATGCAGTTGGACATCGTAAGCTTCATTACATTCATCATGTTGACCGACAGAAGGGCCTGTTCCGGCTCTTGCTGGTTGAACATAGCGGCAACGTCGCTGGAGGAGGAAGTGTCACCGGACATGGCAGCAAACAAGGGTTGATGCTAGAGATAGAAGCGTCATCGGGTGATAGAAGAGTCGCCTGAGACAGGAGCGTCGCTAGAGAAGAGTTGACGTAGAAGTGAGCATTGCCGGAGAAGGGTTGACGTAGAAGTGAGCGTCGTCGGAGAAGAGTTGACACAAAAGGCACCGTCGACGAGAAGAAAAGAAATATTAGGGTGTTTTTCGTGAGACTCTAGTGCTTTGATACCATAATAGCATGTAATGTTCTTATTATTAATCATTAAATATACTAGGGTATTTATACAATAAGACAACATCACTTAACTTAACAATATTTTTAAATGACAATCATAGATATCCATTGACAATGAAAGGGAATATAGCATAAAAAATATTCAATTATTTTATTTTAGTCTATAAAACATGAATTATTATTTTCAACCTAAAAAACCCAAATTTATATTTTTTTTTTGCCTTAAAAACACTATTTTAAGATATGATTAATTAGATAAAATTTTGTTTTTTAGATAAATTTAAAAATTCAAAGAGTTAAAATATGATTTAATGTTTTTATTTGTATATGAATATGATTAATTTGATAAGTTTGTGTTTTTTAGACAAAATGGAAAAATTCAAAATTTTTAGGTTCAAAGTAATAATTTGTGTTTTATAGACAAAAATTAAAAAGTTCGATATTTTCTATATTATAATCCTAAAATTAGTGTTTTGAAAATAAAAAAAAGTAAGTTTGAGTTCTTTTAGATTAAAGATAATAATTCATGTTTTATAGACTATATTCACGACAATAAAAATATATGAATTCATATTTTTTCATTTTATATATGAATTATTTTGTTTTACAAAATAATACACAAAACTATAAGTTCTAAATTGTATAAGTTCTAAACTGAGCCAGATGTACACATCAGTTGTTACGTGTACACTTGTGTTTAAATTTGAAGTTAATCTTCATCATTCATGCATTATTCTAAAAAATTGTGACAGATTATTATTTAAGTATAGAAAATTTTTACTAATGCATAGATTTAATATTTTAAAACAATTCATATATTACTTTACTATATATCTTAACTATATCCTAAAAAAAACTTAATACTTAAACACAAGTTGTGAACAATATCCAAGATATGTGGCAATATCTAAATCGCTGGATTTTTTTCTCTGACATTTTTTATCGTATGATAGGTGAGTTTTAGAAAAAGACAGTGCTTCTTATCACAGAGGGTTTGTCTCAAGTTGAAAGTCGGTATGAAATGAAACAACGACAGAAGGAAATGACAAAGGGAAGGAAGCGATAGAGAGAAATAGCGATGGAAGGAAACGAAGAAAGGAAATGGCTTCAAAAGGAAAATATGGAAGGAACGATAATGAAAGGAAACAATGAAGAAATAAAGAGTTATAAGGAGGTATAGGCGACAAGAAACGACGACATAAATAGGCAACGAAATAAAGAAGAAATGAAGGGATGTAGGTAGGTGAAGTGATAGAGGCGATAGAGCGTGGATAACAACGAGAAGGAGAGACGATGGAGGGAAGTAGGTGACGAGAAATAATGAGATAAAAAGGCGATGAGAAAAAGAGAAAGGGATGGAGAAAACGAAAGATATGAAAGAGAATGAGATCGATAGAAGGTAAGGGAATGAGAAAATACAATCACACCTTTAGTCCCATTTTGAAACCAGCGCCGTTACATCTTGCGCTCAATAATGTCGTCACGAGTGGTTGGCCCTCACTTTAACTTGACTTAAATAATGAATTTCTTCAAGGCAAACTCACGAGTTGGATTCATCGATCATGATCGTCTCCCTTTTGTGTGCAAACTTTATAACTCGTTTATGGACGTAAACAAGCTCCACGAGCGTGGTACAAGACACTGTGTGGCTTTCTCCTTACTTTCGAGTTTGTCAACTCATTAGTCGATATTTCACTCTTCATTTATTTGCCAAGATGATGTTACTCTTTATCTACTTATCTATGTAGATGATATCATCATCACTAAAAGTATCCAAAGGATATTAACAAGTTCATTGCACTCCTCTCGGCTCGAATCTCTCTCAAGGACATGGATTTGTTAACGTATTTCATTGGCATTGAAGACTTGCAAAGCTCTCAGGTAATTCTCTTCAAGCAACAACGGTACAAAACCGACATTCTCACTCTCAAGAAAATGATTCAAGCAACACTTGTGCCTACCCTTTTGAAATCGACCATGTGTCTTGATAACACGTAGTGTAGGTTAGTTTTAGATGTAAACGTTTCGATTATTTCTGCATAATTTTCATAGCACGAGTAACAAAAACGAAACGAATTAATCCTCTATCAAGTCTTTTTGTTGCTTTTCAGGTTTTAAGAAGATAAGGCCTAATTGAGCTTAATGATGTTGATTCCTGGAGTCAATTGAGAATATTTAGATCTACAACTCACTCAGAGCAGATTCAAGCCAAAGAACGGCATGAAATACCCGAGCATCAAGCGAAAGGACCAAAAAGATGAAGTTAATCCATCCCACTCGTGCTCGTATAAGATCCCACTCGGGTTGTACCCATCCGAAGATTGAGCCCGACACGGGGTGCCTTTTACCCTATACGTGCTGCTTGAGAAGTGATAAGCCCGCGCAGATCATCTACTTTAACCTGCACGAGTTACAACCACAAAAGTTTATGCCCGACTTGGAGAGCTTCCAAACACGCACTGGTTGCCTCGAAGACAAAGAGCCCAAGCGGGTTCTCCACTTAGACCGTGCGGGTTATGTGTCGTGACAGAATCAATAGAAGCATTCAAACGAATGAAAAGAAGGGAAAGAAGGTATCAATTAAGTTTGATGGCAGAGAACCCTAGAGGGACGAAAGAAATACATAGAGGAGGGTCAAGAGAAGGTGGAAAATGAAGGATACAACATTGGAACATCGGTGAGGGAAGTTTGAGGCATCATATTTCTTACTCTTTATCATGTCTAGTGAGTAAATCTGTAGCTATGGGTTAGAGACACCGGTTTTGTAAAGGATGTTGTGGTTATGCGTTAATGCTTAGATCTTCCAAAATTTCATGTATTTCGGTTCTACGATCAATGCTATGAATGTTTATGCTTGTGCTATCCGCTCAGTAACTTAGGATTTCATGTTTAACTGAGAGGTTAGATTATGAATCCGGAAATATTGATTGTTGATTAAGTTCAATTGATGAGAATCTAACCGGTTGGTTAATCGACTCAGAGATTAGGATTGCATGCTTAATGCTATCGTAATTACATGTTAATCGCTGCTGGGAAGTAGGACTGTACGTTATTATGGTTAGGGAGTTACCAAAACCGACCTTACCAAAACCACTACTTCAAGAGCCACCACAATCTCTCTTATGTTAATACAAGTAATATAGCAAACCCGCATGACTTTCAACCGCGGATGATAACGAGAACCAGAACCAAGGTTTCCAGCAAAGAGTGAGTGGCCAGAACCAAAGTTTCCAGCAAAGAGGGAGTGGCCAAAACCAAGGTTTGCAGTAGAGAGAGAGTGGCCAGAACCAAGGCTATCAGCAACGCGTACAACCCTCAGGTGACTCTGATATTCTTTATATATTGCAATTGTTGTTGTAGGAACAAAAGAGTCATAGCTACACGCTTGGGGGAATCAAGGTTGAGCAAGATGACCAAAGAAAACAGATGGAGAGCTTTCAAACACACCTAAGACACCTGGAAACACAAGTGGCACAGCGGGCCCAAGGATCTAGCCGACAGCCTGGACAACTTCTCGAGAAGCCTGAGACAAACCCCCCGGAGCAGATTAATGCCATCCATCTGATGAATGGTAAGACGATGAAGCAACCCGTGTCTTCCACAAACACAAGAGAAGAACCTGCAAGCAATACAAATGTGCAACCTATTACTCAAGGCGTGTAAGAGGAAGAGATCGACAAGAAAGAGGAGCAGGAGCGGGCCTATGTGAAACCGGCCCCGAGTCAGCAACCCTTACCCTTCTTATAAGGCCAAAGGAAGCAGGACAACGACGCTCAAATTGCAAAATTGGTAGAGCTCTTAAGAAAGTTGCAAGTCACCATCCCATTCTACAATGCACTCATGAAGATGCCTTCTTATGCCAAATTCCTTAAGGACATAATAATGAGGAAGAGGGCCGTAGACAATGAGGTAGTGATGGTCACTAACTCTCTCATGCAACCACCTACCATGGCTAAAAATATACCTGATCCAGGTAATTTAGTCATTTTGCAAGATTATTGATTATGAGATTGAGCATGCGCTAATCGACATCGAAGCGAGTGTGAGCTTCCTACCACTGTGACTTGTTGAGAAACCCAATCAAGTAGGAGATCTACAGTCCACACGCTGATTACCTTGGCCGATCAGTCTGTGCAAAGTCCTGAAGGCATATTGATGAATGTGGCAATACAAGTGGGAACATTCCGATTCCTAGCGAACTTCGTAGTAGTGGATATGAAGATGAACCAGAGGATTTCCATCATTTTAGGAAGGCCTTTCCTCAACACGGCGAATATGATTATATATTATGCTGAAGGCAGACTGGTCATGAAGTTCGAAGATGAGTCCATTGAGTTTAAACTCGACGATTCACTTAAAAATCCGTAAATGACTGAACTCGTGATGCAAATGGAAACGGTGGATGAACTAGTTTAGGAAGTTTAACATGAGTATAGAGACATCCCCCCCCCCAATGGAGATAGCACTGTCAGCATGCACTGAGAGCTTATTTTAGTCACCTTACGACGTTAAGGAATGCATACAACTCATGGAGGAATTGACAATGCTTGAGCTTGAACTCGCGTGTGTCGTTAGTGCAACCTGTACGAGTTGTACCCGGATTGTAAGATCCACACTGGGTGGTTCGCAATCCGCCACGGGCAAATCTCTCGGGGCTACATGAAGTTTTAAGGCAAGCACCCGGGGTGAGTGAAAAGCCTGTGTGTGCTGAGCACCTGAACAAAAGCCCGCACGGGCAAGATGGAACCACAACACGGGCATTATTTTTTGAAACAGTTGACCCGCGTAGGCTGATCGTCAAGCATGAGCGGGCTAAGGTGTTTGAGATTTGCATATCACCTACGCTCTCGATTTCCCACCTATGCACGGATCCCGACTGGAGTGCCAAGAAAGCACCCAAATCGACCTCAAACCCCTTCCACAAGGGCTCAGGTATGAATTCCTTGGTCTTGAATCTACATACCCTATGATTATCAATGACGCTCTTTACAGGCCACAAATTAATAAATTACTCGATGCACTCAAGCGATACCGAGCCAACATCGTATACATTGGAGGATATCAAGGGTATCAGGTCAAACTTTACATGCACTGTATCCACTTGGATGATGAGTCAAAGTCATCCAACACCAACACCGACTCAATCCCAACATGATGGAGGTTGTGAAGAAAGAAATATTGAAGCTTCTAGATGCGGGTATCATATACCCCATCTCCGAAAGCGCTTGGGTTAGTCCAATACAAGTGGTACCAAAGAAAGCTGGCATCACCGTACTGAACCAGACCAATGATTTTATTCCTAAACGGATACTGACGGGATGGCACATGTGCATAGACTACCGCAAACTCAACATGAACACCAGGAAATATCATTTTTGATTGCTTTTATTGATCAAATGCTTGAAAGATCAGCGCTTCACTCCTATCTTTATTTTCTTGATGGTTATTCAAGATTCTTCCAAATCTCAATCCAACCGAATGATAAAAAATACGACATTCACTTGTCCATTCGGGACATTCGCCAACCACCGGATTCCATTCGGTTTGTGTAACAAACCCACCACATTTCAGCAGTGCATGACTTCCATCTTTTCTGATGTGAATGGCGATATTATGGAGGTTTTCATGGATCACTTCTCAGTCCATGGCTCCTCCTTTGATTTGTATCTAACAAATCCCTGTAGAATGTTAGACATGTACTTACAAGCGAATCTCGTGCTCAATTGGGAGAAATATCACTTCATGGTCCGGGAAGGAATTGTTTTGGGCCATACGATTTCAGAAAAATGGATCGAGGTCGTGAAGGTTAAGATTGAGGTGATTGAGATGCTACCCCCTCCTAGGAATGTTAAAGCATCCGCAATTTCCTGGGCATACAGGGTTTTATTGACTGTTTATTAAGGACTTCTCTAAGATCGCCAATCCACTCACCAACCTTTTGAGAATGGAGGCCACGTTTAAGTTCAATCAAGACTGCCATATCGCCTTTGGAAAACTCAAGAAAGCGCCGATTACACCACCCATCATTCAGCCTCTGGGCTGGAAGCTCCCCTTTGAGCTCATGTGCAAAGCTAGTGACTATGTTGTGGGGGTTGTATTGGGACATAAAAAAGAAAAGATGATGCATGCTATCTACTATGCTAGTAAGACCTTAGATGACACTTAGTGCAATTACTCCACAACAGAAAAAAAAGCTACTGGCCATAATCTTTGCTTTTGAGAAGTTTTGCTCTTACCTTGTCGGGTCCAAGGTAATTGTCTACTCCGATCATGCAGCGCTGAGATATTTGCAAACCAAGAAAGATGCGAAACCAAGGCTTATACGATTGATCTTCAAGAATTTGATGTGGAGATACGAGATAGAAAAGGGATAGAAAACAATGTTGTCAACCATTTGTCCCGCCTTGAGATCCCATGTAGCATCTCTATCAAAGACTCTCTCAGAGATGATGTTGTCATGGCCATAGACGGAAATAATAAATAAATAAATTTATCTTTAGCAAGGTTCAAGAAAGCGCTAGGCGCTAGACGGGCGGACACCCAGCGCATAGCGCCCAGAGCGCCTAAGCAGAGTATAGGCGGTATCTAGGCGGATATATATATGTATATATTATTTATTATAATTATAATTATAATATAAATATATAATTCAAAATATTTATAAGTAAATAAAAAAACATATAAATAAATAATTTTAGTATTTATAAAAAATATTTATAAATATTGAATTCACAATATCAAACTTACGACGACAAACAATTTCATAAAAACAAATACGAAAATGACTCTAAAACCTGTCCTAAAATTGTTACATTTTCAGTGTTATCAAACTCCCCCAGATCTAAACCTTTGTTTGTCCTCAAACAAAACCAAAGTCTAGCATAAGAAGAATCTAATAACGATGGATACTAGCTCAAAAATATCGAAGGGTTAGTCACTTTGCATATCAACGCGTCACATGGATGAGAGCCTAAGCGTACCGAGTATAGCCTTATGTCTACCGAAAGTGCTGAGCCATGAAATCCTTCCTAAAATCTAAGCCTACTTCACAACCTTAGATAACGTCCAAGCAATCTCCATACCAATTTCTCTAAGCTTTTGATATCATTCAAATCTCTTTTTCTTCTCGTTCTTATGCATTTTTTTTCTTTTCGGTACTTAGATCCACGCTTTGTTCCTAGGACGTCGAAGTCGAAGAGGGATGGCTTTCTACTTAGACCCAGACTGCCTATGGCACACTCATAAGGTTGCGCGACCTTAGAGGAGTGAAGAGGTGCGTTATTGAATTTTATTCTTTTTTTTTCTTTTTATTCTTTTTCTTTTTTTTATTATTTTTTTAGAATACGCAACACTCTAACCCTTAGGACGTAGAAAAGCGCCTTTACCCACCACTTAGACCCGAACCATCGAATATCGATGTACTCATGTCAATCCTAACTTGGAATAGCGAAAAACTTATCCTAGATGACAGCGGAGTATAAGCGTGTGGAATCTAATTCTTGAACGCTAAACATATCAACAAAGCTAAGCTATACGGTATATACGGAGATATGTCTACTTGGTATCGAGATCTAAGGAGTGAATTCAGCTAGATAAGGGTTTCAAAACATAACTACTCGACTAATCGGTATCAAAAAGGCTTCTAAGCAAACCTAGACCATTATCCACGAATCAACAAAGTCGCAAAAATATGACTAAATTCGAAAAAATTTTCACTAGATCCATCTTATTCCTAAACCTAATCCTAAGTCTAA
>CM071866.1:25429696-25500167 GCA_036759665.1 Gynandropsis gynandra | reverse complement strand
GCTCGTTTGAATGTTAGATCTAGGTTGTTGCGAATTACATGGCCCGCTCGGGCACCACTGTTTCCCGGTCATGCAGAGTCTCGCCCGGTCGTGTTCCTTCATAGTGCCCGATCGGGTATCAAGCACCCGATCGCGTGGTTGAGCAGCCCGAGTCGTGCAAACTCTCGGGGCAATTTGGATCAATTAATGCCCGAGCGGGTATTGTCTCGCACCCGATCGGGTAAGGCTACCCGATCTCGTTGCCTTCGTGCCCGGGTCGTGCAAGGTGTGCGGATAAAACCCCGTAGGTTTTACCCGAGCGGGTGGTGTATGGTGCCTAACCGGGCACCCTTGTTTCCTTGAAATTTCTCTTTTCCGCTCGTTGCTCGGGTGTTCCTTTGGGTTCTGAAGCTCGATCTTGGCTCTGAGTAGATATATCTTCAAATCATGTGGTTTTGATCAGGAATCCGTCATTTTAAGCTCATTTAGGCCTTGTCGCCTAAAAACCTGAAAACCAACAAAACGTGTGTGTGAAACTCGTAATCATATCGGATAAGTAAATGTATCTATAGAATATATGCGAAAATGACTCTAAAACCTGTCCTAAAATTGATACACTTTCAGTGTTATCAAGCAATTTTTATCAGTTTATGCATCATCCTACCATCGAAGATTGGCAAGCTGCTAAACGCATCATGCGATATCTTGGAGGTACTCGGTCTCTTGGTGTATTTTTGTCTCACAACAATCCTAGCTAAATTCATGCTTTTCTTAATGCAGAATGGAGAGGTGATCGTGATGACAGTTGATGTATTGTCTACGTGTGATCTAATTTCTAATCATCTTCTAAAATTTATACCTAAATTAAACATTCCACAAAGATATAGATCGTGTTGTACCAGGATCGAACACATTGATTAATTAGGATTAAAACTAATGATTTTACGAAAAAATATTGTCATGAAAAGGAATTATTATAGGTGTATCTAATATGAACAAACGAAATAAACTACCATTACAATTATATACAAATGAAATGGTGCTTCTGAGCTTGTGAATTGTTCTCATGTATATGAACTTGCTAAGGTTTTGAGAAATGTTGTTTTTATTCCTATCGAATAATTTATTCATCCTAAATGGATCTATTTACTATCATAGCATATAAATCATTGACGCATCCATCTAATAATCTACATATTGTACGTGCTACCAATAAACCTACATGCTCTCTCAAGTTATATTTCTATCCAACATGTAAATCACTGACGTCTATGACCTACATGTTGAATGCATTATTGTCTAGTATCATCATCCCTAAACCGATTGACACACCTCTCTATATGATCATTCATGTATATATAATGTATACGATCTAGCCTAATCCTAACTCTTCATCTGGATTAAACCATCTGACAATCAATTCATGGGATCCATTAAAGAATTGAATGTATAAAACATGCATTAAACCATGGAAACAAAGATAATAACACCAATTTTAAGTCAATGAGTTCACATACACAAAATTCTACCCTAAAGCATGGATCAAACTTATGAATCTACATATTAGAATAGAACTACAATGATAAACAAGAAAGAGAAAGGATTTAGAAAATTTCAGTCAATCTCTTGATCAGTCGCCACCATGACCTCGCCTTGACTCGTCTTCACTGGTAATTCGATCCTTTGATGTATTTTATATAGCTTATTCACTCTTTTGCATGATCACGGAGTTTCTCCTCTTGGTTTCTCATCTATTTCCATCTATTTCCCATTTTTTATTTCTATTATCATCCGAAATTTATAGAAAAGCTTTCCATCACTTAAACAATTCGAAATTTGAATTGTTTAGTGAATTTGTTAAACTGCTCAATCGAGTTGGCATATGCTCAAGCAAATCAGTTGGATGTTCCTCGTATTTTTTTATGTAGATCAAAATAAACTTTGAAATAGTGAAACATATCGCTCGATCGAGTTGAAATGTGATTGATTCGAGCAAACCTATGGGTATGAAAAAGTTCCCCATTTGGATGAGCGTTCGACCGAGTTGGTCTCTACTCAGGTTAAGCGAATCTTCTAGAATGATTTCGGTGTCTGTACTGACCGAGTGATTAATTGCTCTATCTGAATGACTCCTCTAAAACTTATGAGCATCTCGATTCAACATGCTCGACCGAACGATTTTGGAGCTCAGGTCAAGCATTTTTAGTGTTCTTATTTTTTATGCTCGTTTTCTACTGAAAGTTGATCATAGTTCTTCATAAGGTACTTCTTAGCCCTATAACTAGATCATAAAATAATCCAAAAATCATAAAAAAAAACTAAAAAGAATAAAATAATCTAAAATTTAGTAGAAACATGAAAGTAATTATAGAGTGAAAACGGTGTGATCAACTATTTATCCATCGGGGCTCATATTGTATATGGTGGTTATATTCCTATATCCTCGTCCTCCGAGAAGCAACGATTTCTAGCAAAATCGTCCTCTAAAACAGAGTATATGAGTTTGTTTTCTCAACTGCCTTAGACGATCGGTGGCTCACTTCTCTCTGTCTGAGCTCGGAGTCTTGTCCTCCACTAGGTGATTCTAAGTCTTATTACCATTGGTTTTCTTCAAATTGGAGATGTTTTATATGCTCATCAGCTCACCAACGATCTAACGAAACCTCTACAGTCTTTCTAACCGACACGCATCTTGAAAGACCATACTAAAAGAATATTATGTAGAATATTACATTGGATATCAAACTAAATAGTAGGATATATAATATCAATAGTTATTATGACAATATTACATTGGATATCTATATTCATAATATCACATATAGTATCCATAGATTTTTTATATGTAGAATCTCGCTCTTGTATTTATAAAATTGTATCATGACCTTTAATCAAATAAAAAATCTCTTCACAAACTTTTTTTGCTTTAAAAAGTGTAAACGTATAACGGTAATACTGTATTAAGTAAAGAGAAGTCGTTTGTTTTCGATGTACAAATGGTTTTAAATCCAAGTGAATCTTGTGTTCGGTTCCCAAACATGTTGACCACTAGTTTACACCGAATGGATTCCATTTTTTATATAATTTCTTTTATTTTTCAATTTAACGCATACTTTAATCAAAATTTTATGGACACAAAATTTAATTAGATTGAAAATTTATAGAATTAAATTAAAAATTGAATAAAAATAAAATAAAATCTTTAAATGGTAGACATTTGTATCTCTAATATAAATATGAAATAAATAAAATTCTAAAACATGTATGGTTGATATATGGACTTTGATTTTGAAAAAAAATACATTTTTGTCGACGATTTTCCGATAAAGATTCACGCTGATAAAACCTTACGACATTTCTCTCTCTCAAACGGTAACAACACAAGAACAAAAAATGTAAAACAGAATGTACACATGATTTACGAGTTTGGAATTAGGGGTGCGCTATTCCTACATCTCTTGAATGAAAGGTCTTTTATATTCGAAGTTTAGAGTTTACAAAATATCGAATATGAGCTCGAAGCTAAACCAAAAGAAAACAAAAAATGAGAACCACCACTGTTGTAGGCCAAAAACAGAGCTTATATCAAGCTCAGGGTGACCAACGACTTTAATGGTCGAGAAGACGTTATGACCATCCTACCCCTATTGACCTTTGCAAACTGATATCGTTTTTGCTTTCCTTTATACACATTCACAACAAGTTACAGATGTGAATGTTCTCGGTTTCAAGAACAAATCACGCCAATAAACCTTAGATCAACAATTCTCGACCTTATTGGAGTGATTGGTTTAAGCATCACTCGAACACCATTTTTCTTCTTTCCATAAATATGTGTTAACCTTTGTTTGACGCTTCGATAACTCTCAACAAATTGAGAGATTTCTTGAACTTTTTCACTCGAATTACCTTAGTAAAAGCATCAGCAGGATTGTCTTGTGTGTGACCATTCTGCACTTTTAGTCCACCGTGAGAAATGACATCTTTAATGAAATGAAGTTTGATGTCTATATCATTTATGGTAAATACTATTCTTTGACATTTTGATGGCAATTTATGAGTCGCAAAACACCTCAACATAATATTGTACAAAACCAAGTTCTAATGTAATTCCCTTAAACCAAAACTCTTCCTTCAAAGCATATGTTAAAGCCATGTACTCTAACTCTATATTTGATAAAGCCACCACATGTTGTAGGTTGGATGTCCAGCTTACAATGTTGCCTCCAACCATAAAGACAAAGTCTAAGATAAGCCATTGCTTATCAAGATTAGATGCATAGTTTGGATCACAGAATCCCACTACCTTCAAATCTAAACCTCTCAAATATTTTAATCTAAGCTTATTAAAGGATAATCCTCCCTTGTCCGACCAAGCCCCATACAAACCCCAAGAAGCGTTTATCGACTTCTTGGACGAACATAGAAACCAACTAGACCAACTCGAATTTCACGTTGATGTCGTAAAACGCGACCAAGAGGAGCTATGTTTTTTTAGGAAAGTTTCTCATAAACTAAAAAAAGACGGCCCCTCCTATGTCACTGAAATATTTTTAATTTAGGTTTGCTTTTATTGTGCATGATTAAGCGGGTTCACAAAGGAATGACAACCACCGACATCTGTGACAAAATACATTAGAACCATAGCTTAGAACTTGCAACAAGGTAGCCACAAGTTCTGGCTGGATTGAAGCAAATACTTTAATCAAGATTTGCTCATGAATCGACTGATAATTCCAATTGAATAAGCTAGATTTGGTCTTGTTCCCATCATAGCTTACATTATGCAACCTACATTATTTACATAAGGAACGAGATCTCCAAAAGCTACATCACAGTCTTTACGTGAGCACAACTTAAACTGAGAACCAAAAGGCGTTTGAACAACCTTTACTTGTTCCATTCCAAAGGTTGAACCACCTTTATAAGATAATCTTCTTCTGACAGATGTGACTTGCTTATGACCATTCCCTCTATATTGACATTCTCAAATCATTTTAGATAAATCAAAATTCTTCATGTCAAATTCAGAACTGAGAATACCTTTCAGCTTCTTGATTTCAAACTTGCTCCATGATGCTACAAGCATGTCATCCACTTATAGCACTGAGTTATATGTAAAAAGTGTCCTAGAGTTGCTATGATAACCACGCAGATCATATTTACATCTATTGAAGTATTGTGATTGTATGAACAAATCAAACCTATGATTTTAAAGTCTTGGAGATTGTTTTAGGCCATATAGACTCCTATTGATCAAACATACCTTATCCACGTCTCCTTTTTCTTTAAAACCTTCAGGTTGAGTCATGTATAGCTCTTCCTTCAGTAAACCATGAAAGAACGTTGTTCTCACATCCATTTGTTCCAATTCAAGGTTCTTGTATACCTTTATTGACAACAAGGTTCTGAATGAAACATGTATAATCAATCCCTTCAACTTGTGTTAAGTCTTTGGAAACTAACTTTGACTTATGTATTGATTTTTCAACCCCATGTATAACTCCCTTTTGTTTCAGTACTCATACGCAGTCTATAACCGTCTTGTTTTTTTGGGTTTCTATCAAAACCCATGTAAAATACCTTGTATGCAGTCTATAACCAAATCTACCATAGAAGATGCCCGATCTAGGTATATTTGTGATCCCTTGTAAATTAGGTGATTATGAAATTAACCATGAACTAATCGATGCTAGAGCAAGCGTAAACGTGTTACCATTGTCATTATACGAGAAATTGGATCTTAGGGGTAGGATGGATATTCAACCTACAAGAATGGCACTTACCATGGCTAATCGAAGTGTGAGAATTCCCGAGGGCTTGCTAGAAGATGTGCCATTACAAGTTGGGAAGTTCTTCGTTCCGGTTGATTTCGTCGTCTTAGACATGGAGGAAAATGAGAAAATCCTGATCATCCTCGGAAGACAGTTTGTTAACATCGCAAAAACAATCATTCAATATGCGGAAGGACGACTAATATTGAAGTTTAACGATAAAGAAGTGAAGTTCAATCTGAATGACACACTCAAGCAGCCTTGTATGGTGGATTCGGTATTCTACATTGACGCCCTAGAGAAACTAGCCGAGGAAGTCCTTGAAGAGTTCGAGAATATGGATTCCTTTGAGATGGCTCTCTTAGCAATTGAAAAAGAAGTATAAAAGACTCAAACAACGTAACATACTATACAAAGCTTCAGGACAAAGTGAAGGATGAGGAAATCACGGACGATAAGTTAAACGAGATGCGGGCAGAATTCCACACGATCGTGTCCCAAACACAATGGAACGGAATTCAAACTAATGGAGAAGATTCCGACCACTTACTCCAAGAGCAGTGTTCAGATCATCCACACATGACTATGGCTCAAATGGACTTGAATTTGGACCAAGAAAGCGTTGTAGAACAAATCTTGAACTCCAGGGCGATCCGAGCAGATTTTTGTGTAAACCGAGTTACGAGCAGTGTGGATCAATACAAAACAACTCCTGAAAAGCCAAAAAGCCACACTAAACACCCAGAAACAATTTTTAAAATTGATAAGGCACCCAAGGTGAAGATGAAACCATTACCACAAGGGCTCACGCACCAATAAATTCAGGAAACTTTGAAAGAAACAAGAGATGAACGCCGAATCGGTTTCATGGAGTGCACAGTCGGACTTATGAACAACATGACCAAGCTTTTTGGACAGAACGGTACCCAAACTTAGGGAACAACAGGACCGAAATTAGGGAGCATATGACTGATTGTGAAAGCATCCCAACTAACTCCGTGTGCTTTACCCAATCGAGCATTCTATGCATGCGAGACGCTACATACACGACGACATCGAGGACATCCACCTAATGAGTAGCACATCTTGTTCAGGCTCGTGACCTTAAACAAGCGCTTCTTAGGAGACAACCCGAACCCCGTATACTTTTGTTTATTTCGTTTTATATTTTTTCAGAATTCGACTCTTATTCCTTTCACACGCATGCACTTTACTAGCAACTTCGATGTATTGCTCTCTCTCTCTTCCGGATTGTGTGACTCTTTGTTTCAGATTTTCCACTTCAATATGATCCAAAAAAAAGGAGAGACGCATATACCAAGCTGCATCAACTCGGAACAGCAGGCACCCATCAGGTGCACACGTTCCTATCCACTTTATTTTTTCCCTAATTTGTTCATGCGAGTCCTTCTCTTAGATTTTGAACACCGGTACAGTGTTCCGTTCAAGTCTAGGAGGGTACTCTTCGAAGTGTCATGATTGTGATTAGGATTAGATGTTGATTTCTTCGTTTTATTTTAGTTTTTACATTAGATTCATTAGGATTAGATGGACGGATACCTAGTACGAAAAATTTCGAACTTTATCCATCTTTATGAAACTTTGTCGAAACGGAAACAAAAGTCTAGGCTTGATGAAAAATACCTTTAGATATTGATTAGTTAGTAATCATGTATGAATCTATAGCCAATAGTTGTATTCCACCCCCTAGGTTTCAATCCCAAGTATTTATATCTCAGAGCATACCTTTCATTTCTTGATTTGCTTCGATCGTTATATTTCCACACGCTTACACTCTGCTTTCAATAGAATAGGTTCTTTAACTATTTCAGCTTTAAGTTGATATGAGTGCATTGATATTGATGGTTTGGATCTAAATGGTGGATCGAGGCTGTTTTTTCTACGTCCTAAAGGTTAGAGTCGATGTGTAATCATGATAGTTTAATCAAAAGAAACAAATCAACAATGACGCAACCTCTTCACTCCGTTAAGGTTACAAGACCTTATGAGTGTGTCAATCGATAACCTGGGTCTAAGCAGAAGGCTGTCCTCTTCAACTCGGATGTCCTAGAAACCGAGCATGAATTTTCAAAGAAAGAAAATGTGTGGAAACCGAAAAAGAAGAAAAGCATAAACGAGAAAATCATGATTGTCTTAAGAATGGTATTTCACGTGAGCATAAGAGAATAGGTGTGGAGATAGTTTGGATGTCATCTAGGGGTTAGTGAAATGAACTTACGATATGTGTAGGATTGCACGGCTAGTAGCTTTCGGTGGATAGAGAACTGAACTAGGCACGCTTAGACCTATGTTCGTGTGACGCGTTGTTGTGTATGATGGCTAATTTTTTGAATTGCTAGTGCTAGTTATCCAGTTGTTGTCTAACTCTCATTGCGCTTAACTTTAGTTTTGCTCGAGGACGAGCAAAGGTTCAAGTCTGGGGGAGTTTGATAACGTGCATTTTGTTATAGTATTTTCGTCCATTTTTTAGTTAGTTTCACCATTCAATTAGACTTTAGCAAACATTAAGCATCATTTAGTCCTCTTCTAGTGTTTTCTCATGTAATTGTAGGAAATAAAATATTAGGGTACAAATACTTGTAAATGACGCAAAAATCACTTTTCTATCAACTATACACGGTCAGCATCCAAGGATCTTGAATCAAATAAGAAAAATGAAAGAACGGACGGTTGGATTACAATGAAGGCACACGACCACAAAGAAGAGGAAATAGGCGGCTCACAAAAATGGAAACTTAGGCCGCGGCTCACAAGAATGGAAATTTTTTGTTGCTGGATATAAAATAAGAAGAGCACCGTTGGAACGTGAAAAGGAAACATGGTTTACATAAAATAGAATCAAGTTGTTGGAACAAAATCCAAACTTCTAACCGCCTACACAAAAATGGAAAGATAGCCGCCTACACAAGAATTGGAAACTGCAACCGTTGGAGATAGACAATAGAAATGGTTGCTGGAACAATAAATGGAAACACATGGACAAGAGAAAGAAGGAAGTCAGCCAAAGAGGAAAAGGATGAGAAAAAAAAGGAAACCATTGCTGCACAAGAGGAAAAGGAAATACAAGCTGCTAAAGAAAATGGAAACCGAGAAAAAGGAAACGAGCATAGAAGAGGAAAGGAGGACGAAAAAGAAAAGGCTAGAGAGCTTAGACGTGGCCAAAGAGGAAAGAATGAGAAAAGGAAAGATAGGAAAGAGGAAAAAGTACAAAGGGGTCAAGAGGAAAAGCTCAGATTCGGATAGAAGAGAGAACTACACACACACAACTCAACACACAATACACACATAGAGAGAGGAGAGGGAGCAGCACGCCAGAAGGCTGGAGTCGGGGCACGAACTCGGATACGGAGAAGCTGTTGAAGACTACGGTATTAGGATAGGGAGGAATCTCATTCTTTATCTATGTTGACAATAGTTTTTTTTCGTGTTTTATTTTCTAAGTCCATGTCTGAGTAGTTTAGTAGCTACGGGTTAGAGTGCTTTGCCGATATGTAATAAAGTCTTGTACTTAATACTTGATGGTTGTTAATGCTTTTATTCTTGTATGCAACCTGAATAAATGATTTTGGTATTGATCGTTTTCGGAATGATTGGTTTTTCTTAATAGTGTCGTTCTTGGACGCAACTTGAATGAATGATTGTAGAAGTCTAATGAATCTACGCTAGGGGATTAGAATTTGAAACTTAGCCATGATTTAGGATCTCAATTGATTTAGAATCTACGCAAGGTCAGTCAATTGGATCTAGAGATAGGATAGCGGTCTTAATGCATCAAATGGATGAGATTATGCAGTCGGAAGATTGGTAATACGCACGCTATGTAGTTGACAAGTGTACGCAAGTCAGTTCCATTATTAGAGCTTGAATTCCTTGAATTCGTGATAATATCTACGACCAATGATCATGTTAGAACTTCATTGCATTATCGTGCATCTCACGAAACCTGTAGTGTTTAGTTTATTGAATTTACAACCGTTTAGATTATTTAGTCTTTACTTCTAATTGAACCATTAATTTGTTAACCATCCTATTCATTAGCTTACTAGCTTTAGAGTTGCATCGATTCCCTAGTGTTCAACCCTGGTACTACATGATTTGTATTCTTGTAGAAGCGTTGGTCAAGGTAATTACTACCTGAGATTAACCACGTCAATAAGGAAGGTACAACCTAAGTTGAAAATCCATTCTCCATCCCCAATATGATTATGGACAGACAAAACATCATAACCACTTTTTGTTTAGACTTTAGATTTAATCATTGATCTTTGACTATTGCAGCCTCTCCTTTGTCAATGGAGGATTGAGAATAATTATTCTTCTTCCATAGTAATCCTCGTGAAGTGACATTTCTTGCCACAGTTACAACACTCTCTTTTTCCTTTGACTTGGATCTAGGCTTGTTTTTCTTTGAACTGGATGGTTCTTTGTGTTCGGTCATTCCCATTCCAACAAGCCCCTTCTAATTGAGCTTTGAAGTTCTTCCCAGCAGCAATTAGCTCATGCTCCTTTGTCCTTGTTGTAGCCTTAACTTCCTATACTAAAATTGATCTTCTAGAATACCTGAGCACCTCAAGAAGTTTTTTATAAGGAGCTGTCAAACAATACAAAAGATATACAACCAAATATTTCTCTTTAACTTTAACTTGTAAATTCTGTAAATCTGAAAGAATTTTTTGAAAATTATACAAGTTTTGTTCTATTGGCTTGCTTTCATCCACATAGAATCCAGAAATTCTCTACATTAGATACATTTGGGTTGGTAGATATTGTTCTAAGAAGAGCTTATCCAACAAATTTCAAATTCAAAATGTTGTTTTTTCTTTTCTTGGCTCATCTTGCACAATGTTGGATCTTCTAAAACATAAGACAATAAGATTTCTTTCCCTTCTACTATTCTCTTCTCTTTCTTATAGTGATAAATATTTTGTTTCTTTATGTTAATGTGATATTTTTATCTTATAGTTTGACTAAATCTCACGTTGAATAGGTTAAATTTTAAAAAGTCAGGAAATAAAAAATTGGATACTTTCATGAAGACTATCAAGGAGGCTACATCTATGGAGGATATCTTGCAACAAACGCATTAAGAAGGCATATATAAACGAGGTTGATAACATGAATGAAATTCATCTTTTCCATCAGCAAATATTGAGCAAAAATATACAAAAGAGAAGTCAGAGCTTAAATTGAGAAACTAGATTGTTTCAAAGAACTTGAGTGAGTGTTTTACACAAGTCTTAGATACATTATTTAAAGACTTGTGAGATAGTAGTTCGAAGAATCATTATGTAAACTAGACCTATTATGAGAATAGTCTTAGACGGTCACATACGAGGTGTATGGAATTTGGATTTTGAATTTAATCCAAGTATATTTGGGAGACCGTTTGAATTAAATAAGAAGTCTTTGTGAGTTGTGAGAACTCCACCAAAACTCTTTGTTTAATTACTATCTAGCTTTTTCAATTGGTATAAGAGCTAGAAACATATCATGAAATTTAATCATGTATATATGTTCCAGATCCAACAAAGATATAAATGAAAGCTTCACGAGATTTATACTCGTATTACAAACCCGTAATTCTTAAATCTTCCAATTATGGATATTGGAAGGTTAAGATGAGAACTAACATTAGCGGCATATAAGATGATGCATGGGGAGCCATTAATTATGGATAGAATTCCTCAATGGTGATTGATGAAAAAAGAAACGAAAAGACGAAACCACTCGATCAATGGATGTCGATTGAAAAGAGATTGTTAATTTATAAAGCAAAGGCATTAGCTGCAATTTTGGTCTCTATCAACATGGATGAATTTAAAGAAATACAGAGGTACGAGTCTATAAAAGTTGTTTGCGACACGCTTGAAACAATTAATGAAAGAACTCTAAGCGTGAATAGGGCAAGGTTTGATATTCTTGAAGATCAATTTGAAAAAACTGAAATGAGAGAGAATGAAAATGTGAAAGAGTTTAGCGGAATATTGAATTCCTTGGAAAACGAAGCACATGTCCTTGGCCGACCTTATGAAAACAAGAAACTTGTCAAGAAGCTCTTATGATGTTTATCTAAGAACATTTTTGTACAGAAATCAGCTATGAATATGTCTCTTAACACCGGAACAACTAGCTTCAAAGAGATCGTAGGTATATTTTCAGCCTATGAAATGGAGTTACTATTGGAAAAATGCTCAACTAACTAAGAATCTTCTCAAGGAATAGCATTAAAAGTTTTATCTTGTCATCGATCATCCGATGTTGTTTCCTTGCTTCTCTAACTTCTCCTGAGCTTTCCTTTGTGTTTTCCGTCCTCCCTTATGTTCTGAGCATCCCCTTCTATTTATTGGCAGCGTTAACTTCTTTTTTCTCGTTTTAGCCCCCTTTTTAGGGTTATTGTCCCGGCACGCGACCCGCCCGGGCTAGGTAGCCACCCCGTGCGGGCTCCTCATCCACATGCAACCCGAGCGGGCTTGGTGATTGCACAAATCGTGTAAATTCTGTTGGATGGTGCAACCTGCGCGTGCTAAAGGGATAGCACGTGTGGGTTCATGTCATTTCATGAGGCTCGATCGTGTCATTTCACTAACCCCTACACAACCGCCATACAAAATTAGCTTTGCATACGTGAGAGACCTTTCCTAAAGATTTTCTTCCTTTTTATTAGGCATTGGTTTTTTATAAAGTCCGCCCTCGGTTTCTAGGACATCGGAGTCGGAGAGGACAACTTTCTAACCTTAGCAAAATGAAGAGATTGCGACAATGAAGAACGTTTAGACCCGAACTATTGAGATCATACATCAACTCTAACCCTTAGGACGTAGAAAAGCGCCTTAACCTACCACTTAGATCTGATCCATCAAGATCAATGCACTCATATCAATATAAGGCAAAAATAGCTAGAAGCTTATTCTATTGATTGAACCTAGGGGTGGAATCCATGGCTTATAGTTGTATTCATGAATTAATGCACAACTACTAGACTAGCTAGTATATAAAATTCCTTTCCAGCAAACCTAGGCTTTTGTTCCCAATTTGACAAAGTCGCACAAAAATGGCTAAACCTCAAGGTCTCACACTAGATATCCGGTAGAGTACCCCAAAACTTGAACAGAACACGTTTCAGTGCTAAAATTTTTTAAGAAGAACTCACATGCCAAAACTCGGAAGAATATAAGGAAAGTGAGAACGTGTACACCTGGTCTATTCTTCTTTCCTGAGTTAGTGGTATAGTTGGATGTTATATGCGTCTACTCTATTGTGGATGATATCAAAGTGGAGAACCTGTGAAAAGAGTCACACAACCCAAAATAGAAAGAAAATGATACATAAGAAAAGATGGGAGTCATGCATCATTGAAATGTGGCGGTACTTTTCATAAACCGAATGGCATCCGGTGGTAGGGAAATGTCATGAATAGACACGTGAATGTCGTATTTTCTTGCTCGTTCGATTGGATTGGGATCTGGAAGAATTCTAAATAGCCATCAAGAAAACAAAAATAGGAGTGGAGCCCTAATCTTTCAATCATTTGGTCTATAAAAGACAATAGGAAATGATCTTTTCAGGTGTTCGTGTTAAGTTTGTGGTGATCTATACACATGCGCCACCCCATCACTGTTCGTGTAGAAATAAGCTCGTTGTTCTAATTCGGAACGATGGTGATGCCTCCTTTCTTTGGTACCACTTGTAATGGACTAACCCAAGCTTTGTCAGAGATGGGGTATATGATACCCACATCTACAATCTTCAGTATTACTTTCTTGACTACCTCCATGATGTTGGGATTGAGTCAGGGTTGGTATTTTATGGAAGATTTTGACTCATCTTTCAAGTGGATACGTTGCATGCAAAGTTCAGGAGTAATAACCCTAATGTCCTCTAGTGTATACCAGATGGTGGCTCGGTATCGCTTTAGTGCGCCGAGCAATTTATCGACTTGTGGCCCTGTGGAAGGGATTTGAGGTCGATCTTGGGTGCTTTTTCAGAGCTTCAGTCGAGATTCGTGCGTAAACAGAAGATCAAGGGCATAGGAGGTGATGTGCAAGTCTGAAACAATGTTGCCCACTCGAGCTTGACACCATGCATGCACGGATCCTCTATCTCCGAGAATGATGTCAGTAACGGGGTTCCACCTAGCTCGCTAGGGCTAGAGTTCAGGTGAGATGCCTGCATGGGCTCGTCCTCCACCCCGTGTGGGGTATGCGGTTCCAAGAATCCTCCCATGGTAGGGTGCGATCCAACCCATGAGGGCCTTGCGATCTGAGTTCAACCCACGTGGGTTATTGGGTGGGCACACGCGGGTCCATGCTTATTTCTTGTGCTACCGACTCCTCCATGAGTTGTATGACTCCTCGACGTCTTGGGTTGACTGAAATATGTTCTCGGTGCATGCTAACAGTGCTATCTCCACGGGGTGGATGTCTCGATGCTCATGTTGAACATCCTCATCTAGTTCATCCATTATGTCAATGTTCATCAAGGGTTCAGTCATATACGGCTTCTTGAGCGCATCTTCGAGCTTGAACTCAATGAACTCGTCTCCTAACTTCATGACTAGTCTGCCTTAAGCGCAATATATAACCATGTTTGTCGTGTTGAGGAATGGTCTTCCCAAAATGATGGCAATTTTCGGGTTGATCTCCATGTCCACTACTACGAAGTCCACTGGGAATCAAACTTTTCCCACTTGTACTGCGACATTCATCAAGATGCCTTCGGGGTTTCGTATGGACACACCCCCTCTACTGGAAAGTCCTGTGGGTTCATCATGTTACTTGTATTGCCATAGGAGAGGTTGGGATAACTCTTGATGTAACTGTTTTGGTAAGGCCAATTATTGACGTAGTTCACTTCCTCTATTCCCTGGCTTATAGATGCTTCCTGTTGCACTATGTGTAGATCCTCCAACATCCTGTAGATCTCCACAACTTGTTATTTTATGTCAGTTAGATCCGGGTTGGCGATACCTAACTCTTTTACATCAGCTTTGGATAGGAGATCACGGTTGTAATCTCCAACATTCTCGTCCCCTCCCTTGCCATGTTCTCGATCAAATCCTCGAGTTATAGGAAAGTGAAGTTGTTGAGGAAGTCGTCACCCGCTGCTACAATCATGAAGCGTTTAGTCTCTTGGAGTCCTTGCATCAAGCTGGTGATGAGGTACTTCTTGTCATCCCATGATGTGAACAAATGCGCTGATATCTATTGAATCGCTCCCATGCATCATGTAGACTCTAACCGCTTTCTTGAAGAAACGAATTGATTCTGCTCTTGGTTAGAAATGTCTTATGATCTGGGAGGAACTGTTGCATGAATCGTTGTTCTAGCTCCTTCCATGAGGTGATGGAAGCGATGGGTTGGTTGAACATCCAACTTTGTGTTGCATCCTTGAGTGAGAATAGGAATGCGGACATGTATAAGTCTTCGTGTGTGACTCCATTATCGATTTTGGAAGTGCCGCGGAGCATCTTGAAGTCAGTAAGGTGTGCATTTGGGTCCTCATTCTCCATTCCTTTGAAAGCAGAATTGATAAACATCTGAATGAAAGCTGGTTGTAGCTCAACTTGATTCGTCGTCGGACGGGCCATGCATGATAGAACCTGGGTACGTCATGGAGCTGGTAAGCTCCGTAGGTTTCTTTGGTAGCATCCATTTTGGGTTCAATAGTGTCGATTTCTCTCCTGCTTATGTTACAGCTTGCGCTCTCAATTTCTACCTCCTCGGAACTGTGTGTTTCTGGTGTGCTCTGCGTATCTCTTTCAGTTTCAGAATCTATAGGTTCAATTCTCTTCTTTTTGCGCAAGTCTCATACTTTTGTTTCAATCTAGGGTTCGTATATGAGTAGCTTTTGTGTGGAACTTCTCAAACAACGGTACCTGTACAAGAATAGACGAGCAACCAAAACAAGGTATAAATCCAAGTTAGAGAGAGACGACTCGAAAAAAAAGGAAAAGAAAAAATGCAGAAAAACAACTAAAACTCCGGAAAGGACTAAATACTAATCTAGCACATTATTAATCTAGATCGTAATTAGTACCCGACAATGGTGCCAAAAACTTGATGTGGAAACTATCAAGCAAATAAAATGCCTAATATTTACTTCCGCAAGAATACAGATCGGTGTAATACCAGGGTCGAACTCTAGGGACTAATGCAACCTAAGCTAAGAATATAACTAAAGTAAGACGGATGAAAGTGATGTGATGTGGGGTAAAATTCTGAGAATGCTAAAAATAATTACGAGAGCGATGAGGATACGCAAAAACTTGATGATTAAGAATACTTTGGGCTTCGGGTTACCGGAATAGCATTGGTGCAACCAACAAAAGATCATAAATCAATCAAACTATCTTGATAACGGGAAATTCATGATTTTAAGTAGAGAATGGTTCTATCGACACCTAAACTCCCTAACAACATAACATGCAATCCTACCTCCCTACAGTGATTAACACGAAATTACAGTAGCATTAAGCATTTAATCCTTATTCCTTAGTCGATTGACCGATCGGTCAGATTCTCATTAATCAAACTCAATCAACAATCAATATTTCCAGATTCATAATCTAACCTCCCATTTAAACATGAAATCCTAAATTACTGAGCGGTCAGCACAAGTATAGAACATTCATATCATTAATCGTAGAACCGAAATACAATAAATTTTGAAAGATCTAAGTAGTAATGCATAAATATAAGCATCTCTTACAAAACCGGTGTCCCTAACCCATAGCTAAAGGCTTACTCACTCATGGATTCTGCTGTAAAACAAGAGAAAACAACAATAGACATGATAAAGAGTAAGGAATACGATGCCTCGGACTTCCCTATCTTGTTACCGATGTTCCGATGTTATTTCCTTACTTCTCCAACTTCTCCTGAGCTTCCTTAGTGTGTATCGTCCTCCCTTGTATTATGAGCTTCCCCTTCTATTTATTGGTGGCGCTACCTTCTTTTTTCTCGTTTTAGCCCCTTTTCAAGGATATTGTCCCGGCACGCGACCCACGCGGGCTAAATAGCCACCCCGCGTGGGCTCCTCATCCACATGCAACCCGAGCGGGCCTGGTGGTTGCACGAGTCATGCAAATTCTGCTGGATGGTGCAGCCCGCACGGACTAGAGGGACAGCATGTAGGGGTTCATGTCATTTCATGGGGTACGGTCGTGTTTGCTCCTTTCGCTCGATGCTTGAGCATTCTGTGTGATTCCTTGGCCTGAATATGTTCCAAGTGGTTTGTAGCTTCAAGTATGTGCAGTTAACTCCAAGAATCAACATCCTTAAGCTCGATTATGCCTTGTCGCCTTAAAACCTGAAATCAACAAAAGGACTAGATAGAGGACATTCGTATCGGTTTTGTACTCATGCTATGCAAACTATGTAGAAATGATCTAAATTCAAAGCCTAAAACTAAACCACACTATCTGTTTATCAAGGATAATGCTCCTATGCGCAAAACGACTCAAGAAGAAGAACATCCTAACCCAATTGATGAAGGTATTGAAGAAATCAAGGAAGTTCCATTAAGAGAGAAAAAAAGAAGAAGAAACCCACCAAGGCTAAGAAAAAGATTGATAACAAATGTTCGACGAGAGTAAAATTAAAGAAGAAATATGCTCAAACTCCTGATGATCACCAGATCATCAAGTTAATCGTGATGACCTTGCTATGGATGTCGATTCATTCAAGTTCTTTTACTTCATTGAGCGAAATAGATTCAAAACTATTAGCGAACGAGATATTTTTAGCAAACATGGAGTAAATGCTAGTCATTTCAAATAAAAATTGGTCTGTCAAATTTTTCTCATGAAAGAGGAATGTTGGAAACAATTTCTCATGTATGTTAGTATTGCAAAGAACTGATACATTAGTTTTATGCAAATATGTCCCCTGATATAGAGTTGAAAGGAAATTCCATGTACCATTCGGTCTACCTCAAGGGAAGGGTGTTTGAGTTTTCACCCTCACAAATGAATAATTTTTTGGATACCCCAAATGATGAGAACCTGGTCATGGTGCCACCATGGATCATACCAATCACGAGAATGAGAGCAGACGAGCTAAGGGATGTGCACAATAAAATGGACATGAAAGGATTGCCCATGGGTGCACGAGGACATAAATAGGAGCTGAGTCAAGACTACAAGGTCCATCTATAAGGAGAATAGGTAGATAGGAGCTAGAAACTAGAGAAGTCAACAACGCTTGACCCCAAGCAGTGATTTGCTCGACCTGAGCAAACCCACTGGACAAGAGACAGGCGAAGCGCTCAACCCTAGAAGTGGAGCATTAGACCCAAGCGAACTCAATTATGAAAGCAGCATGTTGAAGGATTGACGCTTGAACCAAGTACTAAGGAACTCGACCGAGCATTGGAGAGCTCCATCCATTATTACTTTTGTCTGGTTGATCGTACATTAGTTTTGAAAATTTAGGGTTAAGACGTTAACAGCACCCGACCGACTGTACATTAGCTTTGAAAATTTAGGGTTAATATGTTAATAGCGCTCGACCAAGCGGTTGCATCGCTCGCTTGAGCATTTTAGTCGGGTTTAATTAAGTTATCTTATTTCTGTATATTTATATTTTGTTCCCTACAAATAGAGGACCATTTGTATGACATTAGTACCTAAGTTTTATCAATAAAGTTAACTTTTTCTTCAAATCCTAGAGATTTAGGTACCAACTCTTGGAGAGATTCTGAGTTTTTTTCGATTTATCAACACTAGATCACAAGTGGTGTGGTGTCATTTCTGTGTCTGAAATTCTTTAGTCGAGTTGTAGTCTGGGTATAGGAAATCCTTTCTTTGGGAAGATAAGTTCTAGGCTCAACTATCGGATTGCTAGTGGGTTTCGTTTTAAATCCATCCTCCTAAAAATAGAACATCGATCTAGGATCATATCACCAAATCCATCTATCACACAAGAAAACAAACTAGAATTAGATGTGGATTTAAACTTAGTTGTTGGGGTTCTTACTAGAAAAGGAGATGCTATGTGGTCCAAAAAGCTTGGTCCCTTTAAAATGATGTATGATTGTGCATTATTCAACAAAATTTGTCATTCAAAATTGATTCCAACTAAGAAGATAAACATGCTTAAGACAGACAGTGATTTGGTGCTCTACTGTGTGAAAGAATAGGTTTTTATCAATGTTGGAAAGTGATCTTTGAGCAAGTTTTGACCTAGGCTTTCTCTAGTAGCAAGATGTATTCTGCCTTCTTTGTGCCTTATTCAAGGTCTTTTTAGACAGCAATATGAGGACATAGTCGTGAATGATGAACCCAATGAAAGGATGCCTCCTTGAATTACTTATGAACAGTGTTATGCGGCTAAGAAGGCTGCACAGGATTCGATACAATTTGATTTCGATGACAGTATGAAAGTCTCCTTACGCGAACTTGAGAAATGCATCATTGACATTATTATGGAACAACAACAAATTTTGAAGCATGTCAAGTTGCTGATAAGAACCTTTTGTAGTATTGGTTTTTTATCATTTCATGTTATATTATTCATTTGATTATCTATTTCGTGGGTCTAGCTGTTTTAGATCTTATACTCACACAAACAGAAGAAGAAGGTTCTAGAGGCAAGAATAAATTGTTACAGGCATAGCTGAAGACTAAGGAAGGATGCATATTGGACCAATTGTGGATAATTTTGTTCTTAATTATCTAAACGTTGATTGTTGTCTCTTTTTTTTTTTGAAAAAAAATAACTCGATGTTTGATGACTATTTCAATGAATGATTTTATATTGATCGTGATTTATTGTTATTTATAATAGATTAACTTGAATGATGTGTTTGCATAAGTATAAGACCAAAAGTGGGGAGATGGTTAATGTAATATTTTTTATCTTATGTTTTGATTAAGTCTAATGTTAAATAGATAAACTTTGAACAAGTCAAAAAATAACAAAAAAGAGTTTTTATGGAGACTATCAAAGAGGCTACTTTATGGAGGATATCTTGCAACAAACACATCAAGAAGGCCTATAAATGAGGTTGATACCATGAACGAAAGTTATATTCTCCATCAACAAATATTGAGCAAAAATAAACAAAAGAGAAGTGAAAGTTTAAACCGAGAAACTAGATTGTTTCAAAGAACTTGAATGAATGTTTTACACAAGTCTTAGACATATTATTTAGAAACTTATGGAAGAGTGGTTCGAGGAATTATTATATAACCTAGAACTACTGTGAGAATAGTTTTAGGCGGTCATATACGGGGTATGTGACGTTTGGACTTGAAATTTAATTTTAAGACATGTAAAGTCTCAGGGAGGAGTTTGAGTTTGTAATCCAAGTATACTTGAAAACCGTTTGAATTAAATATGAAATTTTTTTAGAGCTGTGAGAACTCCACCAAAACACCTTGTTCATCAACTCTTTCTGGGATTCTAAGTCCTCATAATGATTTTGTTACTTATGAATGTAATCTTAAGTAGGGAGACTTTGATTCTAACTCCTCATAATGATTTTGTTACTTATGAATGTAATCTTAAGTCGGGAGACTTTGATTGGAGAGTTACCCAAGACTTGTCTTCTCGGTTTTCTTCACTTTCTTGTCTCCCACAAAGTAGGAAGAAACCAATAAAAACCACCTTGCTTGCCTAAAACTAAACTAATAATCTATCATCTCTGCTGTTTAATTTCTAACACTTGTTGTTGCACCAGTTTGAGAAAGTTTAACTAGTCTCTGATCAGTTTTGGTTTCAGACTCTTCTGATCTTTCCCAATAAGTTGGATCATCCACCAATATATCCTGCAATCCCATTTTTTCCAAAATGATCATGAACTTTTCTTTGTATCTTCTTGATTGGTTTGTCCCGAACGTTCAACTCTGGACTACGCCAAAGAATGAACTTTTCGACGAGGAATCTACCTATTCTCAATTGAATTTCTTTTAGCCTCATTTCCTTTATCTGCATCAAGAAAACTAATTGGCAAAATAATCTCTTTGTTCGACCAATGCTCTGATACTGCTTGTTGAAGATTTCCCAATCAAGATTCATAGTGATTAAACCTTGTGAGATCTTTCTCTCTCAAACATTAACAACACAAGAACAAAAAATGTAAAATAGAGTATAGACATAATTGACAAATTTAGAATTAGCGTTATGTTATTCTTACGTCTCAGAAATGAAAGGTCTTCTGTATTCGCATTTAGAGTTTATAAAAGTAGAGTATGAATTCGAAAATAATTCTAGAAAAAAAAATGAGAATTGCCATTGTTATAGATGAAAAGTAGAGCTTATATCAGAGGTGACCAACGATTTTAACGGTTGAGAAGATGAAAAAATCGTCCTACTGTTAATGACCTTCGTAAATCGATGATGTTTTAACTTTTTTTTTTTTTAAACACACTCACAATAGATTCCTGATGTGAATGTTCTCCGCTTCAAGAATCAATCAAGCCAATAAGCCTTAGATCAACAATTTTATTATTACACCACTCACTTTATTATTCATTTATGATATATAAACACCAATCAATTATATGTATAATATTACAACACGAAATACGAGTGTCAATATTGTATAAACTGGTGATAAGAAAGCTTTGTCCTTTTGTCGCTAGAAACTGCCGTTATATTCATTCACAACCATACAAATTTCAAATCCTTACAAAAATTTAAAAAAAAATAATATAAGACCAAAAATTGTTTCTGCATGATCAATTTCTAGCTGGCGAAGCATAGATACGCACAGAGGAATTTAAAAACGTATTACTATCATGGTGGCTGGTTCCACAATTGCCACGTCATCGCATACACGTGGACACCTCCGTTCTCCAACAAAAATCTGAGATCGCAAGGCCGTGGAGATCACGTGATTACAACGAGCATGCCATTCATTATTCAGTTCATGTGGACATTTTCTTTGAATTTTACCCCATTTTACGTTTTTTATATTCTCTTATGAATCTTACTATCCATTTCGATTAATTTTAAAGAAAGTTCGAGAATTTATTTTGGAAATGGAACTGATATTTTACATCTTTAATATATCAATGAATTAATCTCTCGTAGGGTCGATTTTACGTTTATATGTAACTGTGAACATATTATTTAAATTTAATTCAATATACTACAACAATTACAGATTTATGACTCATTTATTTGTGTATAAAATGTAGCTTACATGTACTATGCAAGTTATAAGGCAATCTAAACAACCATTTAAAGTATTGGATAGAAATAAAATATTTTTAACAATTATATGCAATAATATTACGTTAAAATAAAATTTTAGAATGTAATGTTTCAAAATAAATAAATAAATAAAATTGCCTAAATAATTAAAAAGATAAGGACGATTTGCTGCATTTGTCGTCCTTAAGTAAGTCTACTACTCTCTTTGGATGTTAAGGAAAAAAAACAAAAGTAAGTTTATGTATTTTTATCATTGGGTCGTCAGTATAAAGGCCGACGACAAAGAAGTCGAATTTATCTTGTAAGCCTATTATTATATATATATCCATCGATCCATCGATATATCGTATCTTGTGATTGCTTTCAGGCATGGGAATCTTCAAGACAGCAACTCTTCTGTTTCTAATCATCTTTTGTATCTCCGCATACGAGGTGATTGCATGCTTCAGAATTTTGATTCTTATATATTAATTTTTCATCAAAATTAGTTATATATATATATACAACATGAGCATGAAGATCTCGTGCATATATTTCCAACTTTCAGATTCAGAACGTTCACGCCATTGAAGGCTTGGGCGAGAGCAAAATCGGTACGTATATATACATACATACATAGTTCGTTGTCATTTATTCAGTTGAAAGACTCAATAGGTTAAAATATTGATAATTTGAATTTTTATCATCGAAAAGGGTATTCAAATTTTAGTCGAAACTCAGATAAAAAAGAAGATGTAAGGGATCGATAGGGTTTTGTATCGTATCTGAACTATATATAGAGTGATGAATGAAATATATAAAAATATGGTATGCGTATAGATTGCGGGGGAAGATGCAAGCATAGGTGCAGCAAGTCGTCGAGGCAAAAGATGTGCGAGAGAGCATGCAACACATGCTGCTCCCGCTGCAACTGTGTGCCTCCGGGGACCTCCGGTAATACACATATATGCCCTTGCTACGCCTCCATCACCACCCACCGTGGCCGCCTCAAGTGCCCTTAGATCACTGTCGCGTCGTTTATGTAATTCTAATGTATTATGAAAGAACAATTTCCTTAAAGCTTGTCTATGTATGTACTTGTTCAAATAAAACTTAAAACTCTTATCCTTTGTTGTTCGATCCAAGCTGAACAACCATTTTGTTATCAACTTTTGTTGCCGCACTAGGTTCAACTCAAGATGACGACAATTTGCGACGGATAAATCGATTATAAAATGTATAATTTTATAAATTTAATTTTCTAACCGAAATTTCAAATAGTGTGTTCCTTGGAAAAATGTATTGATAGTTGTGGTGTCTACTAATTTGCGATAACTGTGACGTGATAAACACATTTTCATCGTTATCGCACAATTTATGATGGATTTTTCATGAAAATAAATGAGAAAAGCATCGAGGTTATGATTTTGTGTTTGGACATGTTGAAGGTTTGATTGAAATTGAATCATCTTCAAAACCGGACTAAACCGGAACAAATCACGTAATACCAATAGAGTTTGGTTTGACCATGCCAACAACAAAAAGGAAGTCGAAATATGCCGAGAGAGAGAGAGAGAGAGAGAGACGAAGCGGAGAACAACACAGGTTATATTCTTTCAGTCGTTGTCTGAAATTACACACATCCAATAAATATTTATTTTATTTTTCTTTTGTGGGAAGCAACACAAAACCAAAAAAAAAAGCTTGAAAAGGAGTTATAAACAAAGCGAAAAAGATTTTACAGATTTGTTCTTGAGCCTCTCATAGAACATACTCGGAATTCGATCCGTTGGAACGAACGACGACATACTGAGGGTTCTCTCGTAGAGCATTCCCCAATGGCGGCTCCTCGGAATCTGACTGGAGAAGGTGGGAGATTGCTTTTGAGGGATGAAGAGAGTGCTGCCGGTGACGACTCGTCGACGGGTAAAGGACCCAAATCAGGGAGATTCCCGCTCTCTCGATGGGAGTTCGCGACGTTTTCCGGCGTCTTTGTAGTCTTTTCCTCGGGGCTGTTATGTATCTTTCTCACCATGCCCACCGCCGAGTTCGGCAAGCTCAAGCTTCCCAAAACCATCTCCGATCTCCGATTGCTCAAGTGAGTATCTGCGTCCTTTCTCCTTGTTTCTTTTTTTCTTAGCTCAAGTCGTGAAATTTTATCTATGTTGATTTTTTGAACTGAAGAACGGTGCTTCTTTTGCTTTGGGAAGTCTCTTTGAATCCAGATCCTAGTTTAAGGGGCAAGTAGAAAGTTCCAATTTTTTTTTCAGAGAATAGCATAGTTTATTGCTTTTGCGATGCTCCAATTGTTAGATTCTCATATTGGGAATCAACATTACTTGTCGGATCTTCAAAGGCGTGAAAAATGGAGTTTTCTATGTTCCTTGTGGATACTGATATCAGTTGAACCGTATGCCAAAGATTGCAAGTTATGGATTGGTAAATCTTAAAATCAAAATCAAAGACTCGGAATCATATAGTCCTTTTATATGCGGTGAATTAACAGATGCATATGTGCTTACCATATGAATGACTTTAGCTGCATTGTTAATGCAGTTTGATCTAAACATATGCAGAGATAACCTTGGGACCTATGCGAGTGACTACCCAGTGCGTTTCATTTTGGGTTACTGCTCCACGTATATCTTCATGCAAACATTCATGATACCTGGAACAATCTTCATGTCATTGCTGGCTGGAGCCCTCTTTGGTGTCGTTAGAGGCTTTGTCTTAGTTGTCCTCAATGCAACAGCCGGAGCATGTTCATGTTTTTTGCTTTCAAAATTAGTCGGAAGGCCCCTAGTTTTGTGGCTGTGGCCTGACAAATTGAGGCTTTTCCAGGCCGAGGTGATTTTCTCTTGTTGATTGATACATTATCGTCTTGTTTTCGACTGATTCATCTTGGCCCTTTTTCTGATGCTGTGATAGTCAATTTCATTTATTCAGATTGTGAAAAGAAGAGATAAACTGCTGAACTACATGTTGTTCTTAAGGATAACGCCAACACTCCCAAACCTCTTCATAAATTTGGCATCGCCTATCGTTGACATACCCTTTCACGTGTTCTTCTTGGCAACGCTTGTTGGCTTAATGCCAGCTGCATACATCACCGTTAGAGTAAGTGTTTTTTATAAATCGTAATGGTGGTCTCTAGTTTTGTCTCTTCCTCATTCTTCAACGTAACATGGCCTAACATTATGTGTATCTTGTGTATACAGGCTGGTCTGGCTCTCGGAGATCTCAGATCAGTAAAAGATTTGTATGATTTCAAGACTTTGTCTGTGTTGTTCCTCATTGGATCGATTTCCATAGTCCCCACCCTCCTGAAGAGAAAGAGAGTATACGAATGAAATAGATTATACATAGATAAAGGTTCTAAGTATGAGGATCTTGTAGGGTATTCTAGAGCCCAAAGCTACCAGAAGAACCCCTTCTGAAACATCACAGAGCTTAATGGGGCTTAAATTTACTTCCATTTTAGTTACATGGCTGTGATTCGACTACACGAAAAATGAAGAAATCTTTTCTTCTTTAGTGCCTCCTTGTAGTAATTGCTCGTTCAGAAAGTTGAAAGAATGGTTCTGTAGCAAAACATATTACTTTATTAGTGTATGCTTCCTTTATATTAGTTTACCATTTCGTTTTCTCTCCTTCTCTTCACGTTTTCTCTTGCATTGCATACTCCTTTTCGTATTTTCATTTCATTTTCTTGAGCAAGGAAATAAGTTGCATGGAAGCAGAGGTGAGACCCTTTTTTTTTTTGTTATGTCGACTTAAACGATGTCTCTTTTGTTTTCTCTCAATCGTATTTAATCACGTTCAAACTGATGTTATTGTGGAGGAAGAAAGTTTTATTGCAGGCTACAGTAATGGTCTGCAAACTTGATTTCTCTTGTAAGAAAATCACCCCAAGATGGGGGGGAGGCAAAGGCAAATTGCAAGAGCAACAAGCAAACTACTTCATCTGCCCTCGTCGAGGAAATTCAGTTTGTTTACATAGAGAAACCAGGTCGTCAATTGTCCTGCTGATCCATGAACTGGTACATGCTTGCCCTTGTGGAACTCACCTTGGAAACTTGAGGGCCTTGATAAGAACCTTACCTGCAGGACCTAACCTGGAGTTGAACCAGGTTTTGGCTTTTGACAAACTAAAGGCCATGTTTTGGAAGTTGTTCTGAAAGATGGGCCGTTCCCAGAATGTCCAGTCATTGGGAAATTTGCATTCAAGTTGGTCGTTGATATCCCCACAAGGGTCCCTCCTGATGCGCGAATCGTGTCACAATGGTATGCTCCTCTAAGCAGCAAGAACGATGATCCTGATGTTCTGGTTGAACTGCTGATGTTGGGCTGTCGGTCTGATTTGGTGCATAAGCTGATGAAGTGTATTCGGTGGCTTGGTTTAAGATCCATCTGGTGTGGGTGCAAACTGCATGATTAGGATGCTGCTGGTTTTTGTGAAGTCAGTTCTGGGGAATGTGGCTCTGAAAACTGAAGTTCCATCATGGAACCGAGATGTTATGTTTGTTGCGTAGATTAGAGAGATGACCATGCTTAAACAACCTGACCCCAGATCATGCAACTTGTATGAACCTGGCATGGATGGAGCCGCAGTGCAAGACGACTTATACATTGGGGCTTACAGATGGAGCCGCGGCAAAGCCAAAGCGAATTTCGATGGGCACTGCAAAGTATTAAAAGGGTTCTTAGCTGGTTAGAAAATTTAAGCATATCCACTGAATGGATCATATGTTGGCTATTATCGTTCTCAATTTGTTTTGCTGCTGTCTTCCATTATTGGCACTTGGTGGATGTATCATCCTACCGCCCAATAGATCCCTTTGCCATCGACCCAAAACTCTCCGATCTTGATTTAGTTCACCGTGATTAACTGATAAAGAGTTGGTTACATTCTTGTCCTCTACGACAAACAAATAAGGGTATAAAATGGATTGATTTAATTCGGTTTAGTTGAATTCGTTATGAATTCACGAAAAAATAAACTAGAAAGTCTTAAACCAAACTAATTCAAAATGCACAAACTAAAACATATTATTAAAAAAAGTTTTAAAAAAATATATAATTTATAATTATATTATAATAATCAATCAGATGAAAATTTAAATCAAATTGTAAGACTAGATGGAACAAAAGTTATAAAAAATTTTGAAATACCGAATTGTAAACATAATAAAATAAATATATTACATTTCGATTGTCAATCCGTTATTAACATTTTTCCTCATCTATTTTTTAATAACAATTTTATGGTCTTCAAAATATATATCAATGAATAAAACAAATAAATATATATTATTGCACATAATATGTATGGTTAACTATCATTTTTACATAATTTATAAAAGTATTAAACCTGTACAAAAGTATTTTTTACATATATTATTGTTTTACTTCAAACAAGTCTTAAATCTGTAAACAAGTCTTTGTTACAAACTGGTCCAGCTAAACCTAACTTGTTTGAAAACCAATCCGCTGCAGATTAAGAATTGAAAATATCTAATCCAACATTTAAAGAAAAAAGTTGAATTAAGGCTTTGGTCGCGAGGCACGAGCGAACTTTGCACCCCTAGTGACCAACAAAAAACATGCTTAAATGAGATAACAACGATTGAGAGGTTGACAGGCATTTATGTTTCGTGTTCTTGAAATGCTCTCATTATTGAAATAAGAGTGCAAGGAATTACATACAAAACCAGAAACATGGGTTTGAACTCAACTAACATTGTTTATCATCTGAACATCTCTAGACGGTAACATTGTCGACTGCAGGATAATCCTCATACCCTGTGATGCCTGTGATCTTAATCTTCGTATTCGGCTGCAATATTAATCACAAATCAAGATTTTGAGTCCCAAAAGATTGGAGATATGTCTAAATTTTGTTATTCAAGTCTTTTGGAATCATCAAATGATGATCATAGCCAAACAATCAATATCAACAAAGAAAATTAAGATATGTTCTATTAGGAACTAGTAACGGATTTATGAGAAGTGCTAATACCTGTCGATGTCCGATATTTCTACGGTACTTCTTCTTTGGCTTGTATTTGAAGACTACCACCTTATCATTCAAGCCCTGCAAAGGAAAACGACACAGTTTCTTAACTTAGGGACAGTGGAGAGGAAGAATCTGTAAGACAACCCTTAGAAGCGTTATCTTGATTTACATGATCTTCCACCACTGCATGAACAGCAGCATTAGTCACCACTGGCTTGCCAACGTAAGTGTGTGTCTTCGTGCCAACGAGCAAAACCTTATTCAGGACAATCTGGACAAGAGAAGAACAACAAGAGGAAACTTAGCATGTTCAAATTGGGATCAGAAATTTCGCAGATTCCAAACCACCTTATCATTGACATTTGCATCCTTCAGCCTCTGCGTGTAGAGATATCTCCCCGGGAAGACTATATATTGGCGACCACCAACCTGTTCGACCAAACAGAACCCTAAACCATTTCAGAGATGTTTACACACCCACGAACAGTAATCGGACGATGAATGCAAAAGCTTATGTGTAAGTAAACAAGATCATAAAATGAAATTTGCTACAAAGACCATATCATCAATTCGAAACAGTACATTATTCTTACCCATCAGCTTCAACAAGGATCGAGCTCGAAGAACTCTGTATCCCATAAGCCAATGCGACACATTAACCATAAACAACCATATTGGGAATTTTCCATTTCAGCTGCAACTCACCATAACGACGGCGAAAACCTCTTCCCTCTTGGGCCGCTCCACAGCCACCGCCGTAGTTTCGGCCTCAGAAGCCTCAGGTTCGACCTCAGAAGCCTCAGGTTCAGAATCCACGACGGGTGCTTCTGATTCGCCCATTTTCGGAGCAAGAGGAAATGCGGGTCGCGACGACCCGACTGAAGGAGCGAGGAATCCAGGTACAAGTACGTGTTTACCAAAAGAAATCGAGGGTTTAGAGAGAGAAGCAAGATTTGGGTTTGAACGATGAGGGGTGACTTTGCAGTGCGCCGCGAAGGACGAGCAGAGAGAGAGCGTCGCCGAGGTAGACGCCATTTTTGCCGAGAGCTCTGAAGCTCGGAAGCTTTTGCTTCTCTCTCGTACCTTTAGAGACTTGCTTTGGAGAAAAAAACCTGACTTATCCTATCCACTCGTCCTCAAATTATGAAAATGCCCTCTAGGCTTCTCTTAATATTTTATCCAAAATTTTGAAAATTGCCTCGTAATTTCTGTTTTTTTAGCAACTTACTTTTCCTCGAAATTCTGTTCCGTACAAATGTAATCGAAGGAAAAATAAAATTTAAGATTGTGGAAATGTGAAGGCAGAGTTATTCGTACATCATACATACTACAACAAAATTAGGATGTTGCACATCTACAACAAAAACTTTAAAAAGTAAAAATAAAAATTAGAAAACCTTTTTTAATACATTTTTTCTTTCTCAAATTTTAAAAAAAAAATCGGAGAGAATTTTAACATATTTAGTCATCAGAATGGGGAGCAGTAGTGTCACCAACTCCGAAGGCGTCAGCTAAGTTGAAGTTCAAGTTGCTTCTCATCGTCCCACTCCTCCCAATTCCGTCGCCTTTCCTCATCATCGCCGAGAACTCCGAAAAATCGATCCTCCCATCCTAATCCAAATACCACTTTTCTTATATATTCATCCAAAACCAAACATATAAGAGTCCTTTCATTGCGATCTCAGACAATCTAAAAGCCTAAACCATGCCAGAGTCTAGACCAAAACTTGTTCCATCAATAAGATAGTAAAAGAGAACTTACATTGTCGAGATCAATCTCCTTGATCACCTCTTCGATAGGAGAATCGCAGAGACCAAACTCTCTGCAAGCTTGTTGAAGCTCATCCACAGTGATATACCCACTCCCGTCTTTGTCAAAGTATGAAAATGCAGCCACCAAATTCTCCTCCCTCTCCATCTTGTTCAAGTGTAACGTCGCTGCCAGGAATTCCCCATAGTCTATCGTCCCACTGTTGTCTATATCCGCCTGTCATTTACATCAAGTATGTTAAAAGAACCTTAAGATTTATAATGAATCAAGAAAACATGTTGAATTCATCACCGAAATGGTCAAAATCACTTGAAAAAGCATTTAGTCATCCATCACTTGAATCAAGATAACTACGATACAGTCGTGAGACACATGACCGCGGTCGTGCAGAAGCTCTCACAATAACAGTTCAACTCCTATATGCCATTACAAGTAGGTTTTGTCTCACACAATGACTTGCAGACACGTTTGTGCTGGTACGAAAGCCTTTGGATCGCAATTCCAAAACAGAGTGAAATATTGACGCACTTATTGCTATCTAGCGATATTATGGCAGAATTAATATTCATTGAAGAAACCCAGCCCCAGTTTTGAGACTTACATCGTATGAAACCAGATTCCTCAAATGAAAAATAAAGATTGATTTGTATCATACCGCATCCATTAGAGACTTGATTTCTGATTCCATTAGTTCAGACCCAACTCTCTTTAACCCAGCTTTAAGCTCCTCGAATGTAATTGTACCACTGTTGTCAGTATCGATCATTTTGAATAATTCCTTCAGACCACCAATTTCTTCCTCTGAAAGTCTCTCTGCGATCACCTACCAAAAACAAATTTTCCTTTTACATTAGAAATCGATGAACACAAACAAATGATAAGAGAATACGAGAAAATGTAACACCGGATCCATACCCGTAAGGCCATCTTTTTAAGTTTATTCATCTCCGAGAACTGCTTTAGCCGCGACAAAACTGCTGGATCAAGAGGCTTGTCTGGTGCAGCTAGTTCATCGACAATCCATGGGTGACCTAACATTAAGAAAAACACAAGTATAACAATATTAGAATTAACAAAGACAAAAAAAAAAGATCAAGAGAAAAAACTCATGAAAAAATGACTGACATAATGCTTCATGGGCAGAAATGCGTTTCTTGGGATTCCTTTCGAGCATTTTGCATATCAGATCTTTAGCATCTTCTGAGATACTAGGCCATGGGTCAGATTTGAAATCTAACTTTCCTTGCAAAATCTGTCTAAAGATTCCCGACTCAGTTTCTGCAACCCGAAGACAAAATATGCGTAATCATATAGGTGAGGAGCCCCGCAAACATGAGACTTGTTAGGAACATAGGCAGGGAAAGTGTCGAGTACCTGACCAGAAGGGCGGGACTCCACTTAGTAAGATGTAAAGGATAACACCGGCACTCCACACATCTATTTCAGGTCCGTAACATTTTTTCAGGACCTCAGGGGCAACGTAATATGGGCTTCCCACCACATCATATAGATACTGTCCTGCAGAGCAAAACAAATCAATAACGATTCTATCAGGTACCCGGCCTTCATTAGCAAACCCTTCCGATATTTTCATGGTTTAAAAGTACACATATGATGAAGTATCTTAGAAAGATCAATCCTTGAAGAGGTTTCATATATTCGAAAAGAAGATGTGTTAAACATTTCTAATCAAAATCAAATCAAGGTGATTAAAAGCAACCAAATGACGTTGATAATGAATAGCATGGACAAAACCATGGAGCTCCTTTGATCCATTATTTGAACTGGCCAAGGTCTTGTTCAAAACCATTTATATATCTCAACACAAGTCGTAACTGTCAAGCACTTGGAAAAAAATTGGGCTAAGAATATTTTTGGAAGCACGTTTCAATTCTCGAGCATTATGAAAGACTGACAGACAACTGACCCAAATTTCAATCTTGCAGATATCATGTGTATAGCCAATCTTTTGACGAGATGTTGGTTGTAGGGTCAAGAAAACAGAGAGTCCTTTAAGGACACACCAAACTCACATTTCTCGACAAGTACCCATTTTCAGAGACACAAACATGAATCATTCAATCGACGAAACACCCACTTTCTGATTTTTGCTAAGCAATCAGTTGAGCCAAAAATCAAATAAATGAATGAAAAAAAACTACAAGAAAAATGCGGAATTAAACCCAACCTGGCTTGTAGAAGACGGACAAACCAAAATCGGTGGCCTTAAGCTTAGCATCGTCATTAGGGCTATCAAACAAGAAATTCTCAGGCTTCAGATCTCTATGCATAACACCGAGCGAATGGCAAGCCTCGACGACGGCAAGAATCGTCTTGATAAGCTTTGCAGCCTCGCGTTCGCTGAAATGGCCCTTTGAGACAATCCGATCGAAAAGCTCCCCACCTTTGCAGACCTCCATGACAAGATGAACGAAGACGGAGTCTTCGTACGTACCCTTGATCTGGACAACGTTAGGGTGCTCCGACAAGTGGTGCATGATTTGAATCTCCCTCCAAACATCGTCGTAGTCCTCTCGGCAAACGAGCTTGCGCTTGGGGATGGATTTACAGGCGTAATTTGCTCCGGTGGACTTCTCGGTGCACAGATACGTGGTACCGAATTGGCCTTGGCCTAGTTTCTTGCCGAGGAGGTAATGGTCGCGCAATCTCGGCGTCTGATAAGGAAGAACATTGCTCGAAGGACGTCTAGGGTTTGGTTTCTCCATGGATTACGATCTTGGATTTTTTTCAGAGTTTTGATCTATTTCTCTGTTTCTCTGTGTATTTTGTCTGTGTTCGTGAATGGACTTTTTTTATTTAAGGCAAAGACTCTTAAGAGCGCGGAATTTTTTTTTTATCTTCTTTTCTGTAGTTGACTTATTTTATACTTATTATTGTTATTATTGAAAATATATTTATTAAAAGATATACATTTATTTTAAATTGTCAATTTTTTCATTTTTATATATAATTATAATATTAAATATATTGAAATTATAATGATTATTTCCAAAATTAATCTATACTATTACCATAGTCACCATGTGTATCTTCATTGATTAATTTAAAAATAATTATCATAATGAGTTAATTATTTTGATGTAAAATGATTAAAAATGAAGAAAATAGTTCATGTATAATGTTTTATTTGAAATTAGTTTATCTAATCTTGCATATTAGATTACTATTATTATGTAAGACAGCATTCTTTATGAGTTACATAAATAAGTAAGTACACATGTACTTTCTAAATATGATAAGAGCTTATCTAAATTCACATGGGTATAAGACTAAATAGATTGGAAAAGAATAATTCAAAATTTGAATAGGTTAAGAACAAGACAATCCCATCAACTTGTGACAAATTAGGTATAACGTAATATAATATATCAAAAGATTTAATTTCCTCGCATTACCTTAATTACGCACTTTTTAACTTATATATATAAAGATTTTGTGTGCATATACGAAATAATTTCATATATATTACATATAACGTGTGTATGACAAACAAAGATCTGGCACCATTGACATTGTTAAAGCTAAACTGTTTGAAGTTCAGATGCAGTATGGAAAGACGTGAATAATGGAGAACACGTAGACATGTTCAACGTCGATACAGTGTACGATCCACATCCATCCCACTTTTCCGTTTTTAATAAACTCATTAATTCATACGCATACATTATAATTTTACAATAATAAAAGTACAAAATGGTAAAAATAATATTCATTTTTTAAGTTAGGCTAAAAATATCTAAACCATTTTATTTACTACTAATTACTAATTAGAATTAATTTTTAAAATTTCTTGATCAAAATTACAAATATTGGTTTGATTGCTGTAGATGAAGTTTTGGTTGTTGTAGTTCAAGTTACCGATTGTTTCAGGTGAAGTTACGGTTGTTGCAAGTATACCTATTCTGTAATATTTTCTTTAAGAGAGATAGTATGTTTGGGTCGGATTTAAATAATTCCGGTTTAACGTCAGATAAACTTGGTTTTTGTAAACTGGATGTTATCTTGGTTTTTAGTTAATTGGTCGTTAGTTATTTTGGTTCTCTCTCCTTTGGTATAAAAACATAGCAATAAAGGTGATAGAGAAGAAGAGAGCTTGAGAAGTCTAGCAAATCCTAGATTGTATTGTAATTGGAAACCAAAGAGAATAAATATCATATCAAGAGTTACAACCAAATGGCAAGAAACAAGATAAGAAATCACCTAAGAGTAGTGGCTCATGAAAAATCTGCGACTAACATATGGAGAGCCCTTTAAAGAATGTTCTAGTCAAAATCATTGATGAATAGGATATATCTTAAACAAAGATTCTACATTTTTTTAAAATGGAGGAACATAAAATAATGGAAGACAACATTGATAAAGGATCAGAACACACGATGGACTGGACAAGGTTGTAACTCAAGTTAGATGTATTCCAGACCTAAAAAGGATCTTATTTCTCTTGGAATGTTTGATCAATAGGGTCTTTGGTACAAGTCACGAGGAGGTACTAAAATTAAAAGGAGTATTCAAAAATGGTTTGTACATTCTTGGTAGTCAAACTGTAATCAGAGAAGCAAACACAACAAAGGTTTCAGAAGATGAAACATCTCTATGGCACAGAAGATTGTGCCATATGAACATGAAAGGCCTGAAATCTTGACAAAGAAAGGATGGTTAGAAAAGAAAAAAATCAGTACACTGGATTTTTGTGAAACATGTGTATTGGGAAAGTTTCATAGACTGAGTTTCGGCATAGAAAAGCAAAACAAAAACAAGTGGGATATGGATTATGTTTATTATGATTTATGATGACCAGTAAGTGTAAGCCCCTCATTCACTAGTTGGAAGTATTTTTTATCAATTATTGATGATTACTCTCGAAAAGTGTAGATATAATTTCTTAAATCCAAAGAAGAAGCAATCTACAAGTTCAGAGAATGGAAGATCATGGTGGAAAGGCACTATGAGAGAAAGGTAAAATACATCACAACTTATAATGGTCTTGAATTATGTAACTCTCTCTTTGATTCTTTATGCAAAAAATCTAGAATCATAAAGGACAAGACATATGTTTACACTCCTCAGAAAAATGAAATGGTTGAGAGAATGAATATAATCATAATGGACAAGGTGAAATGCATGTTGAGATAGTCAGAACATGACCAAATTTTATGGGCAGAAGCCGCAAAAACAATAATTCATCTAGTCATCAGGGCTTCATCCACTGCAATTGAACTTAAAGTTCTAGAGGAGGTATGAATAGGAGCTTAACCAATATATTCACATTTGAGGGAGTTTAGATCAATGGGGTACATTCGTACAAGTCAAGGGAAGCTCAATCTCAGAGTTGTAAAAGGTATTTTCATTGGATATCCAAAAGGAATAAAATGTTATAAGTTTTGGATTCTAGAAGATACTCAGTTTCTGGTTAGTAGGGATGTTATTTTTCAGGAAAACAAGATTTTCCAGGACTTTAATAAGGCAAACAATGAGTGAGGAAAGTAGAGAAAAAACATCAGATGTAAATGAAATAGTGAAAGTTTCTATGAAATCGAAGGAATTATCAAATGAAGGTGAAACTGAGTTTAAAAATGGAACAAATAAGATATTGATGTAATATTTGAAAAATCTTGGCAAGAATATGATGAAGAACCAAAGGATAAAGAAGACTCAAATCTGGAAGATTATTTGTTGATAAGAGACAAAATAAAGAAAATTATAAAACCACCACAAAGATATGCACATATTGATATAGTGACCTTTGCATTCAATATGACAGAGAAGGTGGAGTTTGATGACCTAAGACCTATCTAGAAGCTAAAAGGAGCACGGATTGACGTTTCTGGAAGCATGCTAGGGAATAAGATATGGGAGCTCTGCATGGAAACATAAATTGACAACTAGTTAAACATACCTAAAATTGAGAAAGTTATGGGAAACAATTGGATTTTCAAAAAAAAAAAAATCAAGTATTCTAGGATAGAAAGACTAAGATTCAAAACCAAACTTTTGGCAAAGGGATATACTCAAGTGGAATGTGTGGACTACAATGATGTATTTTTCAATAGCAATACACAAAACTTTGAGAATTTTTCTATCAGTTATCACTTCTGAAGACTTAGAACTTGAACAACTAGATGTAAAGATGACACTTCTAAATAGAAACTTAGAGGAACATATTTACATGAATCAACATAAGGGTTTTAAAGAAAGACAAGGGAAAGATTAAGTTTGTTTATTGCAGAAATCCCTGTATGAAATTAAGCAATCCCCTAAGTAGTGGAATTTAAGACTAAATGCTTCTATATGCTGAGGATGAGATTCAAGCGCAACAAGTATGATGCTTGTGTTTATTTGAAGGAGACATTAGACCAATCATACCTATACTTGCTAATTTATGTAGACAACATGTTTTTGGCGACAAAAGATAGAGGAGGTATTACCAAATAGAAGAAGATGTTAAGTAATGAGTTTGATATGAAAGACATGAAAGTAATATGCCTCTTATGTATATTTTATTAGCCGCGAGTTTAGATTGTAATTATTAAAATGTTTAATAATTATTAAGAAACGAAAAGCAGTTTTTCGTGAATAAGAATTCATTTTCAGAATCGAAACCCTAATCCCAAAAACCAGAGAGAAAACTCGAAGAACGAAAAACAGTTTCGTTCATTAAGATATTCCGCATCCAATTCACAACCCAACAGTGGTATCAGAGCGTCTGGTCATCTATTTAGGATTAGTTTTTTGGTTTTTTGTGAAAAAATCAGATCGAAAACGTATAGGCGTGCGCGTGCAGCGTGCGCGCACAAAACCAAAACCGTGAAGATCGTGAACCACACAGCCGAGACCCTAGCCGCCTGCGGTTGACGCAGATCTCAGGCGAAGAGGCGACGCGACACAATCTCCTCGTAGAGGCCGAGAAAAGGCGGCGTTTTTTGTCCGACCGTCGCGCGAATGAGTCGATCTCGGATGCCCATCGAGCGAACGCCCAACGCGAAGCCTGTGCGCGAGAAGGAGGAGTCACGACGGTCTGGACCGAACCGCGATGAGAATCGAGCGGGCGTGAGCAAGGGTTGTGATGGACGACGAATCGACACAAGGAGGTGAATCACGGGGGGATTTCGGTGCAAAGGGCAAACGACGCGAGTGAAGGATTTCAGAAACCCTAACCCTACCCGACCGATGCAGTCCAACCGCAGCGATGCCTTCAGCCCAACCGCACGATGCCCTCAGCCCAACCGAGTGGTTCGTGTGGTCCTGCTAGCTCGACCGGTGATTCTTCACGCCCGGAGCGGGCGACCAATGAGACGAAGGCGGCTGGGTTTTTGAGAAACCCTAACGTATCTCTAGCCCAAGCGGGCGCAACGTGTGAGCCCGAGCGGGCGTGCGCGTGAGCCCGAGCGGGTATAGAAAATGACAAAATTAATATTGACTTTTAAATATCGGAAAGATATATTGTATGATATATGATTGATATATGATGGATGCAAATGAAAAACCGTAAAACATTATGTCAAAATTAAAAATATATATTCATTTATTTATTTATTTTGAATTTATATATAAAACATAGGCTTTTCCTTCATCGTAGACGTTTGAATAGGTTCTCGTTTACATGGTACGATCTGACTACGAGGAGACATGTAGTTCAAGAATTCGATTCGTACGTTTATGACATCAGATGTCTAGTGGGAGGGAACAATTAGATTTTTTGTAAACGCATGGACTACCCGGGGGACATGAACTTAATTGTTATCCGATCATGAGCTGAAGGATGAACTCAACTATATCGATAGAAACGACCTGACTACTAGGTGACTATATGATATAAAGCCGTGTTTTAATTTACTACAAATTTTATAGGGATAAAATTTGTAAAAAATCTATTTTATATGTTTGGGAAACGTCTTGACTACCAATGGACTCAGGCATATAGTTATAGATTAATGCTAATGAGAAATAAGATTTCTAATGTTATTGTAACGTTGATTAGCGTAAAAATATTATATGAAGTCCATGTCTTTATGTTATTCACGACGTTTAACTCTCTGCTATTAAATTTTTCCTTTGTTTTCAGATCTCCTGAGAATGTCTGAGTTCAACTTGCGTCCAATCCTCGAGACCAATAAGCTGGTTGGTGAGAACTTCGACGAATGACAACGCAATTTGCGCCTGGTGTGACACATGAGAAGCTGATCGATGTGATCGACAAACTGGCTCCTCCAATGCCAGACCCAGCGAATGACGAGGCTTCCAGTGAATACACCAAGTACAAGGAAAAGTGTATCACTGTGAAGTGTCTCATCCTAGCGTCAATGAGTGGCGAACTCCACAAGCAACACAAGCATATGGATGCCAAACAGATCATTGAGTATCTTAAGAAGATGTTCGGTGAGCAGAGTCGGACGGCAAGGTCCAAGTTGTCAGGGACTTTTTTCAAGTCCACTTTGAGTGAGGGATCTCTTGTGAGATCCTATATTTTTTGGATGATTAGTCTGATAGAATAGCTTGAGAAGCTGGGATGCACCTTCTGTAATGAGATGCATTAGGAGATGATATTGCATTCATTTCCGGAGTCCTTCTCTCCGTTCTACAACATGAACAAGCTGGACGTTGAGTTGCATGAGATGCACAACATGTTCACTGAGTATGAGAAGTAGATGTCCATATGGAAAAGGGGATTGGGATCTGTGCTGATGGTTGGTCAACCCTCTTATCAGAAGAGGAAGCGCAAGAAAAGGCCAGGACCAGGTAGAGCGAGCCTAAGACTGGTGTGACCAGGGTAAAGGGCGGCACCACCAGGGCCGACCAATCAGATGCTGAGTGTTTCTTCTGCAAGAAGAAAAGACATTGGAAGAGGAACTGCAAGGAATACCTGTAGTCTCTCAAGGGAAAGAAACAATGTGAGATTCTCATGGAAAATGTTTTAATGTTATCTTTAACTATTATTGATTCATCTAGATAGGTATTGGATACCGATTGCAGTTTTAACGTCTGCAATATGTTGCAGAGACTGAGGATTAGTAGGAGGTTCAGGAAGGGAGAGTTCAATCTGAAGGTTGAAAATGACGCAAGTGTTGTTGCTCTAGCCATAGGATCAATTTCCCTTGTTTTGCCTACGGGTAAGACCTTGTTGTTAGACGACTGTTATTATGTTCCTAAATTTGTTTCGAACAGTATTTTTATTTCTATACTTGATAGACGTGGATTTCGAACAGTCTTCAGTGATAACATCTGCTCTATTTATCATGGTGATGATTTATGTGTGAATGATTATTTGTAACAAGGAATTTATGTCTTACCTGATGTTAATATAGAACCAATTAAAATGCATGTTTCGGACCATAAGAGAAAGGTAGATGTTCGTCAAAGACAAACGTACCTTTAACATTGTAGACTTGGTCACATCGGTGAGAAGAGGATAAACAGGTTGCATAAAGATGGTCTTCTAGGCCATTTTGATTATTAATCTTATACAACTTGTTAATTCTGTCTCGCTGGTAAGATAACCAAATCTTCGTTTAGTGGAACCGTAGAGAGAGCTATAGAATTCCTAGGACTCATACATACTGATGGATGTGGGCCTATGAGAGTTCAAGCCAAGGGTGGATATTCATATTTCATCATGTTCACTGATGATACGTTGAGGCATGAATTTGTGTTCTTGATGAAACAAAAGTCCGAATCTTTTGAAATGTTCAAGAGATTCGGCGGTGAAGTGGAGAAACAAATCGGAAAGAGTATCAAGGTGTTGAGATCTGACCGGGGCGATGAATATCTTAGTCATGAATTTGTCGATTATCTAAGGCAAAATGGAATTTTGTCTCAGTGGACTTCTCATGGAACACCACAACATAATGGTGTCTCCGAAATGAGAAATCGAACTTTATTAGATATGGTCCGATCCATGATAGGATTCACGGATCTTCCAATAAACCTAAGGGGTTATGCTTTAGAAGCAGCTGCTTATATCTTAAACAAGGTTCCCACTAAAGCAGTCTCTAAGACTCCACATGAGATGTGGAAGGGACATAAACTAAACTTGAGACACATCAAGGTTTGGGGTTGTCTGGCCTATGTTAAGAGACTTCAACTAGATAAGCTGATGCTAGGTCTGACAGGTGTAGGTTCATAGGTTATTCCAAGGAAACTATGTGATATTATTTCTATCATCCGTCTGAGCACAAAGTGTTTCTGGCCAGAATGACAACCTTTTCTTGAAAGGGAATTCCTTGAGGAAGGAATTCATGGTGGGGAAGTAGTCTTGACGAGATTCAAGAACCCGACGAACCAACACAAGCTCATGGACATTAGATGTCAAATGACCGATCTTGGTTGAGAGATAAATTGTTAGGCTCTAGCGCTTCATCTTCAAATGTCAATTGACAGTGCCCGTTCAAGAACAAGTTCAGGAACCTGTTCAGGAACAAATTCAACAAGATATCCCAGTGCAGATTGAACCTGCTACACAGACTTTCTTAAGAAAGTCAATACGTTCTCGACGTGCACCTGACATACTTAATCTGATGGTGCAAGAGGACGTGCTCGGTCATAGAGATGGCGACCCGTTGACATTCCAAGAAGCTATACAAGGCCCAGATTCTGAGAAATGGTGGAAAGCCATGGAATCCGAGATGGAATCTATGAAGATCAACAAAGTATGGACTTTGGTTGATCCTTCACAGGCTTCCAGACCAGTTGGTTGTAAATGGATTTACAAGAAAAAGATTGGAGCAGATGGACAGGTAGAGACCTATAAAGCTCGTCTAGTTGCGGATATAGTCAACGAGAAGGGATTGACTATGAAGAAACGTTCTCCCCTGTGGCAATGCTTAAATCTATTCGGATTCTGCTTGCGATAGCGGCATTCTATGACTATGAGATTTGGAAAATGGACGTGAAAACAACTTTCCTTAACGGAGAGCTCCAGGAAGAGGTTTTCATGACTCAACCTGAGGGTTTCACGTTGCCAACTCAAAGTCATATGGTATGCAAACTTCAGAGGTCCATTTATAGACTCAAGAAAGCTTCTCGAAGCTGGAACATTCGCTTCAACAAGGTAGTTGAAATGTTCAACTTTGTTAGATGCGATGAAGAGCCTTGTGTGTACAAGAAGTTTAGTGGGAGTACGGTTGTCTTCCTTGTGTTTTATGTGGATGACATATTGCTCATAGGGAATGACATTCCGGCGTTGCAAGATATGAAGTCATGGTTGTTTGATCGATTCTCCATGAAGGATCTAGGAGAAGCAGCCTATATTCTGGGAATAAAGATCTATAAAGATAGATCGAAGAGATTGCTTGGATTGTCATAATCCCAATACATCGATAGTATCGTGAGACGATACAACATGGAAAGTTTCAAGAAGGGCTATCTACCAATAGGCACTGGAATTTCTCTTTCTAGGGAGGATTGTCTTAAGACTCCGGAAGAAAGAGAACGCATGAGTCGGCTTCCTTACGCTAGCGCAGTGGGAGCCATCATGTACTCCATGACGTATACTAGGCCTGACGTAGCCTACGCACTAAGTGTAGTGAGTAGATATCAGGCAAATCCTGGTGAGGAACACTGGAAGGTTGTTAAGAACATCCTTAAGTACTTGAGTAGGACTAAGGACCAGTTCCTCATTTATGGTGGTTCTAAGTTGGAGTTAGAAGGATTCACTGATACAAGTTTCTCAACAGACAAGGATGACAGTCGGTCCATTTCAGGCTATGTGTTTTGTCTGAATGGAGGCATAGTAAGTTGGAAGAGTTCCAAGCAGACTACTATAGCCGATTCGGTGATTGAAGCAGAATATATAGCAGCTTACGAAGCAGCTAAAGAAGTGGTTTGGATGAGAAAGTTCATAGATGAACTTGGTGTGGTACCTTCGATAAAGGAAGTCGTTCCTTTATTGTGTGATAACACCGGAGCTATTGCTCAGGCAAAGGAACCAAGGTCTGATCAGAAATCGAAACATGTTTTGCGGAAGTTTCACCTGATACGAGAGATCATAACGTGTGGGGACGTGCAAATCCAAAAGGTGGATGGAAAGGAAAACACAGTAGATCCGTTCACGAAGGCGCTTGGGTCAAAGGAGTTTGACAAGCATAAACTGAGGATCAGATTGAGAGAGATGACTAGCTGTCATTAGTTTATTTTTATAATATAAGGCATTATTTTCATTTGATAAGTTTTTAGAAGTGTATGATAGAGTCTAAGATTAAATCTGAAACTTGATATTATGATAGAGATCATAATAAAGAGAGTCAAGTTTTGGTATGATTTAATTTGAACTGTTCTTGTTCATAGGATCACTACACGGACTATAGTGATCCGAAAAGAACAACATGTATGTGATAAGTTTCTATGTTAATAGAAACCAGTAGATCTCTTTTACTGAATCATATATGTGAGTGATACACATGATGATGTGATCACTTAACTGACCTAAAGGGAGAAATGCTTAATGGTTAAATAACCAATAAACTGTCATGAGATTTCTCCAGACAGTTAGATAGTTAGTTTTTCCTTAGACCTGAGATCAGCATAGTAACTAGCATCTCATCTATTATTCTTTGATTCTGGACACCTAGTATCTGAGAGTACTAGTTGAATAGATATTGGGAATAATTAGATATTTGCATAGTTAGTGACTGATTAAGATGGGATCCGTCAACTCTTAGTAAGAGTTTGAGCTCTATGTTGTCAGTAATCGCAATGACTGTACGAATCTTTGGCAAGAGTACATTGAATGAATGAAGAAAGGTGTTTCTTAGATTCATTCACCGTTCAGTTGTGATTGACATGAAACATAGTTGATGATTTGTAAGGCTGACAGTTATGACCATGCCTAGGATGCATCTGGAGCTGTAAAGATGGAAGGAAATACTAACGTCAACTTCAACGTGGTTCGTTTTGGATAATATTGTTACTCAAATGAGTAAGGATGTTACTTCACGCTATCCGGTCGTTGGGGAGTGTTGCTAGACGCCAACCTCGATTAGTTAATTAGTGGAGACTAATTGGCTACCGGTTTAGTGATAAACCTATGAGGTCACACGCATACGAGTGTCTCGGTATCTGCTTGTGATTGTTAGACACTCAGTGTAGAATACAATTATATATTTCCGCGAGCACCGAAGAATATAATTGTACGTGATTTTCTTTTGGGGTAGTACATCAGATGCACAAGCAAGTATGTGTATGGAGATACATGTACTTTGACTGTTTGAAATATTACATAAAGGCAAGTGGGAGATTGAAAGTAATATGTCTCTTATGTAATATTTTATTAGTCGCGGGTTTAGGTTATAATTATTAAAAAGTTTAATAATTATTTAAGAAACAAAAAACACTTTTTCGTGAATAAGAATTCATTTTCGGAATCAAAACCCTAATCCCGAAAACCAGAGAGAAAACTCGAAGAACGAAAAATAGTTTCGTTCATTGAGATATTCCGCTCGCGATTCACAACCCAACAAGACATGGGAACAACAAGTACGATTTTGGTAATTGAGTTGAAGAGTGACAGGAAGAACAAGGTGTTTACCTTGTCACAAGAGAGTTATCTGAAAAATGTGATAACTCAGTTTTGGATGCATCAAGCAAAGTAATAGTTAATCCACTTGAAAGTTTGTTCAAGTTAGCCCCATTAATTGAAGAGCAAGAACTAAAAGAGAGGGTATATGAAATTTGTCCATATTGTAATGCAGTGGGAAGCTTAATGTATTCAATGATAGGAACTAGACCTTATTTATCATATTTTGTTGGAATGGTGAATCGTTTCATGAGCATCCCAATTAGACAACATTGAGAGGTCGTGAAATAGATTTCATGGAACCAAAGGTTGGTGTAAAATTCACAAGTAATTTTGGTGAAATGTTACATGGTTTTTGTGATACATATTATGCATCTGATCTTAATACAAGAAGTTATATCTTTGGTTTTGTTTTCACTGTGGGTGGAAATGTTTTTAGTTGGAGATCCAAGCTCCGACATGGCTTTATCAACCACAGTTAGAATATATGGCTCTCACCAAAGTTGTTAAGGAGGCAATTTGGATGAAGGGATTGCTAAAAGAACTGGGTTTTCAACAAGAATTTGCATTTATTTGGTGTTACTCTCAAATTGAAATATGTCAAGCTAAGAATGGTGTTCATCATGAGAGGACCAAGCACATTGATGTTAGATTGAATTTCACCTGAGATTTGTCTCAGAGGCGTTTATTCAGGTAAAGAAAATGTCAACTAATGATAATCCAGCTGACATTTTTACCAAGGTGTTACTAACTGCTAAACTTAATAAACTTTATCGTTGCTGAAAGTCACTGATGTATAACACAGTAGGATTAGGAAGAATTGGTTTTGGATATTATCATGACGACTTCACCCTTTGCAAATGTGGAGAATTGTTGGTTTGTTAGCTGAAGGTGAAGTTTTGGTTGCTTTAGGTGATACGGTTGCTGCAAATATACTTTCTTTGTAATGTTTTTATAGAGATGGTATGTTTAAGCTGGGTTTTATTAATTTCAGTTTAATGTTAAGTAAACTTGGATTTGCTAAATCGGAAGTTATCTTCTTTTTTGGCTATTTGGTCGTTAATCATTTTGTTTCTCTCTTCTGATATAAAAATAGAGCAACAGAGGTAATGGAGAAGAAGAGAGCTTCAGAAGTCTTGTGATCTTAGTTTTTTGTTATTGTAATCGGAAACTAGAGAGAATAATTTTCACAACAATTATTTTTTTTTTCAAAAATTTGCTCAAATCAACAACTATGCAGAAATAATACCAATTTTTTTTAAAAATTTTGTGCATTTCTTACAAATTATAAGAATATTTATGGTTTGTTTTTCAAATTACCCAAAAGCATTAACAAATTTATAAAAATTGAGAAAAATACTTCAAACAAAACCTTTTAAAAGGATAAAAAAATTCATACAGAATTTGGAATTATAGCAAGTAGCCTTCAATTGCATTCCTTATACACGAAGAAAGGCCAAATTTGTTCTGTGTAATATATATATTATAAAATCAAATTTCTAGGATGCATTGTATTTCATTATAATATAAATAAATGGACCGATCTGTCAGAATATTCTATGAAGGTGACATTATAAAACAAAAACGTCGTCGTGACATCTGTTTTGGTCTGACATTAGTTTGTACGTTAAAGTATACACATTAGATTATCTATAAGTATTTCTAATGCATGATATTACAATTGATCTTAGTGTGTGTATTTGTTTATTGTGGTTTTGGTTCCTTACATAATACTCATCGACCCTAGCAAGAATATCTTTGTATATAGAAACTGGATGAAAATTTTTTTACGAGAGATTTGGGTTTACGGAAGGAATATTTGTTTTGGGAAAGATATTAATATTAATAGAGTCTCGAACCAATGAGAGATTCATTTGGACGATAAGATACATGTAAATATTGTTGAAAGTGTTGCGTTTTAAATGTGATTCTTTTGTAATTATAGAAAACCTTTAAATAATAAAAAGGTAATTATATAAATTTAAAATGTGATTATTTGTAATTATAAAAAACTTTTAAATAATTAAAAGGTAATTATGTAAGTTTAATGTAAATAACATTAACATATATTCATTTTATTATTCTATACACTATCTTAAGATAGTTTTAAGAGGACTTGTGATAAATTACTGAGAAAATAAGTGAATTCTAAAAGAACTCCAATACTAACTCATGCCAATTATTAACAACATCGTTCGAATTCCGTGTGGACAATTCGTTAAAACTTCAAGTGATTGAAACTCTTATAAAATATCTCAAGCTTATTACAAATTAATGATTTTTTAACTGAATATTATTTTTTTAGTGAAACAAACCGAAATTCCATCAAAATGTACTAGATCATACAATTGAGTTGTTTAAAATATGCTCCACTTAGTGTGCTTAGCAACCTTGCACACATATGTGTAAGAGTATTACAAAGGTAGATAATTTTAAATAAGGTATTACAAGGGTAGGTTTTGCATTACAAATTAGAACAAGATTTTTGTAGGATTTATTTTCGCATGAATCTTAAAAAACACTCATTTGCATTAATCAATGACAAGATCGCTAAGAGGGATGTTTTGACATTACTCTTAATAAATTCAATTAGCATCTAGAAAATATGAATCGTTGTGATACAATTCAACGCATGGTCTGAGAATGCTAACTTTGCTATCATTCCCAACTAATATATTGTTTGAATCTTAGTAACAAATCATTGTGTTACGATTTGATTTATGGTTTGTTAGTCATATTTGATTGTTCTGTTTTTATCTTATTCAAGAATACAATATTACCAAATTTTGTGGCTCATGTAATATTTGGGCATAAAATCTATAATAAATGTCGTATATTTTGTAAGTTCATATTATTGAATTAAATACATATAATCGTATATTTTGTAAGATCATATTATTGTAAGTTTATAAAAGTTATAATAAAAATCGTATATTTTTTAAGTTTTGTCTTCATTAAAATCATGGATTCATGTAAGCTAAACTACGATTGTTTATTATTCCAAGATTCATATTGAACATGGATTTTACAATTGGATTTCACAATTGTAATTCGAAAATTGAAATTAAATATTAAAGTTACATGCGACATCACAGCTTGGTTTAAAATTAATATGATTACACTAAAAAATACATGTGAATATTTATATGTGTATGTATGTTAATTACACCATAAAAGTTTGTAACATGAAAATGATTACCCATTTATATCTTTTTTCATGTTTAAATTATAATTTTAAACATAATAATTGTTTGTGCATAATGTCTAATCGACCACATACCCATAAACTAATCAGATCGACTATGACTAATCACTATATTAGTAGAATTGTTTGGATTGAATCGCACATCCGTAATAAAATTGAAAATAAATTCCATGTAAAATTTAATTAAAAAATTAAAGTTTTAACAATTTGATTAATTGGATATCTAATACATGCAAGTTTGATAGTCACCAACGTGACCTATCTAATGAAAATCGAATAATTCAAATAAAAGGATGCTAATATGAAGAATTACTAATTATATTGCTAGGAGATTGCTCAAATATAAACCATAGGGTATTATTAATAACATTAAATGAACTAATAATTGATATCGATATATGTATATATCCAAAGATTGCATGTTTGTTAATTAATTATATTGTATATCTATTAAATTATTTTATTTAGCATCAACGATTATTTCATGTCCGAGTAAGCATATATAAATTATTTTACATCTTATTTTAATATAATGACATCTGATAATGTCGTGGTAAAATTTAATGGACTAAACTATGTCGATTGGTCCGAAAGATCCAATTTTATCTAGGTGTTAATGAACTGAACTTGGCATTAGTAATAATAAAATCTTGTGATCATGACAAAGACTAGCTCCGTAATGATAAGTCTTATTATGAAACTTGAAAGCGATCTAACATGTTGTTCTTGAATTTAATGAGGATGACCATGGCGAAATGTGACCATCAATGTCAAATATATAGTGCTAGAGAACTTATGGATAAAACCAAAAAGTATTTTCAATTGGATGTGACTGATAAGTCAATCGTAGACAACGTTAGTGGGTGGACTACGAAAAAGTTTGATTGGGCTCAGACGATCCATGACATCTGACCCACATTTCTAATATGGCGGCGAAATTAAAGACTAGAGGGACAAACGTTAATGAAACGTTTATGTTCTAATTTATAATTAATTCTATGTATGTTAAGTAATGAGAACAACATAACTAATAACCAAGATACAGAAAACGTGGACGTGGAAAAGAATAATGGGGATTTTAAGATAGGAAGCACACCATCAAACCAAGAGCAATCAACATGATCATCTTCCTCAATTAAGACGCGAAAAAAAAAGCTAAACCAACAGTCGAATATGAAAGAAATAGCATCTTCACACAAAACTAGATTCAATGAGATAAAGTAAAGAAAATGAATGACATCAAAATACAAGTTTCCTTTTCCAGCCCATGGTAAATGAAGTCTCAAATGATTCGATGGACAAACTCAATAATGGAAAAATATTTCCTCGAATTAAAGACCTCCAACGTTCAAATACAGGTCCCAAACTTTGGATAAATAATCATTTCAAAATTTCTTAAATATTGGATGAATTATCATAAAAAAACCTTTCATTTTGTGCTTCAACGACCACAAGATCAAACAAATCATGATCTTACCAAAATGAGGTCTAACGGCCTCATAGATTGATTTTTCTCACCATTTACTTAGCAGAAATTTAGATTATTTTTATTTTGTTTTGAGCTATTTTACACGATCCAATATCATAAAAACGACTCTAGCATTTCTTGTCATCCGATTGAATATTCGAATCCTTATAAATATAATAAGGATTCAAAACATATGCCACTAAATGTAGAGGACTATCAAGACTTCCTTTTATCCTTTCATCGATAATGTTAAAAATCAGCTTATAATTCTTCTCGATATTTTTATACGCCATACATATCTCATGTTTTGCTATTTGCAACTCTCCATACAAAAAAAATCATTGATGGTTTTACATCTCCATCAACTAATCAAAGCACTCTAACCAAAGGTGCAAATACTTTCAAACACAATGTTACGACATTCCAAAATGAGAAATTCATCATCGTGGTATATGCCATTTCCCCTTAGAATGCTTTGACCATTTGCAATCTGTCCATTCTTTACTAGCAAGCATCATCTTCAATCCTTCTTGTTTCGCATCTAAACTTTGTAAACTAAGATAAGTTGATGCAAATCAAGTAACTCCAGGTCTCACAATATCTCTTTTCTTAGTATAATTCCTCATCATCGATAAAAAGTCTTGTGGTGAGCATAAATAAAAATTGTAAACGCCTTAGCCCTTTCTATCCTTCCCTTAAACTTATCAAGCTTTGCAATATTCTCCAACATCAAATTTATTGTATGAGTTGCACAAGATGTCCAAAATATCTGGGGCATCACATTCTTTAACAATTTTGAAGCGACCATGTTATTTAGTGGTATTATTCGTTTCCCACTTGAACAACATTATCGACACCAACTTTCTCAATGCATTCTTTCACATATTCAAATATGAATTGTCTCATATGTGCCTCACTTGAACAATCTTTAGAAGAAAGGAATGACGTACCTTTTCTACAATTGATGCATAAATTCATAATACTCCTTCTTTTTCTATCTGTCCAAGCATCCATCATAATTGAACATCCATTCAAACTCCACTCTTTTTCTTGTTCCTTTACCAGGCCTTTCATCCTTTCAACCTCAGACTTCAATAACGGCTCAATTAGATGGTATTGACTTGGTGTTCTAACACCGGGTCCATATAATCCAATCGCCTCTACCAACATCTTGAACTCATCATTATCAATCATATTGAAAGCAACACCATGAGTGTAAATCCATCTAGCAATATATTCATGAACCTTGTTAAACCTCTCTTTAGCAAAGCATCTTAAATATTTTTTGTTTCAATGTCGATCCTAAACTTGTAGAAGATTCTAAATTAAGCAAAGCATATCTATCAATAAGACCTAATACACGAGGCTTCTTTTTTTTTTCCAACCCTTCAATATCTAACTCTTCTTCTTCATTTCAATCATCAATCGTCACTGAATGACGAATAATCATATCTTTCACTAGCTGTTGTTTCTTCTTTTCTTGTGCTTCTTTGATTGCTAACCTACATTTTTCTTGTTACTCAGTTGTTGCTTTGAAACATGCAGAAATGTTTCCTTGCATTTTTTGCATCATGTTGTTTTAACCTATAAATTCCACCAGAAACAACCTTTCCACATAACTTGCACTGATTTTTATCCAAATTATTCGAGTTAACTAACATACCAAATTTCCAACCAACATCATTTGATTTTTTTTTTTTGCAAATTTAATGATTGAGTTGCAGCTATAGAAGTAGAATTTGAAGCCGACGAAGATGCCATAACCTAATAAACAAAGAGGAGAATTTATCTAAACTTTATCCAAACATCATACTTCATTCATACTATAAAAATAGAAACCATTCATACTATAACCATTCCAACATTCATACTGTAAAAAAATTCCAACGATTCCAACATTCATACTGTAAAAACATTCCAACGATACTATAGAGGAGAATTTATCCGAATTTCAGATGATGAATAAGGAGACAGCCGGGAGTGGACGAAAGCGGCGACATAGGGGAATATGACGAGCAAAAGGGGTGAGCGACGGATTAGACCAACACATAGATGAGCGACGGACACAGGGGCGAGCGACCGACACAGGGGCGAGCGACCAACGACACAAAGGCGAGCGGCCGGCGACACAGTGGCGAGCGACGGACGAGACAGCGGCGAGCGATCGACGACACAGGCGAGGCGAGCGATGACGACATAGGGTGACGATCGAACGAGGTAAGTTTTTTTAGGGATTTTAGGTAAAGTTTTTTTAGGGACTTCAAGTAAACTTTTTTACCAAAAAAACGTTGTTTTGGTGAATTTAGCAAAAAAAAAAATGAAGGCCACCTAGGCGACCGCCGAGCGACTAATCGACCGCCCAGGCGGCTAAAACACCAAGAAGTCCCGATTTTCCACTAATCGGGGCGCCCGGCCCCCGCCTAGCACCTAGGCTTTGTCTAGGCGGCCGCCTAGGCCGATTGCTTGAACATTGCTTGTAACACAGAACTTTGTACTTTGTTGTTCATTTTAGCATAAATTTATCATAGCTTTTCCTATTGGTTCATGAAATCCTTAGGTAGGTATGAGACTGTATTCAAAGGTCTTTTCATGCCCTTAGTGGTGTCATTTGATCCATCATATCTGTTCGAAACTTATGATTAAAACCAAAACCCATATTGATCCATAAGTTTCATCGCCCATTTGATCGGTTTTCAAGTGTTTTAAGAGAGCTTATAACCTTCAAATTTGGACCACTTCATATTCCTATCAACATTTGAAAATCGAACAAACAACAACAAAAAATACTTCTAAACTTTCCAATCCAAATATTCTATTTGTGTTTCTAACATAATTTCATAGTGCCTCATCAAGAATAGCAAGAAAAATGACATGTTTTGAAATGAAAAAAAAATTAAATACAAAATCACGATTTGGTAACAACACATTGTATCCGGTTACCCTTTTGTTTGTTTGATATTATTGTTGCTTTTGTTGTTTTAATAACCCTACAAAGGACAAAAGAAGGTGACATAACATCAGCAATACAACAATGTTGCAAATCTTACAAGAATGATTAACCTGCCTAAAAGTGGCTCCAACAAGACAAGAACCAATTCGATTTGTTGTTCCATCTGGAACGAACATGACTAGTTCCAAGAGGAAAATAAAAACGATTCCCACCACGTCATGATAACAAGGATGATGATGAACCACCATTGTGACCACGAGGACATCATCACAATCATGTATATGATGATGATGAGTTCGACAATGAACCACCACGTCATCCTTGAAGAGAATCACAAGATTGTAGCATCATTAAAATTAATTCACGTACATTTGTTGGACGTGTTAAGTCGAAAGTCTATCTCTATTAGGAGAGGCGGATGAAAAATATTTTTTTATTACAGCACATACTTAGAGTGTGACAAGGTTCAATATATGTTAGCTCAATTCATTGAAATGCTATGACATGGTGGGACCGAGAAATGGGTGAACATAGATGTGCACATGACGAGCGAATAGCCACTTGAAGAGAGCTAAAGTTTTTAATGTGAATGAGGTATGTACCCTAACATTTCCATTGTGAAATGCAAAAACAATATAAAAGGATAAGCACATGAAGTAGGACCATTGATGCATACTTCAAAGAGTTTAAACATGTCCGTAATAGGCTAAAAAGTCTAGAGGATGAAGAAACTATCATGGCTAACGTTTTTTATGGGTGGCATGATAGAATTTCACGAAAGATAGAAAGACGTGATTATCATAATTTTCTAACACATTTTGTAAATTTTTGTAAAATTTGAACAATAGATGAATAAGTAGCAAGCCACAACTTGTTGGACATATACTTAAAGTTCATAATATGATATGACGATTGAAAAGAACAAAATAGAGGAACGAGATCCTCGTAAGGGAAAGGAACTAGCGACCATGCCCGAAAAGAAGAACGATGGTAACAAGACTCTCCATATAAATACTACCTCTCATACTCATGAAACTTTGTGTTTCAAATGAAAAGGAGGAGGATGTATAGCTCACGATACTTTGAATCCACAATTCATGCTCGTAAAAGATAGTGGAACATACGAACCAACTAATGAGGCTTAGGAAGAAACTATCGAGGAAGATATCGTATATCTGGAAAATGGGAAGCTCATTTTCATTATACGATTTATAAGTACCTTCGTGAAACCGGATGAAAGGGCACAACGTAAAATACTCTTCCATACCGAATGTTTAGTAAAGGATAAGGTATATAACCTCATCATTGATAATATTTCAGGCACTAATGGGTAAGTGTTTACATGGTGAATAAAGTAGACCTTGAGACCGGGGAACATCCACGACTGTATAGACTCCAATGGTTGAACAATAAAACATAGATCAAAGTAAAATCATGTGTCAAGATACCTTTCCGAATCGGGTGATTCGAGGATGAAGCGATATGCGATGTGGTACCCATACAAGTCAGTCATATCCTACAATAGAGATCATGTTAATATAGATACCATGTGATGCATGATGGTAAGACGAACCATTACTAACTCATCCACAACAAGCTCAATATATCTCTTGCCCCTCATAATTCACTATTTAATGAAGTTAGTAATAAATTCAGTTTTTATCTTGATACTAGTAATACGTTTGAGACTTTTTATGATATTTTAGAGTTACTACTGAATTTTAAGACTTTTAAGTTTGTAAGAAAATGTATGAAAGAGACTTTTAAGTTTATTTCTCGATAGACGAACAGTCCATAGACTTTATCATTAGATATATATTCAACAGCGGTAAGGAGTCGGGTTCAATGCGACCATTCAAACACTTAACACACGAGCAATATTTCTTGGTTCTTACACTTAAATAATGCATCAATTTTAAATTTTGAATTTTATTTCTATAAGAGACAAACCCAAGAGTAAAACTACGAGGAGAAGACATCATGATTAACATACCTAATGGAGTCCACAAATACTAATCCGTTTTTTTGTGGTGCAATCAATATTTTTTAAATTAAAAAAATTAGGGAGTGATGAGGACAACATAACTGATAACCAAGATACAAAAGACATGGACGTAAAAAAAGAAGAATGAAGATTTTAAGATGTTGAACACACCGAAGGCCATCAACGTGACCATCCTCCTTAACTAAGACGCGTCCAAACAAAGCTAAACCAACGGTCGAGGATGAAACCGAGATCATCTTCACATAAAACTAAAATTCAAGGAGATGCATTAAAAAAAAGTAATGGCATCAAAGCACAAATTTTCTTTTCCAACCCCTATCAACTAAAGTCTCAAGTGGTTTGATGGACAATCTCAAAGGTAACAAAATGTTTTCTTAACTTGAAGACCTCTAACATTCAAATACAGGATCAACCTTTGGAGAAATAAAAATTTCAAAATTTTCCCAAATATTGAACGAAATTTCATCAAGAAACCTTCAATTTTTGCTTTAACGGCCACAAGATCCAACCATTTACGATCTTACCAAAATTAGATCTAACGGTCAGGAGATTGATTTTTTTCCCTTTCCATTCTTATTCAACATTTACTTCGCACGGTTTTAACGATTTTTATTATATATTCCTTTGTTTCATACGAGCCAACATCATAAAAGGGACTCTAGAATTTCTTGTGACACATAACGTTTGGATAAAAAATACATTGCACTTTGTTTTTCACTTTGGAGAAGAAATTTATCATTGGTTTTCCAAGTGAGGGTTGAGATTGTATCTAAGGACAATTCCATACTTTTAGTAGTGTCTTTTGATCTATCATATCCATTTGCAATTTAGGGAGCAAACTATAACCCATTTTGGTTCCTAAGTAAATCGTTCATTTGATCGATTTTCAAGTGTTTGAAGACAACTTTGACCCTTCACATTTTCACCATTTCCATATTCCTATCAAGACTTGACCCTCAACTTGTAACATTGAGTTTGTCCAGTTCCACTTTAATTTTACCACTGTTTAAAAAAATAAAACATTCAAGAGCTAAAGAGCATGCTTATTCAGGAGGCCTCATCCATGTTGTTCATCTCACGGTCCATGACAAAAGCAACAAAATAAAAATGGGGAAAAAATAAAAAAATTAATTGATGAAGACGAGGTCTTGGTTAAAACATAAAACATATAAGGACCAATCACGAAGGTAATTGCAAAGAAGATTTTGAACGTATTCACTCACATGGACGCTGAAAAAGTGACAACAGCTCCATGAAGATGTCAGTAGGCTTAAGTCAAATTCACATGACTTGCCTACAAGTAGATGAGGTCGAGAAGAGCACGAATCTAGATGAGTCAAAGGCGCTCGACCAAGCGGTTTCTGTTGACCAATGTGCACATAATACACGTTGGTTGCTCGAAACCTTTATGTGATACTCGTTCGAGCACTTTTCTGTGTTTTGTTTTATATCTTTTATTTTTACTTGGTTTTAGTTATGTTTTAAGCCATATAAATAATGAACCCTTTATAAAAAATAAAAAAAATCGTATGTTAAGACTGAGTCTTTTTCCTTGCTATTTCTTGAGATATCTAGCTAAAATATTTCGAGTACTTCCAAGTGTTTAACAAACTTATCAACACTAGATCAAAAGTGTTGTGGTATTGTCGTTGTGTTTGAGATTATCTAGTCAAGTCATAGGAAGGTTTGAAACGTTCATTAGTTGAAAAAAAGTTAGGTTACACTATCGGGTTATTGCTAGATTTCAATCCTTTTTCTATCATTACTACAATGGGACATCAGTCTAAATTGGAGATATCGACTTTCATGATACGGAACGATGTAAAGGTATACTTAGAATGGTAGAGAAAAACACAGATAATTTTTTATTACCATTAATATGACGATTCAAAGAAATTTAATTTGGCTTTGGGGAAGTTTATTGAGGAAGCGTTTTCTTGGTGAGATCAACTCATTACACGTCGAAGAGTGGACTATAGTGACGTGAGATAGTATGAAAGCAATGATGAGATGACGATTTATATCTACTACTTATCATTAAGATGTCAATAAATTTCTATGAAAATTTGTCCAAGATAGTCAAAGTTTAACCCACTGTTAGAAGGAAATGGACTTCTTGATGGCACATGCTAACGTAGATGAGGATCGAGAAGTCACATGGATCGCTAAGAAAGCGTTCTTAACCCATACATTGAGGATTGCGTAAAAAATTATCACTACATGAAGATGGAAGATTTTCTTCATTTAGCCATTTGAACAAAGAAGCAACTGAAAAGAAAAAGATGGGCAATTCAAGAGTATGATAAGGCATATATAAGCAGCAAGATTGAACCAAATGTTAGAGACCAATATGTATTTCAAGAATTGAAAACCTCATCTATGACTCTATAAAAGACATTAAAAGTCGTCTAATGAATTATCAAATATTAGAAAATAAAATTTAGGGTGCAAAATAAATTTTTTTCCTGAAAGTTTTACCAATATTGAAATTATGGATTTAGGTACGTTCTTAATGTAAATTATTGTTTTCGTTATATGATTCATATTGAATCTATATCTCACATATAATTGGATTTCAGTAATTTGACGTATAATTGGTACGTTTTGAATCTAAATTATTTTTCATTACATGATTCATATTGAATCTATATGTGACATATAATTGGATTTCAATAATGAAAATCTATCATGATACTTAAATATCAAGTTTACTACATCCCATGTATATTTCATTAAACATTACCATTTGGGAAAACATCTAAAAAAGAGTATGTATCATTGAAATTGCAATTGTTACTCTAACAAATTGTATTTTCATCTCAATGTAAATTACGTGGTATTATGGTATTATGATGAACATGGTCTTAAGAAGGCTAGCTTTTCAAGTTCAGACACACATGCCATATCTTGTATTAGTTTTTCTAATTCATTGATATATGTCGTATCTATGAACATGATTTGATTTTTGTTTTTGGTTACCTTCTATCCTCCTACAACATTGATTGTACTTAACATTTATTAATTTCATTTTTTTGAAGTTTTTTATTACATTAAATTTTTTCTTTATATTTTCACTTCATCTCATCATCACACCTTAAAGTTTACTTTGACAAGTGACTTAAAATTAATCAATATTATTTACATAAATATTTATTGTTGAAAATTATTGATGCTATTTTAAAAAATTATTATATTACCTAAATTTCATCATCAAATCATCGATGGTATTATAAAAATATTATATTACATAAATAAATATTTGGTTATGTGGAAAGATTTTTTTATCTTTTGAGATATTTGAACATGGTCGTCTTACATTTGTTGTTCATCTTTGTCACTAAAGTATATCGTACTCCGAAGAGTCGTTTGAACTAATTTCCACATGTTGTATGTCTATATATTTACTCGGTCTAGTTTTCTTCTTCTGATTTTTCATGGGATATAGTATATTACTTTGTTTTAACTAACCGAGTGTTCTCCTTTGAATCATAGGAGGCGATATATTGACCTCATTAATCAGACTAGAAATATCTCATTGTGATAAATCTCACACTGGTAAATAGTCTCAATCACACATACAAGTCAAAAATTCAGATCATATTACGATAAACCGTCACCTTTGATTGAAATTTTCTTCCATGAATTAAGATCTAATCTACAAAAATCACAACACGTATATATTCCCTTTTCATTCTAAAAAACACGTTATAGTCGTAAATTTCATAACTTGCAATGAGTAATAATATATGTTGTACTTGAATTGTGATTGCAAAGTGGTATATCCATAAGTATTATGATTACATTTCAGAAATGAACATCTAAATAATTAAAAAAAATTAACTTTTGTTCGTGATATTTGAAAAATTATTTTCTTTTGCATACAACATGGTGTATTAATATCAAACATGATTATTCAATGATTTAAATCATAAAAACTTAACAGAATTACTAAAAACACATGTTGTAGTAATAGTTGACATGTCGTATATAGTCGTACTCGTCATAACATGTCAGTTTTCATTTTTTTGGCTTTATAGAATAAGTCATCTTCAAAATATTTAAATACATGTGATTCACAGTATATTTTGATTTATGATCTCGTATATATTTCTTAAGTAAGAAGTGACCTTTGTTTAGTGAACATACGAACATTGAACAAATTCTAACTTTTATTCACGAGAATGTTGCAATATATATATATAATATAAGCAAATTTCTAGGATGCATTGCATTGCATTTATAATATAAATAAATGGACCGACCTATCAGAATATTTTTGAATATGACATGATAAAACAAGAACGTCGATGTGACATCTGTTTTGGTCTAACGTTAGTTCGTACCAATAACGTTAAAGTATACACATTATATTATCTACAAGTATTTCTAACGTGGGGTATTACAACTACTAATCATAACATTGACCCAAAGATTTCACAATTTGTATTGCACGTCGTGATCGAGATAACCTCAAGATTGCAACTTATCTTAGTGTGTGTATTTGCTTAATGTGGTTTTGGTTCTTTGCTTAATACTCATCGACCTTCGCAAGAAGATTATTATATATAGAAACTGGATGATATTTTTTTTGAACGAGAGATTTGGGTTTACGGAAAGAATATTTGTTTTGGAAAAGATATTAATATTACCAGAGTCTCGAACCAATGAGAGATTCATTTGAACGGTAAGATACATGTAAATAATGTTGAAAGTGTTGCGTTTTAAATGTGATTATTTTGTAATTATAAAAGACTTTTAAATAATTAAAAGGTAATTACATAAATTTAAAATGTAATTATTTGTAATTATAAAACTTTTAAATAATTAAAAGGTAATTACATAAATTTAAAATGTGATTATTTGTAATTATAAAAACTTTTAAATAATTAAAAGGTAATTATATATGTTTAATGTAAATAACATTTGTAAAGGATATACATGTAAAAAGGGTATAAACGTAATTTTTGTAATTAGGTCTAATCTTGTAATTAGGTCTAATGTTCTCTTTTGTACATATAGCCGTTTAGGCTCATTCTAATGAAACTATTCAGAATTCAAATTATCAACATTAACATATATTCATTTTATTATTCTATACACTATCTTAAGATAGTTTTAAGAGGACTTGTGATAAATTAGTGAGAAACTAAGTGAATTCTTAAAGAACTCCAATACTAACTCAAGCCAATTATTAACGACATCGTTCGAATTCCGTGTGGACAATTCGTAAAAATTTCAAGTGATTGAAGCTCTTATAAAATGTCTCAAACTTATTACAACTTAATGATTTTTTAACTGAATATTATGTGTTTAGTGAAACAAACCAAAATTCTATCAAAATGTACTAGATCATACAATTGAGTTGTTAAAAATATGCTCCACTTAGTGTGCTTAGCAACCTTGCACACATATGTGTAAGAGTATTACAAGGGTATATAATTTGAAATAAGGTATTAGAAGGGTAGATTTTGCATTACAATTCTGAACAAGATTTTCGTTGGATTTGTTTTCGAATGAATCTTAAAAGACACTCAATTTGCATTAATCAATGACAAGATCTCTAAGAGGGATGTTTTGACATTATTTTCTTATAAATTTAATTAGCATCTAAAAAGTATGAATCATTGTGATATGATTCAACGCAAGGTCTGAGAATTCCAACTTTGCTATCATTCCCAACTAATCTATTAGTTGCATATTAGTAACAAATCATTGTGTTACGATTTGATTCATGGTTTGTTAGCCATACTTGATTGTTTTGTTTTCATCTTATTCAAGAATACAATATTAGCAAATTGTGTGGCTCATGTAATATTTGGGCATAAGTTAAAATAAAAGTCGGATATTTTATAAGTTCATATTATTGAATTAAAGACATATTGTAAGTTTATAAAAGTTATAATAAAAATCGTATATTTTGTAAGTTTTGTATTCAATAAAATCATGGATTCAAGTAAGTTAAACTATGATTGTTTATTATTACATGATTCATATTGAACATGGATTTTACAATTGGATTTCACAATTGTAATTCGAAAAAAGAAATTAAATATTAAACAGTTTGTTTTAAAATTAATATGATTACTCTAAAAATACATGTGAATATTCATATGTGTATGTATGTTAATTACACCATAAAAGTTTGTAACATGAAAATGCTTACCCATTTATATATTTTTTATGTTTAAATTATAATTTTACACATAATAATTGGTTGTGCATAATGTCTAATCGACCACATACCAATAAACTAATCAGGTCAACTATGACTAATAATTATATTAGTAGAATCGTTTGGATTGATTCTTGAATCGCACATCCGTAATAAAACTGAAAATAAATTCCACGTAAAATTTAATTAAAAATTAAATTTTTAACAATTTGATTAACTGGATATCTATTATATGCATAGTCACCAACGTGACCTATGAAAATCAAATACTTCAAATTAAAGGATGCTAATATGAAGAATTACTAATTATATTGCTAGGAGATTGTTCAAATATAAACCATAGTGTATTATTAATGACATTAAATGAACTAATAATTGATATCGATATTTGTATACATCCAAAGATTGCATGTTTTTTTATTAATTATATTGTATATCGATTAACTATTTTATTTAGCATTAACGATTATTGTATGTTCGAGTAAGCATATATAAATTATTTTACATCTTCTTTTAATGTAATGACATCCAATAATGTCGTGGTAAAATTTAATGGGCTAAACTATGTCGATTGATCCGAAAGATCCAATTTTATCTAGGTGTTAACGAACTGAATTTGGCATTATTAATAATAAAATTTTGTGATCATGGCAAAGACTAGCTCCGTAACAATAATACTTATTATGAAATTTGAAAGCAATCTAACAGGTTGTTCTTGAATTTAAATAAAGATGACCACGGCAAAATGTGACCATCAATGTCGAAAATATATAGTGCTAGAGAATTCATGGATAAAACCAAAGAGTATACTCAATTGGATGTGGCTGATAAGCCAATCGTAGAAAACATTAAGTGAGTGGACTACGAAAAAATTTGATTGGGTTCAGTCGATCCATGACATGTGATCCATATTTCTAATATAGCGGCAAAATTAAAGACCATGGGAACAGACGTTGATGAAACGTTTCTTTTTAATTTATAATTAATTCTCTGGATGTTAAGTAATGAGAACAACATAACTAATAACCAATATACAGAGAAGGTGGACGTAGAAAAGAATAGTGGGGATTTTAAGATACTAAGCGCGCCATCAAACCAAGAGCAATCAACATGATCATCTTCCTCAACTAAGATGCGACCAAAAAAAGCTAAACCAACAGTCCAATATGAAAGAAATAGCATCTTCACACAAAACTAGATTCAATGAGATAAAGAAAAGAAAATGAATGACATCAAAATACAAGTTTCCTTTTCCAGTCCATGGTAAATTAAAGTCTCAAATGGTTTGGTGGACAAACTCAATAATGGAAAAATATTTCCTTAAACTAAAGATCTACAACGTTCAAATACAGATCCCAAACTTTTGATAAATAATAATTTCAAAATTTCTTAAATATTGGATGAATTATCATCAACAAACCTTTCATTTTGTGCTTTAACGGCCACAAGATCCAACCAATCAACATCTTACCAAAATAAGGTCTAACGGCCTCGAGATTGATTTATTTCTTTTATATTTTTCACCATTTTCTTAGCACAATTTTAGATTATTTTTATTTTGTTTTGATCTATTTACACGATCCAACATCATAAAAGGGCTCTAGCATTTCTTGTACAATAGAACTTTTCACTTTTTTGTTCATTTTAGCATTAACGTATCATAGCTTGTCCTATTGGTTCTTGCAATCCTTAGAAAGGTATGAGACTATATTCAAAGGTCTTTCCATGCCCCTAGTGGTATCATTTGATCCATTGTATCTGTGATATTAAACGCAATTATGAACATAAATCTAAACTAAAAGATGCAGAATTATATTCATTTAAAATATTAATTTAAACAAAAATATTTTACAACAATTTATGAAATTATGTTAAAATGAGTAACTTTATTACCTTAGTAACTCATACGCTATTATATTTTAAATGGAAAAGGGTTAGATAATAAACAAAAGCTTAAAAAATGTGTCAAATTAATTTCTCAATGCATGAAAAAATTAAACCAGTATGTATCCATATATAAACACATAATTTTAAACACATTTATAAACGTAAAGTCTAAACTAAAAAGTACAAAGTTATATCATATTAGATAACCAAAGATCAAACAACCAACTACTAAATATATACAATATATGCTAAAAAAATATGTTATCATGTATGAACACATTGTAAAATAAAATTATTAAGATATGGTAACAATGTTATATAGTGTAAACATATATAAACACATGTATATACAAATCTTAAATTATACACATTTTATCAACAATAAAAAAATTTTAGGTGAAAAAATTAGATTATATATATTGTTAAAATTTAAAATCAAACAGGAGATCATCAATAAGAAGCATGTAATGGGAAAAAATTGTTAAACATAAGACATAATTATATTGTTACCATGAAATGGACGAATTTATTAATAATTTCATAAATTTAAACAGTCGAATTGATTCTATAATTCAAATGTAATAATAGGCATGCTTACACATTTTTTATTATAGTATGTATTAACATATATTACCACATATTTAAAAAATAAGAAGATAAAGAAAAGTGGTTTGAAAAGAATATTTGACAAACAAATGTTAACACCTATTATGAAAAACAAAGTGTGAAATATATAAAACATGTCTAGCATAAGGCGGAATATCAGATATACCCTCGTAGGGCTAAAACGCTTCAAAAACGCCATTCCCTAAAATAATTATTTAATCGGAAAAAAAATTGGAGAAAAGACAAATTTACCCTTAATTTTCGAACGTGAAAAAAACCCGCATTCTGGGTATTTTCGACGTGAAAAACTGTCAAACCGTGTCAAAACTAAGAAAGAACAAGTGATTTCGAACTTGAGAGGGATCGTTTCGAAGTTGGCAAGAAGAAAATGGCTAGAATCAGCAACAGTGGAGAAGAGCACGAGTCAATCTTCAATGGCGTCAATAAGTGTAAGTATATCGATTTCTAGGGTTTTGCAGGCTGTCGAGTCCCAATATCTTCAATGTGAGTCGCATGGGTCGCTTGAGTCGGTAGAAGTATAATGTATTATTAATTAATTGGTCATTTTGCAGGTGGCCCCAAAGCCGAAGTTTGTGTATGAATTCAAACACATGGACAGAATGCCAAAGATCACCACAAAGTGTTATCCTCACGAGACAATAACAAAGATGCGAGGAATCTTAGATGAATACGAGTTACATTACTTCGACAAGGATTCACAATTTAAGCATTTATTCCATTTCCAATGTGACTCCACATTGACTAAGGTTCAAATGTCTATCCTCCTAAATCACTCCGTGATTGTACGGGACAAGAAGGAGTTGTGGTTCGTCTTAAACGGTGTTCCCATCCGGTACCCTATAGTGGAGCACGCACTAATTTTCGGATTGAACTGCGGACCATATCCCAAAGGATGGGAGTCCAAAAGGGGTGATACATTCAGGCGGAAGAATTTCAGCCGTGGAAAGGTGACCACCGCACAAATCATTGGAAAACTTGTGAAGACGGAGAATGTTGAGAACCAGAAGAGGTTGGCAACTTTGTTGTTGTTGGCGCAAGTTATGGCTCACAAGCCTTCCAGACAACTCTATCAGCCATGAGCGCATTGACATGGGTGATGATTTGGAATTTTGTGAAGGCTTTCCATGGGGGCGTTACACATTCAAGAAGATTGTCGATACTTGCCGCAAGCACGTTAGCGGGGAATCACCGAAACCAAAACGGTATTGTGGCGGTTTCATGATCCCACTAATGGTAAGTTGTATATATTATTCGAATAACTGCTTTCCATGGGGGCGATACACATTCGAGAAGATTGTGGATACTTGCCGCAAGCACGTTAGCGTGGAATCACCGAAACCAAAATGGTATTGTGGCGGTTTCATGATCCCACTAATGGTAAGTTGTATATATTATTCGAATAACTTGAATTTTTTCATACTTTTTGCATTCTTATTTTTTTTTAATGTTGCAGTTACTTCCTTTCGAAACCATCCTTAGTTTGGGCGGAAAGGGATGGTATGTTGATGTTATGGATGCAGATCCATCATGCCCAATAATGTGCAAGAAGATGGTTAAATCCAGTATTAACCTGAAGTACGTAGACGTGATAAGGCTGATCGGAGATTCTAAGATAACAATTACACGTCACAAGGAAAACAAGGGTCACAGAGGGTAATAATGGCTATTTTTTGTTTTTCAGGATATTCGAAGTATTCTTCGTGCTGACCACGAAGAGGTAGGTTTAGTTTTTGGCTCGATATGAAAGACGACCAGCTTGAGAACTTTTAGTGCCATATCTTCTATGAGGGATTCCATGATCCCGATGTTCAGATATGGATGAAACATATTCGTAGAAATCCAAAGGGACTTTGTTGGGAGGACATCCGTGAGCAAGAACTGCTGACATGAAAAGCAGTTCTTGGTGATCAAAAGAAAGGGAAAGGGAAGGGGAAAAGGAAGGGGAAGGGGACTAAGAGGAAAAAGAGCGTGGGGGAAAATGATAGAGCTTGAAGATGATGAAGCTGATGCTGAAGGTGATGAAGAAAGAGATGGTAATGCTGAAGCTGATACTGAAGCTGAAGCTGAAAGAGAAGGTGAGGATTAAGATGAAGTTGAAGGAAAAGAAGCTGCAGTCCGGCTGACACTGGAGCAGAAATTAGTGAAGGAAATAAAGAAGTCGGAGAAGAGAACCATCAACGCTGTCAGAGATCTTCTAAGGGATGTCGGGTTTCATTTGCCTAATACAAAAGCAGAGGCGGCAAATCCCAAAGGTGCTGAAAAGGAAAATCAAAATCTGCCGAGATAGATGCGAGCACCGCAAACCAATCTTCCGGCAGTGTTAGAGATGATGAATTCCTTCAACGTTCATATCCAGTGCCTAAAGAAGAGTCGGTTGAGTCAGAGTCTGAAAATGTCTCTAGAGATGGCTCAAAAGAGGATTTAGCAAACATTTCGAGATTAATTGAAAATATCGCATCTGCCACCACCATTCCTCTAACTGAATACATTTCCAGAGAGGTTACTGCAGTCGTTGCTCGTGATGAAGTTCCACCAAGTACGTAATAAATAGTGAAAAAGTTCATTTGAGTCAATTTCCATCGAGAGTCGGAAAGGGTCGCAAGGGTCGCAAAAGACGCATAAGTCGCACGGTCGTATAATTAGAAGGGTCGCATCTAATGAATGAAGTAATTTTATGCAGATGCTCCAGTGGTTTCTGTCGATGAAGTCGCTGACAAGGAACCTACAGTCGGTCCTGTCGAAGAGGGCGCCCCTAAGGAGGTTCCTTCCGAGGAACCTACAGTCGGTCCTATCGAAGAGGCCCCCCTAAGGAGGTTCCTTCTGAGGAACCTACAGTCGGTCCTATCGAAGAGGCCCCCCCTAAGGAGGTTCATTCCGTGGAACCTACAGTCGGTCCTATACAGTAGCATCGGGCCGGTCCAAGCGCCCCCCCCCCCCCTAAGGAAGTTCCTTTCGAGGAACCTACAGTCGGTCTTTTCGAAGAGGCCCCCTAAGGAGGTTCCTTCCAAGGAACCTACAGTCGGTCCTGTCGAAGAGGCCCCCTCTAAGGATAAGGAGGTTCCACCAAGTAAGTACGGTCTTTTGAGTCACAATGGTCGCATCGGTCTTATGGGTAGAATGGGTCACAAAAGGTCGAATGGGTCGTATGGGTCGAATGGATTACAAAAGGTCTAATAGGTCGAATGGGTCACAAAAGGTCGAATGGGTCGAATGGGTCACAAAAGGTCGAATGGGTCGTATGGGTCACAAAAGGTCAAATGGGTCGTATGGGTCTGCATAGGTCGCATGGGTCGTAGGGTCGCATTGGTCACCATATGTTTAATGAAGTAAATTTTATGTAGGTGCTGGACCTTTATCGAAGGATTCTGCTGATCCTCCGCCGGTTCGTAAACGAGTTTTAAGAACACGGAAGGCATATGTTGATCCTCCGCCGGCGAAAAGAGCAAGAACAGTGCGAGGGCGAGGGAAAGATGTTGGTGGAGTCCAAGAACCCGAAAAGAAGGTTGTTCAAGACCCTGAAAACAAGGTGGTTCAAGAACCCGATAAAAAGGTGGTTCAAGAACCCGATAACAAGGTGGATGAAGAACCTTCGTTCTAGTGGAAGCCCAAGGGATTAGAAAAGGGCTCGATAACCCGAGAACCTTCATTCATTGACGTAAATGGTGAAAAATTGACTACTCTTTATACGTTCCTGAAGAAACCTGGACATGAGAGTTGGTGGAAATCTGATCTAGATATTCCCCGGGGGCCAGAGTTTTGGAAGGTTATATTAACGCCCAACGTATGGTTTGAAGATGAGGTAAGTTATTTTAAACCCGAAGTCACAGAGATCATTTTGTGCCATATGTATTCATGTGTGTTAATTTTTTTTTATTTTTTGCAGCAATTGGAGAAGGCGTTGTTGATGCAGTATTGTCACATGAAGACATTCCCCGGGTTATTTAAGAAACTTTACGTTTTCCCTATGTTTGGCACGGAGATCCTCAAACATTGGTCGTACGAGAATATGGACACTTTGCTGGAACCTCTAAAAGATTGTTTGAAGGGCAAGTATTCATTTAGAAGTACGGAACCAATTAGTGCTTTCGAAGGCTTTGTCGCGGTTCTAAACATTCCATCGCGCAGTTGTAGATATACAGGATGTCATTGGGTAGCCATGAAAGCGGATTTCAAAACCCAATGCATCACGGTATACGACTGCCAGACGAGGCTTAAGGTAACACATATCGATCCCGTGATTGAGCTAAGAATAGCTATCCCGAAGATGTTCATTCTCGGAGGGTTTCCTTCTTTGGCATCTGGACAAGGTAAATGGAAATATGAGTATTATCAATGTGTACAGAACGCAAACGGGGATAATAGTGGTGTTTACTCCTACAAATACCTGGAATCCGCGGTAACAAAAACACGTCATGATTTGCATTCCATTTGCAACGACAATGTTCTTTCCATGCGTGAGAAGATTGCGGCGGAGGTCTTTAATAATGGAAAATCTATCCCTCCATCATCATCTTAACTTGATATTTGGTACATTGTTATTTTTTTTAATATTTGGTACATTGTTATTTTTTAAATATTTGGTACATTGTTATTTGTTAAATATTTGGTACATTGTTATTTTTAAATATTTGGTGCATTGTTATTTTTTTAAAGTTTCTTCATAATAATAAAAGGAGTCGCATGGGTAAAAGGGTCGCAGGGTCAAGGGTCGCAGAGGTTCAAGGGTCACAAGTTATGCGACCCTCGGATCACTGCAACGCTTGTACCTCTACGACCCTTGTCCCTATGCGACCCTAGTCTCTCTACAACCCTTGTGCCAACAAATACAATTATTTACAAATAATATGAATAATTTATTATACTTACTATTGAATCATTGTCAAAAAATCGTTAATATATTATTTACAAATCATATGAAAAAATTATTATTTATTATTTACAAATACAATTATTTACAAATAATATGAATAATTTATTATTTTGTGTCCATCTGCGACCCTTGTCTCTCTGCCATCCTTGTCCCTCTGCGACCCTTGGACCCTTGTCTCTCTGCCACCCTTGTCCCTCTGTGACCCTTGGACCCTTGCGACCCTTGTCCCTCTGCCACCCTTGTCCCTCTGCGACCTTGTCCCTCTGCAACCCTTGGACCCCTGCGACCCTTGTCCCTCTGCCACCCTTGTCCCTCTGCGACCCATTGGACCCCTACGACCCTTGTCCCTCTGCCACCCTTGTCCCTCTGCGACCCTTGTCCCTCTGCGACCCTTGGACCCCTACGACCCTTGTCCCTCTGCCACCCTTGTTCCTCGCGATCCTTGTTACGAGAATAGTAAATCCACAAAAACAAAGATACTAACAATAATACTTACTATTGAATCATTGTCAAAGGAAAACCATCCAAATACAAACCACAACTAAAAACCATCCAAATACAAATCACAAATGAAAATCATCCAAACACAACTGAAAATCAAACACTGTTATTTTTAGGGAAAAACTGAAGCACGGGTATTGATCCATTCACATATATTTGGACCACGAGGGTACAACCATCGGTCTGTCGATGGTCGATACAAAACTGTCTCCAACCCCTTCTGATGGAAGCGCCACCACGTGCCACGGGCCTTAGATCTGCCTCCCACGGCGTGGAGTATCCTAGCATCAGATATATCTTACATCGTCTATGGCAAAGACCGCTCGATCTCGCAAACCCTATCAAAAGTGTCTGCGACATCCGAAGAAAGGAATAAAAATCGTTAAAATCCTTACCATGCAAGGAATAAAACCGTATTGAAGTCACTTACCAATGCATCTGCGGCCAGATTCAAATGAGTGACTGGTACCACAGTTTCTCGTAAAATCCTCGGAGCAGGAGTGGCGAAGGTGACGTGAAAGACCATGTCACCTTCGTGAGTGAAAAGTAAGTAATCCCCAATACTTAAGTCTAGGGCGTTGGAGAAATCTTTCCAGCCATCAGTGAATATGGAGCCATCCAACTTGACTTCCTATCTTCTGTTAGACCTATTCGATTTAAGCGTTACCGTGTTGTTTTCCCTCGTGTTCCCGTATATATAATCATCGAAGAATATCTTCGGGATGTCTTGTAACAAAAAATGAAAAAACAAGTCAAATCTTTACATTCTCTATGTGTAACATACCGATGAGAGACTGATGAAGAAGATTACAATGTAGTTCTCTTCCAGATAGCGCGGAAAAATCTCTCTGAAGAAAGAAGGAAAATGTAACATTGATGAGAGACTGAAGAAGATTACAATGTAGTTCTCTTCCAGATAGCGCGGAAAAATCTCTCTGAAGAAAGAAGGAAAATGTAACATTTTCGGAAAAATTGATGGAACAAGAGTTAGAGAGAGAGAGAGAGTTTGTGTCGTTATTGTTAAAAAAGGAAACGACTGTAATTCGAAAAGACATGACTTGGATATCGAATCGCCGTCAGATAGAATTCGAAAAGACATGACCTGCAGATGTTATTTTTTTTAAATTTTTCAAATATGATGAAAAGTTCGGCGGGAATTTTGGTAATGGAATTTTTGGCGGATCGCTTGGGTGACATGGTCACATATAAGGATCAATACATGCGAAATTCACGAATTTACGGATTAACAATGATAAAATGTCAAAAAAATCAAAACAATACATTTAAAACGTCAAACTAATTAATGATTTACGGATTAACAATGATAAAATGTCAAAAAAATCACAAAACAATATTTAAAACGTCAAACTAATTAATGCCAATTGAGGGTCGCATGGGTCGCATATAAGGATCGATATATGCGAAATCCACGAATTTACGGATTAACAATGATAAAATGTCAAAAATCCAATCAAAACAATACATTTAAAACGTCAAACTAATTAATGTCAATTGAGGGTCGCATGGGTTGCATGGGTCTCATGGCCGCATATAAGGATCAATATATGCGAAATCCACGAATTTACGGATTAACAACGATAAAATGTCAAAAAGCAATCAAAACAATACATTTAAAATGTCAAATTAATTAATGCCAATCAAGGTTCAAGAAAACGCTAGGCGCTAGGCGGGCGGACACCCAGCGCCTAGCGCCTAGAGCGCCTAGGTGGAGCCTAGGCGGTGTTTAGGCGGGCTAGGCGGATTTATATATATATATATATAATGTAATATTAATCCAAATTTTTAATTTAAAACATTCATAATCATTCAACTTTTTTTATATTCTTTATTGAAATGTTGTTAATCAAATTCAAATTGTATGTTAATTTCTTCTTCGTCGAAATCAAAATATGATTCATCAAACTCTCTATCTATACGCAAATCATCCATTTGCTCGATCTCTTGAACATTCACACGTACACACATTTTGGTTTGATCCTTCATATATTCTTCCATTGATTCATCGTCTGTTTTTCCATTATCAACAATCCAATCTTGAAAATGATATGGATCATTAGATAGAAACACATTCAAAGTCTTGTTCATTTATTTTTATTTTAAACCATCAACCTCACGTTGAATTAAAAATAAACTAGATTATTCAACCTTTTACTATTAAGTCGGTTTCGTCTTTTTGTGCATATCTACTTACACAAGAAACAAATGATTATTTATATAACTATAACGAAAAATAAATATATGAATTTGTAATCATTTACTCATTCTAAAGTATTCTAATTTCATTATCATATTGATAAACTAATTGTTAAAGTTTTTTTTTGTCTTAAATTTATTTTTCTACCTTTAAAACTAGAATACCGCCTAGACCGCCCAGGCGCCCGCCTAGACCGCCCAGGCGTCCGGTCCGCCTAGAACATCCGATTAGTGACTAATCGGGGCGCCCGGCCACCGCCTAGCGCCTAGGCCGATTTTTAGAATAGAGATGCCAATTGAGGGTCGCATGGGTTGCATGGGTCGCATGGTCGCATATAAGGATAAATATATGCGAAATCCACGAATTTACGGATTAACAATGATAAAATATCAAAAAACAATCAAAACAATACATTTAAAACATGAAACTAATTAATGCCAATCGAGGGTCGCATGGGTCGCACGGTCACAATACATGCGAAATCGACGAATTTACGGGTTTATAATGATAAAATGTAAAAGACCAATCAAAACAATACATTTACAACGTCAATCAATGGTTAAAACAGATTATGACCCATGTGTCCCTAGTTGAGTTGTGTATAACCAATGTCTGTGCTACAAAAGCGATAGTAGTGTTTTAAGAACTCGTCGGATGAGTTTGACCAAATTTCAAAAAATACATTCAACATTGTTTTCAAATGACGATATTATTTATATTATAGTCTATACTGATCCTAAATTGATAATGGCATATTGATGATGGCATATTGATAATGGCATGGGTTGTATGGTCGCATATAATGATCGATACGTACGAAATCGACGAATTTACGGATTAACAATGATAAAATGTCGAATGAGTTCTAATTTAATCTAATTGAGGGTCACATTGGTCTCATGAGTCATATTTGTTCGCATGAGGTCGCATTGGTCGCATGAGTCATATTTGTGCGCATGAGGTCGAATGAGTCGGATGGGTTCTAATTTAATCCAATTGAGGGTCGCATGGGTCGGATTATAATGAAGAATTTATCGAATTATAAGGATGAAAGTCCCAAAAGGTTTAATCAAAATAATACAAATAATATAGTATTACACAATTACTAACTAACAAACCTTTCTTTTCTTTGAAGTCGGCGTTGTCTCGGTTGTCACGTTCCAAACACTGCCAGTGATGCTGGCTTTTGAAGATGGGGTTTGGAACGACGAAGAACACGAGGTTTGTGTCGACACAAATGGGTTCGGCGTTTGAAGATCGGGTTTGTAACGACGAATAACATGGGGTTTGTGTCGACACAAATGGGTTTTGTATCGACGAAGAAGACGGGTTTTGTCTCGACGAAG